>CM021100.1:30313369-30355254 GCA_007115665.2 Sequoiadendron giganteum | reverse complement strand
TTGGCCTTGACTCCATTTCCCATGTGAATTTTCAATTCACTTTTATTCATCCTAGGCTCCTCTCTTCCCCATGTGAATTTTTAATTCACATTTTATCCTTCCAAGGTTTACCCTATCCCCATGCAAGTTCTAGAAAACTTGACTTGACATTTTACATGTGCCAAAGACTTCTAGAACTTTGGACTTTTCACATCACTCACTTGTGTAAAATCCCCATGTTTTTGGAAACCCTCTCTTGTCCATTGGACTCTCTCAAGCTTGTGAATTTTTAATTCACATTTATTTCTCCAACTACCTTCCCATTCCCCATGGAGATTTTTGAGGAATTCTAAAATTTCTCAAGTGTCTTTTTCACTCTCATTTGGGGACAAGAAGTTCCTTTTTGAGGAAATTTTCTCAGCCCCCAAGGTACCTACAAGGTACTTTTCCTTCCTCCACATCATGTACCTCTCTTCCACGTCACTCACACATCATCTCACCCTAAGCCATCTCACATTCCACATGTCAATATGTGAGGGCTTGTGAGTCCTCAACTCACCATAGCCCTTCATCTTGGCTTTGTTGGCTTAATCTCAACCATTGAATTCTCTAGAGAATTCAAATTGTTCTATAAATACGCCCTCCTTCCCCTTATTTTGGACAAGGATATTTTATCTAACAAAACTCTTTCCATGTTTTCATTTGCAGCACTTAATCATTTACAAGCATTCTCCATTATTCAACCAAGCCATTAGCCACTTGCATTTCATCATATTTTTCATCTTGCATCTATTCACCCCCATAGCCATCCAAGGAGCACACAAAATCTTAAAGATTAAGGGCCAACCAAAGAATTTGCAGCACAAAGGAGGTATAATCACTTGTATATTTGCTATCTTACTTCTTTGCACTTTCTTTCCTTAGGCTAATCTTGAGGTGTATTTCTTATGTTATTCCTTTAATGCATTATTAGTTAGTTTTCATCTTAGAATAGGGAAAATATTTTAGGAGATCACACCATGTATTGAGAATGTACTCTTGGGTTTCTATTTTACAGATTGACTTACTTTATTACACTCAATTCAATATTTTCATTGCATTTCAATGTGATTGCTACATCTCTTACAAGTAACAATCAGATAGACTAGGGAATGTCCTTATATATAAAAATAACTTGGTTACTTCTTGTTTGATATCATCACATAATTCCTCGTAACAGTTCACAAAAAAATGAATGTTAAGAGCAGTTTATTCCATGTGAATTTGGCACTAAAAAAATTAAAATTCCCTTAAATGGTTTCTCTCAACAAGTTACTTTTGTAGGTACAAATATAAGTTTCTTCGTGCAACTACTGCAAATATTCCAACTAGTGTTTTGAAGGATAAAAAATGAAGAAAGCTAACAATTGGGAGGAATGGACTACTGAAAATTCAAAAATTGGTATCTGTGCATGCAGAATTAGGTCATTTGCAGCCTGAAGATTCTTGTGGCAATCTGTAGCAATAGAACCGTATTTCATACATTGATTTTTTTGTGAAACCTGAAGAAGATGATGAAGAAAAAAATATATAGAAAATGGGACATTGATCAGAGAAACATTGGACAGTCTGGATACATTTGAAGGAAGCTTGGAGTGGTTAAAAATGTTTTTTGGTTCAAATGTTGAGTTTCCATGGCAATGTGTGTGTGAGATTGTTTTGAAGCACTCAAAGAGTTTGTGGGATGAACTTTTTGAAAGCCTGTTTGTTAGTAGGATGAAACAAATAATAGCTGATGGATTTGTAGATATGTGTCAGAGATTTAAAGTCGGTAGATGCCTTGAATACATAGTTACATCTCTAGCAAGTTACAAAGATGTTGAAACCCATTTGCACAAATTATCTACTAGTGAGGGATGGCTTGTCAAGAGAGGGGACCTAAAAAGTGTCAATTTACCATAGATGAGGGGTCCAAGAATATTTTGGAAGACCTCCTAAGTTTTATTCATGCACATAAATCTCCTTCAAGGATAAATGATTTAGCACCTTATTTTCAAGAGCAATGCTTCCATTTTATCTCAACACTAATTGTTGAGATTGAAGAACATCTTGCACATCTTTCAAAAGATCTCTATCAAGAAAAGAAAAATGAGGAGATGCCAAAAAAATGAACAAGGAGACACTAGAACTGATAATTATAGTGCAAAGGGAACTTTTCTTAGGAATTTTTTTAGCTGCTCTTAGTTTTTATTCAACCTCCCTTCCACTAGTTCTTGGCTCATCTCAGCTCTGGTTTGTTGAGAACAAAGCTTCAGTTTCAGGGAAAGGATCTTTGACTTTCAGATATTCCAATACTGCTTTTGATTACCCTCTTCTAGAAATTTCTAGAAGACAAATACTAATGAGATGGGTCATTTTGAAGCCTGAATCATGGGATAAAAATAATAGCACCAAATTGAACAAACTAAGAAGAACTATGCACAATCTTTGTATCAGAGCTCATAGCATGTGGATATTGTGGATAGCTGAAGAGCTTTCAAGAATTCTCACAAGAGATCTAAGGGAGGAGGATTCTTTATCCATATTAAATACTAAATTATTAATTCAAAAATATGTCAATTCTTGAAATTTGACACCAACTCTTAGTAAACTTACTAAATCTGGTGCAAGTGCACCATAGGAGTCCAATTTTCAAGTTTTGTCATTTTTGGTTATGTAATGGGTTTTAGGTGAGTTTTAGGTGTTTTCATCTAAATAAGGTCTAATAGACCATTTTTGATGTGATTTGAGTAATTTAGAGTCCATAGGGTTAATATTGCTAAATGATGTAAAAGGTGCCAAATTGTTGTAATGGAAATATTGGAAAAATGCAAAAAAATTGCAAATGGTGGAATGTCAAGAGTCAAGTAGTTAGAAATTTAGTTTGTGTCAGTTATTTTGATGAGTTTTGATGTATAAGAGATTAATAAATCCTTGAGAGGCTAGAGGGAGTCAAACAGACTTTGTATCTTGAAGATCAAGCAATAAAAATTCCCTAATTCATTATATTTTTTGTGTTTTTTACTGAAAATTGTTGCTCTCTTTCTCTGTATGATTTCATATGAGCTCCTTGTACTGTGAAATGAACTAGAATTTTTTGGGCAGTGAGTCTAATTTATATTGATAGTGGTTTGATCAAATCCTATCGATTTTTGAGCAACTTACAGGCTTTTGTTTGACTATGGGTCTACAACCCTCTAGGACGGTTTGAATTCTTTAAAAATGTAAACTAAGCCCATTCCACCATTAGAGTAGGTTGGAGAAAGGTGGAATGGGCACCAATAAATTAGGATTAGATGTAGGTACAGGTTTTTAAGATTGGGGAAGGCATTTGAAGGAGAAATCAATGCTACCCTAGTGAAATTTCCATAGATTTAGCCTAAAATGCATGGCTAGAAGTGGTATTTGGGGAAAATTGCTTAGGGTTTGGCTGGGAGATGTTTGTTTTGGCATGAGTAGGTATATATTGAGGTGTTTGAAGCACTGGAAGAGTAGTTGGAGGCTTGGAGAGCTAAGTTACTTAAAACACTCATTGTTTCCATTGAGTTTTTAGTGAAATTTGATGGTTAAAGGTGGGGAATGGTAGAAAACCTTTGGGGCATAAAAATTTGAATATTTATTAATCTTGTGTAGGTCATTTGAAGAGTGTTTGATGATTTGGAAAAGGAAGGTAGAGTGTGGAAATAGGATTTTCATTCTGGTAGATATGCATGCAAAATGTGGAAGCACAGGCAAGGCACATGAACTATTTGACAAAATACCTCAAAGAGATGTCATTTCATGGAATGCAATGATTGTAGGTTTTTTAGAAAAAAATTTGTTGAAAAGGATTTCAAAACTTTCAAATGAATGCAATTGGAAGGTATAAAGCCAATTTTTTTGCCAGAGTCCTCCTTGCCTATGCCAAAATGGGAGCTTTGGGATGGGCTATGAACATGCACCAAAGCATAACGGTAGGGGAATTTTTGTTAGATGTTATAGTTGGATATGCTCTGGTAGACATATATGCAAGATGTGGAATCATAGACAAAAAACCTAAATTTTTGGACAAAATGCCTCAAAGAGATGCCATCTCATGGAATGAAATGATTGATTGTTGAAAGTGCACAAAATGGATTTTGCAAGGAACCTCTCAAAATCTTTGAATTAATGAAGAACTCTAGAACACATCCTAACATTCTATTTTCAATGGAGTCAAGGAGGTTATTTAAACTTTTACACCCTTCTACATTCAAGTGTTGCAGCTATGATAGGTTTCCAATGAATCAAGGAGGCTATTTAAATCTATACACCCTACCATGTTCAAGTGTTGCAGCTATGACAGGTTGCCAATGGAATCAAGGAGCTTATTTAAAAATCCACACCCTTCTATGTTTAAGTGTTGCAGTTGTGACAGGTTGCCAACTAAATCGTCAATAAGGGAAGTAAGTTGAATATATATATATATATTATGCAATAATGGTGCTTGCAGAAATTATTCATCTAACGTAATCTATTTGTTTAAGAAATATTTTCTATATATTAAAATAGATCGAACAACAAGGAAATTGGAGCAGATCAAACTTAATTATCTACACTCAAGGACATAATTAGTAATTATTACAATTATCATTATGAATATAGCCATCTTATATGTTAACAACTATTGTGGTATGCTCTATCATGATTGTCATATGTAATGATATATTTTGTTATTGTCATAGTTTATATTTATTTTACTCATCAAGCAACCATGAGGAGGAATAGGGGAAATACTAGTTGGTTGAGTAGGTACTAGACTTCTTTCTCAGCACACCACTGATTTGTTTCCATAAAAACATAAAAACATAAAATGGAGAGTTTGTGTGGATCTTTGTTGAGCTTGGTGAGTGGAGATTTTATATGCATGTAATATAAATCTGAAGATGTGAGTCAATTTATGTACTTCTTTCTCGGTACATAAAAACATAAAACATAATTTCCAACAATTATGTTAAATACACAAATATTTTGTTTATTATCTTTTGGAAGGGAAAAAAACATCACCTTGAGCTAGATGCCTTTCCAACATTGATAGTTGATGGAGAATTTTTTTGTTAGGACCCTACAAAACATTGAATACCAAATCATAAGGAAAATTATAGTAATTTCCACTCAATAGTAACCATACTATGTACCCTTCCTAGAGAAAGAAAATGTATTGAGCAACCTTCTTCAAAGCTAGACTAAAGCAGTTCTTTGCTCCAGCCAAATCACATTTCTTCCATAAACAATTACCCGAGCACAACTAGGCATCTACAAGAGAAGGGTCCAATTTAACCTAGACCACACTCAAACAAAGCACTAACTATTAGCAAATGCATAGCTACAAAAAAGCCAGATGCCATACACAACATTCCCACTCTCCAAAGAGAACAAATTTTGTTTAGAGTCAGTTATGTAAACCCATAGATTTTGATAGGTGGTCTTCTACTTCTTTGTAGTAATCAGGAGAGACATCTAGCACTTTCTCTCTCAGGTATTCATATACAACTCTTCTTGTACATTGTTCTCTCTTTTCTACATGTAACACAGTATCACAACAAGGTTAGAGTTTAATGGATTAAAATTCTATAGATTTATGTGTTGCAAGACAAGAACAAGGTTGAATTGAATAAGTTGAAAATTTTGCAGTTGGAACTATCTTTTATATGAAGAATTGAAAGAATACAAACTGCAAGGTCTTTTTAATTCCTTTCTTTTAACATTTTTTTAGGACTTTGTTAGCATTCCAAGTTATGTTTTTCAAAACCCCAAAATATTTATAAAGCATAGAATTTTAACACATCCAATTTTGGGTACAGATACCTCAATAGACAAGATTGAATGCAATCCCTACAGACACTTGACAAATTCTAGATATCCCTTGACAAATTTAGAACCTTTAGTGTATAGACAAAAATAAAGAATCAAAAACTTTTGATTTATGATGAGAACCATCATTTGCAAAATTCCTAAACAAATTGAGTATAAATTACGACAAACCTTATGACCATGAATTCCTAAATAGACTAGGAGTGCATTAAGTGAAAACATTATGACCCAATTCTTAGTATTATCAATTGTACAAGTGCTTGATGTATAAAATATTTAGGAGGATTTAGGTGCCCAATCATTGTCTAGTATTAGTGGGGTACACCAAATCAAATACAATATGCACCATAGATTTCATCATGGTCTCAAACATAGTTTTAAACAATCATTTTTCCATTGTGCAAGAACAATCAGCTAGTAGAAGGTAAGCAATCTCTAATTGTATCTATCAAGCAAATTATTCAACTGTCATACTTCTAGAATTGCATCTAGTAGTTATTGTTCAAAAAGGCTTCTAGTTCAATAGTTCCTATCAAATGCTAGATGAATCTTGGTCCAACACTAGCTCACATGACACTAATGGGTAATGTGATCCAGTGATAGCACTATTTACCGAGGCAGCAAAGGAGTACTATGACTTTTCCATGCAGATTTGAAGTCCAGAGAAGCCTTGTAGGGTGTATGTCTCAAAATGTTTCTCAGTCTACTTGGAATATTCAACTCCAATAGTAATGAATATATCAATCGTAATAACATATTAATATTTACAATATAGTAAATTTTTTATTGGTAATTACTAATATATTAAATTTTATTGGTAAATTGTGGGTAGGGCTCACATCCATTATAAAATATAAATATTAAAATACTAGAGATGTCATTATAGAGCTCTATATGATAATAAACAACCATGACAATGTTGGTTGTAGAAAACCCAATTTTTGATACATTCGTATGATAAGTCCACCCTAGCCACAACCAAAATAAGGCAACTAGGCTATTAGGACCCATAACCATGCAAATTAAAAAAGGAAAAAGAGGTTAATCCTTCTTATCTTGGAACTTCAATGCCATTTAGCATTGATATTTTAATTTTTGGAGGAAGCTCTTTTCTTCTAAATGATTGTCCAATTTATAACATCAATGCCCCCAAGCTCCATAGAGGACTATCCACACACCAATGAATCAAGGAGGTTATTTAATCAATGAGCTTATTTAAATGTCAACACCCTTCTATGTTCAAGTGTTGTGTTGCAGCTGTGACAGGTTGCTAATCAAATCAAGGAGGTTATTTAAACTATGCCAATATTTTATTTTTTAAGTGTTGTAGTTGTGATAGATTGTCAATAGAATCAAGGAGGTTATTTAAACCTTTAAAATTTCCTATTCTATTCAAGTGTTGCAGCTATGAGAGGTTGACAATGGAATTGGGGAGGTTATTTAAACCTCTACTACTTTTTATTTTCAAGTGTTGCAGATGTGACAGGTTGCCAATGGAATTAGGAAGGTTATTTAAACATATACAATCTTCTATATTCAAGTGTTGCAGTTGTGATAGGTTGCCAATAGAATCGGGTGTTTATTTAAACTTTTACACATTTATATGTTCAAGTGCTACAACTATGAAAGGTTGCCAATGGAATGAGGGAGGTTATTTAAATATATACACCCTAGCATGTTCAAGTGTTGTAGTTGTGACAAGTTTCCAATGGAATCAGGAAGGTTATTTAAACATCCACACCCTTCTATGTTCAAGGTTACAGTTGTGATAGGTTGCCAATGGAATCAAGGAGGTTATTTAAACCATGACAATATTTTAGTTTCAAATTTTGCAGATGCAATAGATTATCAATAGAATCAAGGAGGTTATTTAAACCTTTGAAACTTCCTATTATGTCCAAGTGCTGCATTTGTGATAGGTTGACAATGGAATCAGGGAGGTTATTTAAACCTCTACAACTTACTAATTTCAAGTACTACAGATGTGATAGGTTGACAGTGGAATAAGGAAGGTTATTTAAACCTCTACAATCTTCTATGATCAAGTGTTGCAGCTATGACAGGTTGCCAATAGAATCAAGGAGGTTATTTAAAATTTTACACCCTTCTATGCTCAAGTGTTGCAGCTATGACAACTTGCCAATGGAATCAGGGAGCTTATTTGAATCTCCACACTCTATTATATTCAAGTGTTGCAGCTATGATAGGTTTCCAATTAAGACCAAGATCCTAATACTAAGCACATTTAGGTTTTAATATTAGGGCATCCTTTACCTGCAGATTTTTTCACTTTCCCCACCTCTATTGGTTTTGGCTCCTCCAAACCTTTCCTCGTTGGTTTTGACCTTTCACTTCTCCAATTTGGAGAGCTATAGATTGAAAATAAGGTTTCAACTAGGGGTTTAGAGTATGTTTATTAAAATGAAAAGTTTAGGCAATAAACTTTATGGCGCCCATTATGCAAAATAATTTCGTTATATGATATTTATTATAATATTTATATTATAGTATTATATAATATTATAATATTATAATATAATATAATATTATATAATATTATATTATTTTATAATATAAATATTTTTAATATAATATAATATAATAATATTATATACATGACTTAATAGAATCTATATATAGATTCTATTAAATGGAGGACTTAATATTATATAGATGATAGATAATTCATGAATCAACTTCGTCCATGAAGAAAGGAGCTATAAGTAATAAGTAATGAAACTCTAAATTTCATTGAGAGTTTGATCCTAGCTTAGGATGAACGCTGGCGACATGCTTAACACATGCAAGTTGGACAAGAAGTGGTGTTTCCAGTGGTGAATGGGTGAGTAATGCGTAAGAACCTACCCTTGGGAGGGGAACAAGCTTAGGTAGGGGGTCCCATGAGGGGGCTTAAACTCTATGGATTATGATCAGATTCAAAAGAAAAATGAATAGAGGAGTAATAATCATTTATTTAGTTATTTTTATTTGTCTGATATTAGTCATTTATTTAGTCATTTAGTCTTGATTTTACCTAATGACCAAATTAGTCATTTATTTGCAATATTCTACTAGTGTTAGTCATGTGACTAAAAGTTTTAGTCATGTGACTAAAATTTTTAGTCACGTAGTCATTTATTTGGCAAATTATACTAGTGAATTAATGCATATGGGATCAACTACAAGTAGTGTGGAACCGTACAAAGGTCTGAAACAAAAAGATTTGTAGAAAAAACATAGAAAATCGAGAGATTCTTATTGCTTTTGGACCAAGATTTACATTCAGAACTTCAACAACCTCTCTCTTCGACCCAAGAAATTATATTTAATAAAAATACACCAAGAATCAACCAAGAAACTGACTCAAACCAACTTATTTCCTTCCTTGACTGTTGGACTTCCATAACTTGCACTTTTACATCTTTGCATGACAACATTTTACAAGATTTTGAAAGTTTTGCAATTTTCAGCCCCAAAGACTCCACATCACTCTAAAACATTAAAAATGGTCTATTAAGACCTTATTAAGTGACAAAAAGAATCTAAACACCAAAAATTGACATAAGACCTTTATTACTCAAGATGACTAACATGGTGCCCTTGCACCACCATCTCTCCCTGGTGCAGGGGCACCATGTTGGTTTACTTTGCAAACAAGGTCCTAAGTTTTTCTTGGGTTGATTTTTGGTGTTTTGAGTTATTGGACATAAAATAAGGTCTAATAGACCATCTTGAAATGTATTTGGAGTCATTGGAGTTTACTTTTGTCATAGTTTGCAAAAGTGTCCAATGTTGTCATGAAGAGTTGCAAAAAGATGTAAAATTGCAAGAGTTGGGTATATGAAGGGTAAGTTAGTTAAAGAGTCAGTGGTAACATTTTTTTCTGGGGTAATGAGGTTATTTATGTTTGTATAACCTTAGACAAGAGGTTAGAGATAATTGTGTATGAAAAAAAGTCAATGAGAAACCCTTGTATTATTAATTTTGTGTTTTTTTCTCCAAATCTGCTACTCCTAAGACTTGTACAACTCTGTACAGAGGATAAATGGTCTAAAAGTTATGGGAAACATTAAAGGCATGAATTATCATCAATCTGCATTTTTTTTTATTAAATTTTATTAAGTTTTGTGAATTTTATGGTCATTTTACTATTAATGGGTTTGTAACCCTATTTTGGGGTATTGAGGTTCAAAAAGATGCATTTGTTATCATTTCCTCTAGTGGATTTGTCTAGAACTAGGTGAAATGGGGGATTTTAGGTAGTTTTCAATGTTAAAGAAGAATTTAAGAGTAGGGAAGGCTATTTGATAAGGTTTTGTTTGTTGTCCTAATTGAAAATGCATGAATCTTGGTTTAAAGATGATGGTTACAAATAGGGTTTTGATGAAACTGAAGTGTTTAAGGTTGGGAATCAATTTATTTACCATGTGCAGACATATTATAGGGTTTTTGAAGAATTGGAAAAGTGATTTGAGGTTTGGGATGCACATTTTTAATAAAACCCTCATTGTTTGAGCATATTTCACCCTAAAACAAGGGTTTGTGTTTTATTCCCTTAAGGAAGAGTTTAAGTGACCAAAATATTGTTGATTCTAAAGTTCTATAACCCGGCAAAGGTCTTTCCATAGTTATCTGGGGTTGGTAAGTGAGTTAGTTGATACATGCTTTGGAAAATAGGCCTAACTAAGCCCTGGTGCTGCAAGACAACCTATTTTAGAAGGGTATTTTAAAAAGCAAGTATATTTGGTTTCTTGAAATGTTTTAGGAGGCCCAAATGGGTCCTTGAATTTTTGTTCTAATTTGGGAATTTCAATGTGTTTTAAAATTTGTAACCATTTTTGTCATTGTAGAATGCTACAAGCAAATAGACCTCTTCAGAGTGGATATTTGGAAAAGTCTTATGGAATGAAGTGCATGTTGAAGGGAATGGTGATTCAAAGATGGGTGAATAAACAAGAATTGTTTATGTTTGGTCAAGTTGTGATATGATGAAGGATTTTTTCCTCCCTGCTTTGCATCACTCCTGTTGCAATTTTGGGTGGATTATTACTTTCAAAATATTGGGAATGCTTTGCCTATTTTCTAGTTGGCAGTTGTCATTCTAGAAGGCCCGTCTCTTGATATATTTTATAGTCATTCATAATCAATTATCAAGTTAATAATCAATGCATTTAGTTATAATTAATCTTTTCTTTTCAATTTGTCCAATTTTAGAATTTATAACGCTACTAGTAGTCGTAGAAATATTGAAGTTGTTTAGCATCAATCAATTAATATTCAAGACAAACCATGAAGGATAGCAATGATCAATGTTAGGGATAACCAATTAATAAGTATACATGTGAATAATTCAAGCATGTACATGTTAATAAGGGAAGGGCAAGTACTCAAAAAAACATAAGCCTTGAAGTATACACACAAATACATAGTATATGCAAATTAATACAAAGTATATGCATGAATACAAGGTATACACATGAAAAAATGTAAGTCACAAAGTATACACGTAAGTTGTAAATTATACAGTTGAATACATGTAACTCATATCTATTGAACCATGGATTTATAATACAAATATAGACACCATCAATAAAAAATATTCACATTAACCAAATATCCATGTACGCATACATCAATATATGTCGATATAAGTATAAAATATAGGTACAAAATATCCATATAGGCTTACGAGAATTCCATATAGACATGCAATGTCAAATATATCCAATACAAAATATGTACAAAAATACCATATAGGCATACAACAAAGGGCTTTGGAATCAAAATTCATCACTCTCCATGCTCTTGAAATAAAATATTTCCCTTTGCTTGTTGATCAGATGGCGATGCATCTATCACTAGTTTATGTTGTGGTTGAGGAGTGCTCCTGGTGCTCATCCTAGGGTTTAGTTCTTGTTCAAGTCTTATCTGTTACAATAAGAAGTAAAGACATTAATATATAGAAATTACATTAAAAAAATGATATATTTAACAAAATAATGACTTACCACCATCTGATGATCACTCTGCATGAGGGAAATATTCAAATGCCCATGTTGAGGCATTTTGAAGCCCTGTATTAACAATCCAAATAGAAATTAAACTACGAATCAATAATGCTTTTATTTTTCACTAACATCTACAACAACGAATGTAAATTGAAATTTAGTAATTTTCCTCATACCTACCCTGTCAGAGCCATCAAGGATTCTATAGCAAATGAAAAACCGATCTCCATTTCCCTTTGAACATTTAGAGGTGTTTCCTCTTACAACATCTAAAAATAAAAAAATAAATTATTCTATCACGAAAACTACAATAGCAATCCACATCATGACTTATAATGTATGAGATAATAAACAAAATTTTGAGTACTTATTAAACTATATATTTCTAACTATCTGGTGTAGGAGCACCTGAGCCTTAGTGTCAAAATTGATTAGTTGAAGGTAGATAGGTTGGTCAGTAGGGTAGATGGTGCAGAGTGGCAGGGATAGAAAACACCCAAATATGATGTAAAATACCCTCTAGCACTTAGGTTTCAACAAACTTCCACAAACTATGGTGAATTAGGCACTTTTCTGTCAAGGCTAGTAGCCTTACCCGGTAGGACAGACAATATAAAAACCACATGGATTATTTTCAAGGCACCAAACCTATGAATTCAGACATCCACAATGGACCCCTACAAAGTTCCAAAACCTTTCCTCTTGACTGTCAAGGCATCACTCACAATGGCCCTTTCTACCACTACTCCAAGAGGCCTAATTCACAGACCTACACCTGGGTCTTGACTATCTAGGCTCTCCCCTTCACCCCAAAGCCAAAAAATGAACTCCTACAGGTTTTTCACACCTATTACCATCATTCCTAAGTGCCTTTCCAACAGATTCTTCAAAATAAAGCAAAAACTCACTTTTTTGCTTGTCACATGGGCTTGCCACATAGAGATGTCAAGCCAAAAAATTGCACCATTTTCCTCCAAAGTCCTTGCTGCTCTCCAAGACCTCTGATACATAACATTTCACCCTCATACCTTCCATCCCACCAATATTTTGCAATGCTATAGTGTGGGAATGGAAGATGCATCCATTTTTTGCTCAAAACCTTGATTTTGAGGGTTTTCAGACCACCCGGGAGTAAAATTAAGATATCTCCCTTATTACTCAATGAAATATCACCACTCCAACTCCAAAAGAAATCTTACTCAATTACCTTTCCAACCATTACACCCTTCAACCATAAAAAAGAACGTACAGATCATACCAAGTACGGGATCAGCAAATTCTAGAGGAAAACATGGGGTTTGAGACCACCCGATAGTAAAATGGCAATATCTCACTCAATTCTCAATGAAATCACACCATTAAAATTCCAAAAGAAAGGTGATTCAATTATCTATCCAACCATTATAGTATTATAACATGAAACAACATATAAAGTCCGTACAATGCATGGGATCAGCAGTTTCTTGATGAAAAACTCAAAAACAGCAATTTCTCCTTTGAAAACTCCTTCTAAACTTCTTCAACAACCTTGCCTCGACCAAAAGAGGCATATTTGAAGTCTCCTAACTCCCTCCAACTTCCTCCAACTTCCATTTGAATCATTTGGCTGTTGGAAACATAATTAAACTTCCTTTTTTTTGTTTTTTTTGACTCTTTAATGCCTAATTAAGGAAATTTAGCCAACTTTCACCAACTTGCCTACAAAGATGCTTCCAAAATATATGAAAGGCATACAATCTAGATAAAATGAGAAATGTGACTCCCCTCAAGTGTCTAGATACAAAAAGGCATCCTTATTTCATTAATTTTCCAAAATGTACTAGACTTACAAAGGAGGATGGAGACCTTGTTTATACAAAGAGTTGGTCACCAAGACCAAAATTCCACCAAAAACTTAGGAGACCTATTACAAAGCATTGAAATGGTCCTTAGGACTTTATTCTAACACAAAAATAAGAAACAAAACATAACTAAACATTCTAGGTCCATTAGACCCATGGGTGCTCCTGCACCAGTAGACTAGGGTGGTTTGAGCATTTTTATGTTAAATAAGGTCTAAAAATACCATTGACAATGTAATTAAGTGTGTTTTGAGTCATAAGTGTCAAATTGTAAATGTTACTATAAGCAAAATATTGTCAAATGCAACTTTTAGAAGTTGAAAGGTCATATGGGAATTTGAAACTAGTTATGTAAATTGGAGGGTTGGTTTTGAATGGAATATGTATAAATATCCTTTCCAAGGCTCGAATAAGGGGTTCAGTTGCTATATTGATGATTTCCCAATAAAAACATTACAATTTTCTACTAAAATCACTGGTTTTCTAAAATTTCCTTATTTTTTACAGCCCGTACAATTAAGGATATGCTTTGAACTTCATTGTATTTTGTTAAGGCGTGTCTTAGCTCTTAATTGGATTCAGTTTGAGTATTTTATATTAATAATTGAGAGAGTTCTTGGTGTTTTTCTGAAACTGCTCTGTTATTTTTGTATTTGAGGTTGAAGGTCAGTTAAAATGGAAGTTTGACCAATTCCACTCACTATCCCCATTGTATCTTAGGGAATGGGTCCAAAATTATTTAATTTGTGTGTTTCCATGTCTTGGTAAGCAGTAGAGTTGTGTGATTTGAAGTTGGGCAAGGCCCTAGGGTTAAATAGAGTGATTTTTAGGTAGAAAATGGTGTGTCAAAGTGGTGTTTTGATAAAATAGTGAAGGGGTTGTCATTGTAATGATTTTGTAATTTTTTGTAGGGTATTTGAAAGAGTTTGATGCATTGGTTGTGCTTCATAAGCCCGAGCAAGTTCATATTCAATAAAACCCTTGTGTAATGCATGCAAATGGAAGGTTTTCTAGTTTGGCATTGTAAAAGCCTTGAACCAATAAATAAGTTGTGGAAACTTGTATTTTGACACATGATATTTGACTATTTGAAAAGTTTATGTGGGGATTTGATCATTGTGAGGGACTTCCTTTGTAAAATTAGGCTAATTGGGTAGCCTTTAGCAGTGTAGGCATATTGTAAGTTTGTTTTGGTCCAAAAGAGTCACTATTGGTCTTGGTATTGTAGACACATAAAAATGACCTAGGCCTACAAGCTCTATTTTACCACATTCGACTATTAATTAAGTAATTCATTATTATTTAATTAATTCCTGTCTATTGTATTCTTCATGATTATTAAATAAATAAATTATATTTATTTATTCAATACATCATTAATGGTCTATGGTCTTCTTACAATTAAATAAATTTATTCATTTATTCTTCCTGATTATTAAATAAATGAATTTTATTTATTTATTTAATATGCCACTAATTCTCATTATTAAATGAATTTATTAATTTATTTAATTATTGCTCATAATCCTCTAAATTAAATAATTATCTTTAATTATTTAATTACCTAATTTAACATTCCTCTCATTTGAAATAAATGAAATTATTTAAAATGATTTCATTTTATTAGTTGTCACTTCATTTTAGTAAATAATTTGAAAAAGATTATTTATTGTCACATAAAATCCTTATTTTTGAATTAATTTAATTCAAAATGGTAATCTTCTTCCAAAAATCAAGTAATTGAGAAAATTCTTGATTTTTCCAAATCTTCTTTTCAGTTCAACTCTTATCTTCTTGATTTTCTAAAATCTTTATCTTTTTGGCTAATTATCACATTTATTCTCGACCGCCGATTTGATTTTATCAAATGAAATCTTGGCCACTCATCTAACAATCTTTCCCTAATCCTAATCAAGGATTGTCACTTGAAATCTCATCCATTGATTTTAGGCTTTGTTAGCTTTTAATCTCATTTGTCCGTCCAAAATTGCACTCTTTATAAAATGTCAATTTTGTTCACAATTTAGGGCACCACTTCAATTTAGAAATCACTTCATTAATATAGAAATTTTATTTAGTTTGCATTTTATTATAGTCATTTATCATAGTCTTTGGTCATTAAACTCCTTCAAAACTTGGATAGGACAATGGCATATTCAATTTTCTCACACACACAAATCTGAGGGAAACAATTATACGTTGCAAGCTAGGAGGTGTTATGGAGGTGAATCATGGAAGCTTCAATGAATATCAGGTATAATCATTCTTATTTTATGCTTTCTTTGTGCTTCATAATCTTCTTTGGGTTTTATTTAATCTAATCATGCTAAAACCATCACCCAAAAAATAACCCATTGATACAGGTATATGTTGTGGGAGCCCCAAAAGGGTATCTAAATCCACCATTAAATAGGAAAGTGTTTTGTAAAGACAGAGTGAAAATTCCCTGAAACCAGGTTGTGAGTGCTACAAGGCAAACTTGAGCAAATGTTGCAAATTGAAGAGTTGTGTGCTTTTCCTTTTGAGATTTCTTGAAGGTCATTGTGTTAACATTGTGAAAGGTTCTACCACCCACAAAATTTCATCAAGTGGTATCAAAGCATAGGGACAAGATTCCTTGTGGTTGGTTTTGTAGGTTTGAAGATAGAAGGTGAAGAGTCAAGGTTGAAATAATGCCTCCAAAAGGTGTTGGTGCTGCTAGAGAGTTGCAGGATCTAAAAGAGAAGCATGCTAAGCTTATAGAATCACATAATGTTGTTCTGGCAAGGCTTGCTACCTTGGAGACAAATTAAAGGAGAGATGAGAGCAAAGAGAGTGAAACAAAAGAAGATGATGAAGAATATGAAGATGTTAATGAGGGACTAGACCCTAAAGATTAGAGGATGGAAAAGCTGCTCAAGGCAGTAAAATGTGACTCTCATAAGGTAAAATTTGATCTTCTTGTATATGGTGGTAATATAAATGAAGAGGAATTGCTTGATTGGATTGCTGCTATCGATAATTAATTTGAAAGTGAAGAGATCTCAGATGAGCAGATGGTGAAGGTGGCAAAAAAAAACTCAAAGGTCATGCTCTTCTATGGTGGGACTATGAGCTAGAAGAGAGGAGAAAACAAGGCAAATCAAGGATTGTTTCATGGGACAAGATGGTACAAAAACTGAAAGGTAAATTTCTTCTAAATGATTATGAAGTTCAATTGTATAAAAAGTTACAAGGATTAAAGCAAAGGGAATTAAATGTTAAAGCCTACACTAATGAATTTTACAAATTAAGTATAAGATCAAGGAGGGATGAAGATGAGGTTGAAAAGGTGGCTAGATATCTAAGTGGTCTCATATTTAATATTCAAGATGAACTCGTTGTTGCTAACCCCAAGTCTATTGAGGAATGTTTCTACTTAGCAATCAGGGTGGAGGAAAAGCTTAAGAGAAGGAAAGAAAAATCAATTAGAGAAAGAAGTGGTACTAGTGCAAGAGGAAGAGGAGTAATTTCTACACCAAAGTAGCCAAGTGAATAAAAATAAGGAACAAATAAGGGCAAGGAACAAGGTATTGATGTTAGGGGTGGTTTTAGAGGTAGAGAAAGGTTTAGTGGTGGTAGAACCTCTAATTATTTTGTGGGGATATGTTATACTTGTAATGAATTTGGTCATCCATCTTGGAAGTGTCCTAAGAGGATGGGTGGTTCATCTAGTGGTGATAAGAGGATTGAGAGAAGAGCACAAATCATCCAAGAGGAAGAGTGTGAAAGAACAAGTTCAACAAGTTTGAGAGATGCTCCTAAAATAGGGGAGATGTTGATGGTGAGGAAAACGGTGCTGAAGGCAACCAAGTAGGTGGAACCATTGCAAAGAAAGAGCCTCTTCAATACTACATGTAAATGCAAGAAAAAGGTATGTAGAGTTGTGATTGATTCTAGATCTAAAGAAAACATGGTGTCTAGTGAAATGGTGAGTAAGTTAGGTTTGAAAAAAATACCTCATGAATTGCCTTATAAGGTCTCATGGTTAAGTGATGGAAAATATTTGTTGGTTAATGAACAAGATGTGGTAGAGTTTTAGATTGGAGGATATAAAGATCAGTTAGTTTTTTATGTTATTCCTATGGATTTTTTCCATTTCCTCCTAGGAAGACCCTGGCAATATGATAGGTGAGCCTTATATGATGGCAGAGAGAACACCTATGCAAGTTTTTTTTAACTCCTTGGGTGGAAGATGAGAAAGGTAAGGAAAAATTGATTATATGTGGAAAGAAAGAGCTTGTTGATGTTGCAAGAGCAAACAAAAGGATGGATATTTCAGTCAATTCAAGGCATGAGAATGAAGGGACAACAGATAAGAATATTGAATCAGGTTTGCAGGGTAAGTTGACTGTGAATTTATGTGAGAATGTTTTGGTGGGGAGCATTTTGTGTCCTATAGGTAAAGGTGAGTTTGCAATGCTAATAAAAACTATAGGTACAGTGATTAATAATTCTGATAGTATAGTGGATAGTAAGATGGGAAAAAATGATGACAAGACAACAGGGTGATTGATAGCAAGGAAAGGGAAAGATGGACAAGGAAGCAAAAGAAATTGTAAGCCTGAGTTTGAAGCAAAAGAGAAGTCAGATCGGGGAACCCAAGGTAAGAATTTATTTGACTACATGAGGGCAAGGACATTGTCATGTTTTGGTCAGAGAAAAGATAGAAGACCTTTCTTAGGTCTGATGGCTACGAATGAATCATGTTCAAATGCAAATAAAGGATAGAATGTAGAGTGCTATACAAGATTCTAGTGTCTACTCCAAGGAATGAGATTTGTAGAGTAGTATGCATGTGGGAAATAAGGTGGAACTAGAACAAATCAGTGCTCATGTGGCATGAGCTCTTTTTCTATGGGGGTGTATGGTGCAGGAGCACCTAAGCCTCAGTGTCAAAATTGATCAATTTAAGGTAGATATGTTGGTCACTAGGGTAGAGTAGGGTGGTTTGACAATTTTTATGTTAAATAAGTCTAAAAATACCATTGGAATTGTAATTAAGTGTGTTTTGAGTCATAGGTGTCAAATTGTAAATGTTGCTATAAGCAAAATATTGTCAAATGCAACTTTTAGAAGTTGAAAGGTCAGATGGGAATTTGAAAGTAGTTATGTACATTGGAGGGTTGGTTTTGAAGGGAATATGTATAAATAGCATTTTCAAGGCTCGAATAAAGGGGTCAGTTGTTGTATTGAAGATTTCCCAATTAAAACATTACAATTTTATGCTAAAATTATTGGTTTTCTGAACTTTTCTTATTCTGTATGGCCTGTACAGTCAGGGATATGCTCTAAAATTCATTGTATTTTGTCAAGGCATGTCTTAGCTCTTAATTGGATTTAGTTTGAGCATTTTATATTAAGAATTGAGAGAGTTCTTGGTGTTTTTTTGAAACTACTTTGTTATTTCTATATTTAAGGTTGCAGGTCAGTTAAAATGGAAGTTTGACCCATTCCACTCACTGTCCCCACTATATCTCATGGAATGGGTCCAAAATTCTTTAATTTTTGTGTTTCCATGTCTTGGTAAGTAGTAGAGTTGTGTGGTTCGAAGTTGGGCAAGGCCCTAGGGTTAAACAAAGTGATTTTTATGTGGAAAATGGTGTGTCAAAGTGGTGTTTCAACAAAATAGTGAAGGGGTTGTCAATGTAAATATTTTTTGAGTTTGTGTAGGGTATTTGAAAGAGTTTGATGCATTGGTTGTGCTTCATAAGCTCAGGCAGGTGCATATTCAATAAAACTCTTGTGTAATGCATGTAAATGGAGGGTTTTCTAGTTTGGCATTGTAAAAGCCTTGAACCAGTAAATAAGTTGTGGAAACTTGTATTTTGACACATGAGATTTGACTATTTGAGAGGTTTATGTGGGGATCTGATCATTGTGAGGGACTTCCTTTGTAAAATTAGGCTAATTTGGTAGCCTTTAGCAATGTGGGCATATTGTAAGTCTGTTTTGGTCCAAAAGAGTCACTATTGGCCTTGGTATATGTTATGGGAGCCCCAAAAGGGTTTCTAAAGCCACCATTTAATTGGAAAGTGTTTTGTAAAGATAGAGTGAAAAGTCCCTAAAACTGGGTTGTGAGTGCTACAAGGCAGACTTGAGCAAATGTTGCAAATTGAAGAGTTGTGTGCTTTGATTTTTGAGATTGCTTGAAGGTCATTGTGTTAACATTGTGAAAGGTTCTAACACCCTAAAATTACATTACTATCATGCTTACTATTTTCCCTATTCATATCTTGTTTGAAAGCACATGTTTTTAGGCTTTTACCCATAGCAGCAAGCTAGTGAACCATTTTATAAAATATTTTCATAGACATGTATGATAACTATGGTGGCATAGAGAAAGTAGTGAACTATTTGAAAAAATTCCTCAAAGAAATGGGGTCTAATGGTCATGGAATGCCATTACAAAAAAATGCACGTCATGACATTCCATCACCATAAGACCGCATTTCTTTTAGGAATTTTTTAAAATAGTTCATTGCCTTATCTATGGTATTATTGCTTATTATTATGCTTTGATAGAAATTTTTCCAAGCATCCATAGTTTGTTGGAAAGCACCTATTTTAGGATTTTAGCCATTAGCATCAAGGAAGTGAGTAGTTTGATAAAATTTGGTATCATAGAAAAGGTGGTGAGCTCTTTGAAGAAATGTGGTCTCATGCTAATGGAATGGCATTCCATCACCATGAGATTGCATTTCCTTGAGGCATTTTTTCAAACTACTCACAGCCTTGTCTATGCTATTGCTTTTACTATTATGCTTTCATAGATTTTTTCCAAGCATCCATAGTTTGTTGGAAAGCACCTTTTTTAAGCTTTTAGCCATAGCAATGATGAAATAAATTGTTTGATAAAATGCTTTGGTAGAAATGTATGGAAAATTTGGTAGCATAGAAAAGGTGATGAGCTATTTGAAAAAGTGCCTCAAAGAAATTAGGTCTCATGGTGGTAGACATCAGCATGAGACCACATTTCTTTGAGGCATTTTTTCAAACAACTCATTGCCTTGTCTATGCTATTGCTTGCTATTATTCTTTCATGTATTCCTTCTAAGCATCCATAACAAAGACAAGGCATTGAACTATTTGAAAAGATGCCTCAGTAAAAAGTGGTCTCATGGAATGCCATGAAAGCAAATGCAACTAGAAGTTGTTCCTACATATTACTTATGCTATGTGAAGTAATTGCATCACTGCTTATGTTGAATTTCTAATCAACTATATTGTAGTTGAAATTTTCTCATCTATCAACATCTAGTTATTAGTTATGGAATGTGAAGTAATTCTTTGAGTTTGAAATATGTGCAATGCAACGTAATCAACAATATGAATATAAACTACACAAATATATTAACTACAATTCATTAGTTAAACTCTTTATTCTATTACCTGCATGTAGGTTTGACTAAATCCACTGGCATTGGGAAGTGTTCCCTCGAAACATCCAATATTAGCCTATTCAACATCCAAAATCACATATTAAAATACCACTCATAAAACAATGTTATTAACATGTAATAAATTTATAATTTTTTACTAGTTACATACCTCAACACTAGGTGTAGTGGATAAATAATTAGGTGTAGGGCCACTATATCCAGTATCAACATTGTGATCCTGCAATTTTATTAAAATCATAAAACTAAATTAGTTAATCCTGCATTTCAAAATCAAAATTTAATAAATTAAATTCAATGAACATGCTAACTTTTACTTGAGTATCATTCCATAGGTCTCATGAATAATGCCAGCTGCCCTCGCCATCTCCATAGCTACTAACAGATCTTGTGTAGAAGCCTCCTAAGTGTTGATGGGATCATATGAACGAGTTTCCTCACAAGAATGATACAAATGGGATCAAAGCCCACCACTTGAAAACTCCCCTGGATGGAATTGTAGAATAGGGATGGAATGTTGGATGACACTCTGGGTCAAAGATTTGATGGCCTACAAAGTCTCTACATCGTCACTCTCCTTCGTGATGGAAGGGATAACAATGTGCTCATGAGGTGGCCTAGCGAGAGGTCATCTCCTTTACCGCATAGGATCTTGTTGTGCACCAGATCCATCTTGAGTCGACCCCCCACCTCTCCCTTGGAAGTCCCTCATATCAAAATAATTTGGGATTTTTTTCAAGATGAACTCATAGTATAGTTTCCTAGGGAAATATTGTGGGACTTCACAATTGTTGTATGGTGGGTAATCAAAAACCATGTACCACCTATCCCAAAAAAAAATTAATCTGTTGGTGGCGACATCAATGAATAGGAAACCTCTTCGCATTGAGGGTAATATTTGCATCTATGCATGGGTTAGTGAATAATGAGCACAAATCAAATTTTGTAATTTTTAAATCTTTTACATCTTTAGATGATAATTTATCCTGGTAATAAGCCCTTGTCACCTGCCTCCTACCTTGCCAACTAGTTAATTATTTGTTGATTGAATCTACATGTTTTAACATTCTTTGAGTGAAGTTTCCAAGGTCATTCTTTCCATGGTTGAACCATTTAGATCGTTCAACCTCCTGATTAAATCCTCAATTTGTTTTTTATTGTTCTCAATTTCACTCATTAAGTTTTGTTGAGTTTCAAGAGGATGTTGAGGGATTGGTGGAGGAGATTTTTACTATGGTTGATTAACTTGAGGATTTTCTTGTTGTTGTTCTTGTTGTGCTTGTTGAGGGATTTTTTCCTCTTGTTGTTGTTGTGATTTTTGAGGATTTTGAGGAGGGTTTTCAGGTTCATTAACATCTCCTACAAATTCAAAAATAAATATCAAAAACAACCTAAAATTAACAAATTCAAAAAAAAAAAACAATCCTTACCTCTCAAACCTCCTCATCGATGAGGAGACATCCTGGTGATGAAACAACAAGAGTTTGATGAAGAATTTTGCAAAATAGATCCTCCTAGAATGCGAGCATGGAAATGAGGGGTTTTGGTCGTGAGCATAAAAACAACAGTCACAAGTAAGAATGATTTTGAATTTTTTTCTTTTAATAGCTCATAACACGAGCGTGTTATAACACACTCATGTTATAAAATTCTCACTTTATGGGCTCCTTGTGGCTGAACCTCGGTCTCATCACACCAATCCATAATGCGAGCATGTTATAACATGCTCGCGTTATGAACTTTCAAATTTTAAAAAAAAATTTGGCCACAAATTGGCTACCCATCTTTTTGCACCCACCCTCATAATAGAAATTTTGAATTCACAAGAGCATTCAAGCATTTACAAGAGAATTCACGAGTCTTCAAGAGTATATTATCAATCATTCTAGAGCATTTTTCAAGCATCAAGCATCATGTTAGAGATTTCATACATCATGTTTTTCCTTGAGCTAACAATTGTGATGTAGGGTTTAATGATTTAAGCTAGCATTTCATTCAAGATCTATCCTATTCAAGAAAGAGTCAAGATCTACATCCATTGGCATCATTTCTTACATTTTTTTAGCAATTCATTGCTAGGGTTTGGTGAGTTACAACATCTTATTTTTTCATTCATCATTCTCCTTTCTTATTTGATTTCATTTCAAGGTTTTATTACCAAACTAGGGTTTGACTAAGGCAAACCCCTTTCCACTAAAAAAACAACATTTTCCCCTCTCTTTGGTGTGTGATTTGTAGGTTTATATTGAAGATACATTGAAGAACAAGTTTACAAAAAGTTTTCAAATTTGTCACCTTACATTGGAGATACTTGGATGACTTCTACAAGTTACAAATCGGGGTTTCGAATCCAGAAATCAATTGGGAATCATAGAGTAGACCTTGAAGACCAGATTCAAACCTTGAAGTTTTAGAAAACCCTAATTGGATTGATTCACTAGTTTCGGTGTATGAGTCCTGGTTTAGGTCAAGATTTAGGTTTTTAAAGATTCAGATACCCATTTGCTATATTCTTGCTCCTACATAAAAACCCAAATCTAGGACTAATTCGCCTAGCCTAGAATATGAGTCCCAATCAACATTAAAGTTATAATTTCTAGTATTTTAGAGCCTCATTCAATCTGCTTCAAGTTTCTAGGTGCACACATTCTATCTTGTAGCTTTCTATTTTTTTTTACATGCTTTTATAGGTCATTTAGTGAAAATTGCATCATATTAGGGTTAAGCATTACATCTTGCATTTAATTTTTCTTCCCAAGTCTTAACTCAGTGGTGAACCCCTCATTAGTTTATAATTAGCCTCTAGGAAATCCCTATTGCTAGATCTATTCCCCTTATCTTCATTAGATTGAGATCTCTAAGGTTGATCTTGAATGAGAGAGTGAAGATTGTTATTCTATCTCCCAAGCATAGAAAGCATACAATTTCCCCCCTTTAATTTTGGTGAACCTACATTTAGAAAATCATAATTTTCATTTGGAGTGCATCAACATCCTAGATCTTTATTGCATTAACATTGCATTAGATCTTGCATTAGTTAATTAACATTCTAGGGTTTCTAATTTTGCATTAGTGAAAGTGCATATAGCTTGCATTTTTGTATCTCAAATCATCAAAATTCATATAAAATCTGCATTTGCACTTAGTTTATAAATCATATAACATAAAATACATAAAAATCAATTGATTTTTTTTTTTAAATTTTGAAAAAAAACCCTCACTATGACTCATACACCCCTCTAGGTGAATTAGTCCTATTGCAAATTTTTCACTAAATTTTCTAGAATTTAAATCATTGTTTCTAAGCTTTTGTTTGTTGTTTATAACTTCCTATTTCAGTTTATAGAATTATTGTTATAGTCATTTCATTGTTCTTAGCTTATATTACATTTATATTCATTTTGCATTTAGTAGACCTTGCATGAGTACTTGGTGTCCTATTGCTAATACTTTAGTGAGATTAATTTAAAGACTCATGTCATCCCCTGATAGCACACTCATCATGGATCTTGGGTTTTCTAGCTATTTCACTCCTAGTTTTACACTAGTACACTAGGTATGGATCATACCCTTAACAAATCCTTGCCTTCAAGTAGTGTGATGCAAGTTGAAACAAGGATTGATAGGGTTCTGCAAAAAAACATAATTCAAATTCATGAAGACTTACAAAATATACAACATCAAGTGTAAAATGAAAACATTTCAACTACCACCATCCCTACTGTAGATAACATTCATCGCATGCTTGAAATTGAAGACGGACTTGACCTTGTTAGAAACATAGTTCAAATCTTTGGAAAACACCTCACCTTAACCACTAGTTGTCCTTTACCTACAAGCAATATCACAAGCCAATGAGGAATTCACATTCCTCCTCCCACAAAAATTTCCTCTATTCCTACCTATACCAACCCTCTATTGGAAAATGTGCCTCAATTTACTGGCTTGGACCTAAATAAAAGGCTTGATGAATTTATGCCCCTATCGCTTTAACGCAGAGTCTTCATTTGGTCATCTTGACCTTGATCGTCGAGACTCTATCTGATCAGTGACACTCTGAGGGTCATTACAATGATGGGCCGACCGACATGGAGTTGGAAAAATATTGGTTTGCCTTGCCTTCATCGACTGAGCGGTCGTCTATCGATGGGAGGAATTTCTCAATCTCACAGATGTACTAATGACTTGCATCTACAACTACACTTGGTTCTATCCAACAGTGTTGGCTGCATTCTGCAGCATCTTGAGGCAAGTACTGTTGTGACCCTTTTTGTCAAGCGTAATTGCTTGTGTTCTTGATGCATGGCAGCTTGTTAAAGTGGTGAGTGCATCGAGGAGAAGGTGGGCCTCAAGTTACTTTATGTACTATGTTTCCAAGCTGTGGACACTTGTCAGCGTCTTAGGAATTCCTTGGGGAATATATCAGATGTTGCTTGAGATTCCTCGAAGGAGCTCTAGTGGCTTACACATAAGCTTAGTGGGACCCAAGACTGACTCTTGCGAAGTGCATGGCTTCGAACATGTGTCATTGTTTCGGAGAAACTTGTTGGGAATATTGTAGATGTCGTTTTGACTCCCCCAAGCTTCACTAGCGGTGTACACATGTCTTGGTGGGTCTCGACTATGACAAGCAAAAATGTGAAGGGGTAGAATGCATGAACTGGTTGACTGCTAATGTGTTCACTATTCATTGGAGGTTGCTAACTTAGATAGAGATTGTCTGGCTTCTCTGGGAAGTTTCGATGGTTACTCTATGTAGGAAGCTGAGTTGAACCGTTAGCATAGAAAATGAGTCAATCTTGTTGTTGCTATACATTGCGATGAACAAGAACTGTTAGTGGTTTTTTGATGGTCATATGATTTGTGCGTGATTAGTTTGTGAATATCATTGTATGCTAAATTGAGAAGCATTGTAATAGTGTTATTTTATGTAAGGTTGATCAGCGAAATTTGTTGCAGTAAATTGACATCTAAAAAGAAGTGTTTGTAACTTGTATGTAATTCATTTTCTCTAATACAATGGTTCTTCTTTGGTGTGGTGGGTTTTTCTCTCGTAAGGGTTTTCCCATGTAAATCTCATGTCAATTGTGTGTTGAGTTATTTCTTTATTCTACAATTTCTTTCATGTGCATCTTAGTGAACTATAATTGCAAAGTTTAAAAGGAATATCTCTTTCTCCTCTTAGATTTGACATTAGGAAAAGTTTGTTCCGCAATCAAATTTTTCCTAACAAGTGGTATCGGAGCCTGGCCAGTTGTGTTATCCTTGTGGGTAGGTTGGGATTTTTGGGTCAATTTATGTTAAGTGGAAGTTCTGTAGAAGTCTTGAATTTGTCCAATTATAGATTGAGATGGTGTTGACAAGTATGTCTAGAAGAATTTATATTGAGAAATTCCATGGCAGCAATTTTGAGTTGTGGAAACTCAAAGGGGAAGATCTATTGGTTGACTGTGATATTTGGGCTGCTGTGTCTAGAACAAAACCTATAGGCATGAAGCAAGAAGATTGGGACCTTGTAGATCAAAAAGTAAAGGGGCTAATAAGGCTCTGTTTGGCAGATTCAGTTCTTCTGAATGTTCATGAAGAGAAGACTGTATCTTCTTTATGGAAAAGACTGGGAGATATTTATCAAGGCAAGTCCTTGGTGAATAAGTTGTTCCTAAGGAATAATTTGTACTCTTTGAAAATGGAAGGAGGAACATCTATTGTTGATCATTTGAATACCTTTAACATGCTAATTTCTCAATTGACATCTGTAGGTGTGAAGATAGATGAAGAAGATCATTGTATTCTTATGTTGTGTTCTTTGCCGGATTCATGGGATCACTTGGTGATGGCAATTGGGAGCACAACAACCAATTTTAAGATGGAATATGTGGTTGCTTCTTTATTATCAAAAGAAATGAGAAGGAAGTCTTCTGAGATGGTGAAGGAGGCTCTAGCTGTTCGAGGAAGATAGAAAAGAAAAAGGCAAGAAGAAAAACAAGAAG
This sequence comes from Sequoiadendron giganteum, assembly GCA_007115665.2. NCBI lineage: Eukaryota > Viridiplantae > Streptophyta > Pinopsida > Cupressales > Cupressaceae > Sequoiadendron > Sequoiadendron giganteum. Next base: position 30,328,168 of record CM021100.1, on the reverse strand, counting down.
TCTGGATCAAAATCGGAAGGGAGATCAAAGTCTCCTGGCAAGAAGTCTAAGGTGAAATGCTAGAATTATGGGCAGCCTGGTCATGTCTGAAAGGATTGCAAAGAGGAGAAAAAGAAAAAGAAAAAGAACTCTTCTGACAATGATTCCTCTTAGAGCGATGCAAATGCCTTCATTGTAGCCATGGCAACTCAGGCATCGAATGATGTCTGTCTGATTGATTCTAGAGCATCATTCCACATGACATCTCATAGAGACTATTTTACAAAGTATGAAAAATATGATGGTGGAAAGGTGTATCTAACAAGTGATTCATCTTTGGATATAGTGGGTCGTGAAAGAGTCAGAATTTAGTTTCTTGATGGTAGAATTAAGGGAATTGATGGCATAATGCATATACCAAGTCTGGCTCAAAATTTACTTTCTGTAAGCAAGTTGAACGATGTCAGAGGGAAAGTCTCTTTCTCTAGCAATGGTTGCAAAATGACAAGAGGCTCTATGGTGTTGGCTAGGGGTGCCTGAATCGGTACTCTGTACAAGCTTGATGCACTGGATGTTCAATGCAATAGTGTCTCTACAAGGTCACGAAAGGTTGTGCGTGAGAAGAAGGATGAAAATTTTCCTATTAGAGCAAATTCCTTGGAAGTTAAACTTCTAGCAAAAAAGACTATGCTCTGGCATCAAAGGCTCAGTCACATTGGTGAAAAAGGTTTGAAAGCCTTGAAGAATAAAAACTTAGTTGAGGGGCTTGATGATTGTAATCTTGAATTTTAATTTTTTGAACATTGTATATATGGTGAACAACATCGTGTTTCATTCTACTCTAGTCCTCATAAATCTTCTAGTGTTCTGGATTATATTCATTCTGATGTGTGTGGTCCAGTGGATGTTCCTTTGTTATAAAAGTCTAAGTATTATGTTTCTTTCATTGATGATTATTCAAGAAGTAAATTTGTGTATTTCTTAAAAAGTAAATCAAAAGTGTTCAGTCACTTTAAGGAATTTAAAAACCTTGTGGAAAATTAGATTGGAAGAAAAATAAAGTGTCTAAGGATTGACAATGGCGGTGAATTTTTTTATGATGAGTTTGAAAGGTATTGTAAAGACCATGGGATTAAGAGGCATAAAACAACACCTTACACTCTGTAGCAAAATGGAGTTGTTGAAAGGTTGAACAGGACATTGATGGAGAAGGCTAGAAGTATGTTAAGTAATGTTGGTCTAGAGTAGAAGTTCTAGGCTAAGGTTGTGGCTACAACATGTTACTTGGTAAATTGGTCTCCTTTATCAACAATTGTTGATAAAATGCCTATGGAAGTTTGGTCTAGTAAGAAGCCCTCTCTGAGACATATTTGTGTCTTTGGCTATGAAGCATATGTTTATGTGTCGGATGTAAAGAGATCTAAATCATATAACAAAGCTTAAAAATGTATCTTCATTGGGTATGGCCTTTGGTTGTCACCCACAAAAGGATATAAAAGTCATGGAAAATCCTAACCTGGGAATTGGACATTCCAGTAGGTGACTAACATCTTCTTATGGTCATTCATTTACATTGTCAAACCAGGAAATGTATACTTGAAATGGAACGACACTGTATGTGCTCTAAGAACCAATTTTAGTCATAATTTACTAGAAATCAATGCTTGAAAGGAATTTTACTTTTGATGCAGGAACATAAGGCAAAGTCTTCTCAACTTAAACATAACTTAATTAAAGAATAAATCGTGACAACTATTACTAAGAAACAAACCATGAACTAGTCTTATGCTACAGGAACAAACACATGGATGGATTCCTTATGCTGCAGGAACAATATAAGATTGTGCTTGCGCTGAAACTTTCTGGAATGAGATTCTAACTGATAAACAACAAGAAATAAACAACTAACTACATATACTCACTAAGTGGGCCCCCTTAGCAAGCATCAACCAATTTATGCAAGAATTGAACTCAAAACTTCATAAGCTTTTATTCATAAACTTTGAATCATATACATGGTCATTCTACTTGTAAGAAAACTATCACAAAACTCTGTTTCTCATTATAATACTAACTCGAACATACTTTGTTCTGTCCTCTTATCTCCAATCTAGTCTAATCTTATCCAATCTAATCTCCTATGTCTCTCACGCAAGAGGAACACTTATTTATAGAAAATCAACTAACTAACTAACATAACAGAGAAAGATGTGGACATAAATGCTTCATAATACTGAGGAACAGACTTCTCATAAATGAAAGCATATCTGTTCAACTGATTCAGAGAGAATCTAGCATTCCACTCTTCCTATATTGATGACCATTTAGATTTCCTCCCAACAACCTGGAGAGAGTGTTCGCTGGAACAACTTCCTCGATGTCGTGCTGGAAATGGACTTTACTACAGGGCCGAGATCTGCTACACATTGACTCGTTCATGCTATTTTCAACAACTTGCAAAACACATGGTGACAGAGGCGAAAGAGAGCATGCATATAATAACATGATACACATTCATTAATCACCCACACTAAATCCATCTCATTTATCCAAAAACCACATGCATCGTATTAGTCAATTATGAGGTCAAACAGGGAAATGAATATAGACCACACAGATATTAAGCTGCAGGAATATAGGAATGCATTGCCATAGGATACTACCCGATTTTAGATAAAAAGTTTATAATCAAAGAGTTAAAACAACCATTAACAAAAGAGTAAGGGTATTTAAAAATACATCATGATATTGAAATTATGAGCATATTTTGGGCTCATCATTTGCCCCCTACTTATCCTAATGTTGGTCCTCCAGCATTAAGCTTTCTGGTTGTTTCTCTGAAATTGGTAGGAGTAGCATGGCCCTACATTGAAGCTCCAAACTTGTAGTAGAAGCCTCTGCAATTTTTCCATCTTTCATACCTGCAAGCTTCTGTATCTTCATTAACATTTGTAGCCAAATAAGGGTACAGTGGCCACATCAAAACTGGAGGTCGAAATGTTAATGGCAACCATAATTCAAACCTTTCCTGGAGACCCGGCTGTATATACCTTTCTGACCTTCTGATGGCTGCTCTAAAATTCAAAGGACTATGAGGCTCAGATTTTCTTAGACCAATAGTCAGTTTCTCCCATCTTGTTTTAATTCTGGAAGATGAAAGCTTCCAAAACAAATATGGTTGGTCTTTAAATTCATCATATACCTGCTTCCTGAGATCAAATATTTTTATTCTTGTTGCAGGGTCATAGAATCCATATGCAATAGTAAACCAAGTCCTTAGAACTGTTTGAGGATCTGAGCTTTCAGGTCACAGGGGAATAAGTGCTTTCCTTTCAGCTTCCTCATAATCCTCTAATTGCTTCCCATAGTTAATTTCATTAGCTTTCGAAGACATAAGTTACCTCAGATGAATGTCACTAATGTAAAGAAGCGGATTCCATTCTATTTCAAAAGAGATTAACAAACCATGCAAATAAAATTCACATAAAGAATTTCTTAGCTAGTTAGGTGTTGTCTGATATGCATCATAAAATTATTTAGCTGAATGAATGTGAGGGTCCAAATTTTTGGAAATTCTCATTAATTGGAACCACAAAATTTGCTCTTTAAGGCACATTGCATATACCGTAGGTGGTGGTCTACATTCCATGATTTTTCTAGCTACCTTCATCATTTCATTTATTTGTTTTTCATTTCTTGGATTTCCTATTTTTGGCTTTCAATTTATTTTTTAAATTTCTTCTTCTCTTCTTCCCCAAGACTTTGCTGAAGTTCAGTTTTGGCCAAATGGTAGAAACTCAAAGTTTGAAGTGTAATAGGCCTCTAGGTAATTTTAAGATATTCTAAATACTCAATCAATAATGTTCTTTTATACACAACCAATGTATGACAAGGTTCAGAGGGAAATGGTGTTTCATTGAATACTTCAGTTTGTTCAAGTTGATCTTCCTCTTGCTACTCAGGAGGAGATTGTGCTTCTCCTAAAATTTTCTCAACTGCATCAGCCAAATCATTAAGACTTCGCATCCTCCTTTCATCACTATAACCATGTTGTGCTTCCTCAACTTCCTTTGTTTTAGTTTGCAATTCCTTAGGAATAACAGAGGAATTGTGTGGAACATTCTCAGATACACTCTGAGAATCATCATGACTAAGCTCCTCAGACTCCTCAAAAATGACTATAATTTCTGGTTGGATGGAGGTTGAGGTAATTTTACTTTGTTTCCTTGTTGAAGCTCTCTTAGGCAATGTAGCAGATGTAGGAGGTTCTTTCGCAGCTTTCCTCTTTCTAATTTGCCTAGGGGATTCAAACTCAACAGGAGAGGATGATGATGAAACTATGGTGGCAACAGGTGTTGTTGCAGGGAAAAGCGGAGTAGAATATTTTTGCTTTTGTGTTTGAGAGCTTTCTTTTGGGGTTTTCTCAGCCCTAGATGACTCTCCTACTTTTGTTTTCCCTTTTTCTTTTCTTGTAGTAGACCTAGTTTTTACTTGGGTAGAGGGCTCAAGTGTGGAGGCTATAGGACTAGGTGCTACAGGAGTAGATGATTCTTGCTCTGCTTCCCTACTCGTAGATTCTACTCTCTTTTTCTTTTTCTTGGGCTATGCAGGGAGTGCTCTAGGAGGTTTTGGAGGTTGCAGTCCTTTCTAGGCAACAAATTCTTTCCAATAAAGGGGTGATACATCCCTCAAGGAATGCTCAATCAATAATTTAATAAGGGTATGATGGGTGATAGAGTTGTCTTTGCCCTTTTGGGTTTCATGGGCACTATGTTCCAAAAGATTTAACAAAACTTTTGGGACATTGATAGCTAAACCATGCCTCATATGACTCAATAGTTTAAAATGATAAGAATGCAAATAGAAAAACGTCCCTCACAAGTCAAATACTTGATTATGAAGGAGGCATATTCTGAATATGGGTAAGGCAGTGACACCCATTTGCATCCTTTCTTTGAAACCTCTAAGGGTCCATCTGTTGGCAATGTGAATTCTTCCCTAGAAGAGACAACGTCCCTTTTTGAAGGAAAGTTCTCTCCTTCTGCTAGAAGCCCAGTCACTTCAGCAATCCATTATTCTGTAATGGCTACTATTAAACCCCATACTGTAGCCTGAAATGGTTGCTGGAAAAGAAACCATAAATGAAGGTGGTACAGTAGGATGGGTGATGTAGAAAATAAAGATGGAATGAATGATGGTGATGGATGGTGATGGAGAAAGTGGCTTCCTTAAAAAGAAAACCTTTATTATGGACATGCAACATAGTTTTTTAAAGAGATGTTGTAGGAAGAAGACCGAAGCCTTTTGCTGCATGAAGATCAGTGGTTTCATCTGAAACAAATTGCTTCATAGATTCTTCTTTGGATGTTGGCTTATGATACAACTAAAGACGGTGTCCATTAACCAGTAGCTTGAATTGGACAGGATCTATTATAGCCAACTAAACTGAACCATTATCAAACATATTTTCTATTTCATAAGGACCGAGCCATCTTGTCATGAGTTTACCTTGATTTTTCTTGTACCTAGAGTCATAGAACAATGCCCAATCACTGGTAGAGAAATGCTTAGTTCTGATATTGTGGTCATTCTATTTCTTCCTTTGCTGCTAGATAGCTTCAGTATGCTACAGGGCAGCTTTCCTTATCTCATCCAATGCATTCAAGTGTAGGAGGCATTCCTTTTGGGCTTCTAAAAGATCAATGTTAAGCTAAAGAGCAGTCCTTAAGGTCTTATGCTCAAACTCTATTGGCACCATGGCAGTTTTTCCATAAAGTAACTCAAAAGGGGTAAACCCTGTAGTTGTTTTCCATGTTGTCCTATAGGCTCAAACTTCTTCTAGAAGACGACTGCTCCAATATTTCTTGTGTAACTGTACTATTTTTGTAAGGATTGCCTTTAATTCTCTGTTGGTAACCTCTTCCTAACCATTGGCTTGAGGGTGATAGGGGCTTGACTTTCTGTGCCTGATCTTGTAATCATTCATCAATGCAGTGATTAAGTTTGATATAAATTGAGCTCCTTGATCAGTAACAAGTTCCCTTGGGACTCCAAATTGAGTAAAAATCTGCTCATACAAGAACTCAACAACTTTATTGTCATAGGCATGTGTCATTGCTTTCACTTCCACCCACTTGGTTACATAATCAATGCAAACCAAAATGTAGGATTTCCCATTGGATGGAGGATCAATAGGCCCAACAAAATCCATGCCCCACTTATCAAAGGGAATAACTACCACTTGCAGATATAGGGCATTTCATTAGACCTAGTTGGTCGCCCCATTCGTTGACATCTGTCACATTTTTGGTGTAGGCTACAACATCCTTGTGTAGTGTGGGCCAATAGTACCTTTTGTTAATCACTTTTATTGATGTTCTCTTGGATGTAAAGTGCCCACCACATGGTTCATCATGACAAGCATGCAAAATCTCATAGGTCTCATCTTCTCTAACACACCTTCACATGACTTGGTCAGGTCCTGTGTAAAATAAATAGTCTGTAATCCATGAAAAGTTAAAACTTTTCTCAATCAACGGCTTCCTATCCTTTGGTGAGAAGTGAACTAGAGTTTTGTTGGCTGCTAAATAATTTGGAATATTTGCGTACCATGGAGTTTGAGTAGCAATAGAAAATAGATGTTCATTAGGAAAGCTATCATCAATTACCTCAAAGGTGGAAGGTGTAATTGTTTAAAGTCTTGACAAGAAATCAGCCACCATATTTTCCCTGTTTGGCTTATCAATAACTGTGATATCAAATTCCAGCAACAATATGAGCCACCTTGCTAATCTGCCAGATATGGTAGGCTTATTCATGAGGTACTTTATTGTTGCATGATCTATATGAACAAATATTTGGTAACCAGTGACATAATACTGAAACTTGTTCAGCGCATACACAACTGCTAGCAATTCTTTCTCTATGACAGTAGAGATTAATTTTGGGCCTTGAAGGTTTTTGCTAATGAAATATATGGCATGCTCTATGGAATTCTATTTCTATCCTAAAACTGCCCCTATGGCATAATCAAAAGCATCTGTGTGTATATAAAAGGGCAGACTCCACTTGGGTCCTTGAAGAACAGGTGCCTTAGTAAGTAAGTTCTTAAGCTGCAAGAAAGATTTGTCATAGGCCGCAGTCTAGTTAAATTGACAATCTTTAGTCAGTAAGGCATACAAGGGACTGATTATTTTTCTGAAATCTTTAATAAATCTTCTATAATATCCAGCATATCCTAATAAGCTTCTAACACCCTTTTGTTTCATAGGTGTTTGCAAAGTTAGAATGACTTCTATTTTTGCAGGATCAACTTGAATTCCTGCTAGAGAGATATGATGGCCTAAAACAATTTCTTCTTGCATCATAATAAAACACTTCTCACTATTTAAAGACAAATTGTGCTCCTTACATCTTTTCAACACTTTCTCCAAATTTTTAAATGCTTATTCATAAGTAACTTCATAAGTAGTGAAGTCATCCATGTAGATCTCCATAGAATCATGAGAAATGTCAGCAAAAATACTTATTACTGCCCTTTGAAATGTTGCAGGTGCATTACACAGGCCAAAAGGTAGGACGGAGTAGGCAAAAGTTCCCCATGGATAGGTAAAAGTTATTTTGTCTTGATCCCTAGGGGAAAATTTAATTTGATTATACCCACTATATCCATCCAAAAAGGAGAAATACTTTTTTCCAGACAATGAGTCTAGCACTGGGTCAACAAATGGCAGTGGAAAGTGATTCTTTTTAGTTACAGTGTTCAACTCTCTATAGTCTACACAAACTCTCCATTTTCCACCTTTTTTAAAAACGATCACCAATGGAGATACCCATTGACTGTCTAAAATGGGGTAGATAAAACCAACATCAAGCAATTTTTGGAGCTCATTTTTAACTATTTCCCTGAGTGTTGGGTTTATCCTTTTTTGAGGCTACCTAATAGGTGAACAGTCTTCCTTAATCTATATCATATGAGTATAGAGTTGAGGATCTATTCCCTTCATATCCCCATAGTCCCATGCAAAATCTTTGTGTTGATTTTGCAATATTGTGACTAGGGTAGTTTGTTGAGATTGAGGCAACTTATTATTGATATTCAGATAGTGGCCTGGAGACAACTCAATTTGCTTGGTAAGATCATTCATGGAGTCTACTAATAAAGGTGGTGTCTATATTTCTTGTAGAAGCAAATGTTGATAAACTGCAAGAATTTTAAGTGGCAAGCTCTCAGGATTTAGTTGTTGCGGGAAGCACTATTGAGGACAATTATCTAAAACAAATGAGCTACTCATATCAGAGTTGGAATGAAAAATTTGTAAAAGAAGGTCACCCTCACTCTGAAGTTGGGAAAACAGATTAGTTTGTAGCATCATTAAGTGAGCGAATAAACTAACTTCTTCAGTTTCCTCACCTAAATCTGGCCAAATTGGCTGAGATAAGTCTGGCTGAGGCTGGGCAGGTGGGTATAAAACCAATTTCTTTGTTGATTGACCATCAAAAATTGTCATGTCTCCTAAATGAAATCCTATAAAAGTATCAGTTATGGCTAACCATGCTCTACCTGGGATGATAGGATATCCTCCCAAAGTTTCCTTAGTGGACAATATGGTGAAATCTGTTGGGTATTCCCAAGACTCAAGGTTGACAATTATATCTTCTACCATGCCATCAGGTGTTACTATGGAACTATCAGCAATCTGTAGGATGGTAGGTGTAGACCTAATGGTTAGGATATTCAAATATTCCATAGTATGCTTGGTCATTGCATTGATGGCTGCACCAAGGTCAACCAAAACATTCTTTACTATCTGACCATTAATATTTATTTGTACCACAGGACTCCTAGGGTTGCCATATTTTGGCATGACTACCCTCCCTAACATAATATATGCCAAATGTCCTAGAACATGGATAGTTTGGGGATCCTTTTTCTTTCTTCCATGTTTCTTCAAGCAGGCCTCCTTAATGCCTTTCCCATAAATTGGAACATCTTTAATGGCTTGAAAGAGGGGAATTTGAATGTGTACATTTTTTAGCTGATCCAAAATATCAAAGGTAGGCTCTTCCATAGATTTGGGTGTAGTGACATGCAATCTTTGAGGAAAAGGTGGTTTGGCTTGATGCTGCAGGACAGACTCCTTAGAGATAGTATATGATATTAGTATATGTTCCGCAAGATTAGTTGGTTGTTCAGAGGTAGGGTCTGGAATCTCAATAATTACTATTGGTTGTGGAGCAGGTAGAATTGTTCTAGACCTGAGATGGATATCATTAATATTTAGGGCATAGGCTAGATATTGATTGGCTTCTGCAAAATACATAGGTTGTTGTTGCTGCTGCTTATTATTAGGATTTGGCAATGGTTGAGCAGGCATAGGCATTTGTTTTGGAGGACCAGTAATTGTTGTAGGTGTCACAGGAGGTGGCATGAGGGCTGGAGGTTTATGTTGTTGAAGTTGGAAGAATCCAAGGGATTGGCTCTACCATTGGTGAGAACCTCTCCATTGAGGATTCTGCTACCAGTTACCTTGGGGTGGAGTCCATTGTCCTTGTGGTTGTTGTCAACCTTCTTGAGGAGATTTCCATTGAGAACTCTAATAGTTAGGCCAATGTGGTTGAGAGGTATTCCAAGGTGGTGATGGTCCATATGTAGGTTGCCATTGGTTATTGTAATTAGAGTAAGGATTACGAAATGTCAGAGGGTCTTGAGGCATACCTTGTCTTTGAGCCCATGGGCGCTGATAGGGAGGTTGGATGAATCAATCACCAATTCATGCTCTAGGTATTGCTTGGTAGACCTCTAGGGTGTTTTCCTCCACCTTTAATAACCTATAGGACCCCTTCCTTTTTAGGTTCCCCTAGTTCTCCTTGCCAACCCAACTATCAATTAAGTTCTTCCTTCCAAGTCAACACTTGGTGCTATTTTGTAACACTTGCTCTAGCCCTTAATCCACTATAAAGGCTACTAATCCTCCAATTCTTGAATTTAGTTTTACAAAGGTGTGGAGGTGCTTTAAAAGGCTTCAATGCATCCTAGCAAGGGTAGTAGGGATCCACCTAGCTCCATTTTCTAGTCGCTTTCACCAAACCCTCATTTAGGCCTAGAACCTAGGTTTTCTTCTCCGAGGGATCAGGGTTTTCCACAAGGTTCTTCCAAGTAGACCCCAACCTTTTCTTGGGATTCCTAGTTCTCATGCCCACCACTCAAAGATTATTGGGGCCTTGGGCCTCAACTGGCCATACAAAGCTCTAATCTAGAAGTGGACAAAACTAGGCCTTTTTAAGCCCTTTTCTTGACCTCACTACAGACTGTCAAGTCTTCCCCTTACCAGATGGATTGGTGGAGTCTCCTCCTTGTTACCATAGCTTGGTAAGCTTGACATCTTCCCTCTCCAAAAGGAAAATTTCCATACAATCAACACCTCTACAATTTTTAGTGCTCTGCACTTTAGCCTTCCCTAGTCGGGCTCTTCCCTAGCTCGCCTAGGAGAAGACCTCCACAAAAGCACATGTGTTTTCAAGAGTACCATATTTATAACCATGGATTCTAGTCACTATTCCCAAAGGGTCGTACAATTTGTATGGTGGTAAAGTTATCTAACACTCTATTCTTCTAAAACTGCCTGGTTCAGACCAGCAATAGTATGAAACCAAACCCAACTATAAACAATGCTTGAATAACAATTAATCTACATCCTACACACATAACAGTGCCATGATCAATCCATTAACACACCACTTCAAGGAAAAAATCAGAAAATTCACACTAAATCACAATTGCTTTCTTGAATTCAAAACTTCAGTACAAACTCGAATGCTTCCAACCTTACTTCCATGCCGAAGCCACCCCTAAATAGGTCACCAAATCAGTTATCCCTTCCTTGGGCTCTCCTTGGCCACTTGTAGCTCCAACTAAGCAACATTTTCAAAAATTTGAAACAAAACTCCTAAAAGGTCTAAAAGGTCCTAAACCTCACTTGAGCTAAAACCTTAATCCTATTCTATGGTCAACATGACCTTCATTAGATCAACACCCAATCAAAAATTCCACTAAGGCACAAACATAAATGAACATGAATAGATTGATAAGTTGGCCTAAACAAAATTTCCCAAGACATGACCTTCTAGACAACCTATGGTAACCTATGGGTGCTCCTGCACCATTCTCCCCCCCTCTGCACAAACACTAAGGAATGTGGGGAGAGATCAGAGACAAGTCAATGCCATGCTTCTTGCACCAAGCTTCCTCCACCCATGTAGCCTCAAACTTCGGTTTGTCCTTCCATTTGATGAGATGTTCCATGTACACCCTATTCCTAGTAGAATTTTTCACTCTTGATTCCAAGATCCTCTCTACTTGTAGCTTGTCTTTAGGTGGTAAGACTACATTACTCACATCTGTCAAGACATCCATACTATTCTGATCCATATCAGTGACTGGTCCTTTATTTTTGATCAGGTCAACCACATTAAACATTGGTGAAATGCCTAAGTCTGCAGGTAGCTCCACCTTGTAAGCATTCTTTCCATATTTAGCTAACACCTTACATGGTCCCACTCTCCTCATCTGTAACTTGGTTGATGTTCCTTTTTGTAGCCTGGATTTGTTGAGATGGACCATGACATAGTCCCCTACTTCAAATTGTAGATCTTTCCTAGACATATCCACCTTACCTTTAAGCTTGTGAGTAGCCTCTATAATTATTTTTTTCACTTGCTCTTGAATCTCCTTCATGTTCTAAGAGAAATCCTCAGTATGGCCACTCCTATTCTCCATAGCTCCTAAATATCTAAGTTCACACACACCTCTTGGGTGCATTCCATACACTATTTCAAAAGGACTTCTGCCTGTGTCCAGTTCACTCTGTCATTGTAGGCATATTCAGCTTGTGATATGACCATGTCCCATGTATATGCATACTCCTTGGTTAGGCATCTTAGAAGGTTACCTAACACTCTATTAATCACCCTAGTTTTTCCATTGGTCTGATGATGGTAAGCTGATCCAAAAGACAAGTTAGTACCTAATCTGCTCCATAGAGTTTTCCAAAAATGACTCATAAACTTCACATCCCTATCTAAGACAATGCTCAATGGAAATCCATGGATCCTCACAATCTCTTTGAAGAAAAGGTGAGAAATATAGCTAGCATAATGGGTGGTCTTGCAAGGGATAAAGTGACTCATCTTACTGAACCTATCTACCACCACATAGACACTATCGAACCTTGTCTTAGTTTTAGGGAGTCCTACCAAAAATTCCATGCTAATGCATTCCCATGGTCTGTTAGGAATGGGTAGAGGTTGATACAAACTTGCATTTCTAGCTCCCCCCTTGGCTTTCATACAAACTACACACTGCTCCACATACCTTCTGACATCCCTTGGCAACTTAGGCCAATAATAGAACCTTTGCACTAATTCCATTGTCTTGTTGATACCAAAATGACCACTAAGACTACCATTGTGCTTCTCCTAGATGAGATTCTCTCTCATTGATCCTTTTGGAATACATAACTAATTTCCCTTGAACAAAATTCCACTCTACAATGTATACTTTGAGAATTGACTATGGAAATGATTCTCAAAATCAGAACTTACCTTATATGCATCAGAGAAGTCTTCATCTTCTCCATAGAGATCCTTGAAAGTCTCTATCCCAATGCTCTTGAATTTAATCTCTTGTACTGTTAGCAACCTCCTACTTAGTGCATTTTCCACCTTGTTCAACTGTCCCTTCTTGTGTTTGATGGTAAAGGTGAAGGCTTGGAGGTATTCCATCCATTTCAAATGTCTATTGCTCAACTTTTCTTGTGTGTTGATGTAGATAAGTGACTGGTTATCTGTAAGCACAACAAACTCCTTAGGTAGGAGATAATGTCTCCACTTCCTAAGAGATTGCACTAGAGCATAGAGTTCAAGATCATAGGTAGAATACTTCTTTTTGGCTTCATTTAATGTTTCACTAAAGAAAGCTATAGGCCCGCCTTCTTGGCTTAGTACTCCTCCTACTGCAATTCCACTGGCATCACATTCCATAGTGAATAACTTATCAAAGCTAGGTAACAAAAGGATGGGTTGAGTTGCCACTTCTTTTTTCAATTTCTCAAAACCCTTCTCAGCCTCAAGAGTCCATTTGAACTTAGTCTTTAGGCCACCTTTGATAGTATCAAGTACTGGTGCACATATACCACTAAAGTTCCTTATAAACTTCCTATAAAACTGAGCTAACCCATGAAAACTCCTTACCTTTGTCCCAGTGGTTGGTGTAGGCCAATTTAGGATAGCTTCCACCTTGCTTGGGTCCATCTTCAATGATCCTTGGGACACTAAAAACCCCAAATACACAAGCTCTTGTTTAAAGAACTCACACTTCTCTAGGTTGACGACTAACCTCTCTTCCTGCAACCTTTTAAGAACCGTCTCAACATGCTTCAAATGTTCCTCTGCTGTCTTGCTAAAGATGAGTATATCATCAAGATATACCACCACAAATATCCCTATGAAGTCCTTAAGCACTTCATTCATGAGCCTCATGAATGTGCTAGGGGAATTTGAGAGGCCAAATGGCATAACCCTCCACTCATACAACCCATCAATTGTCTAAAAGGCTATCTTCCACTCATCCCCATCTTTGATTCTGATTTGATGGTATCCACTCTTGAGATCCAACTTAGTGAAGTATTGTGCCCCTCTAAGACAATCCATCAAATCCTCAATCATAGGAATAGGGAACCTATATCTGATTGTAATTCTATTTATATCCCTAGAGTTAGTGCATAGTCTCCACTTACCACCTTTCTTGGTTGCTAAGACCACTGGTACTGCACATGGAATGATGCTCTTCCTAATTAGTCTTTGGTCTAATAACTCCTGCACTTGCCTAGCTACTTCTAGGTTTTGATCTGGTGTGAGCTTGTAAGCTGCTTTGTTTGGCAATGAAGCCCCTGGTATGAAGTCAATCTGATGATTGATAGCTCTCTTTGGAGGTAAGGTTGCTAGTGTTCCATCACTGACTATGTCTTTGAACAGATCAAGCAACTTCTAGACTGCTCCTGCTATGACTGTCTTCTTGGTCTTATCTTCTTCCTTGGGTTGCACCATGACCACATATCCTTCACCTCCTTGTTGTAGAGTGTTGATAAACTCCTTGCCACTACTTAACAAGACACTAGGGGTCTTTGACTAGCCTTCTTCTTCATCTAACAATGACTGCAACTTGAATGTTTTACCATCCTTCTTGAATGAGATGGTGTTCTCCTTTCCATCATAGATGGATCCTCTATCATACTGCCATGGCCTGCCCAATAGAAGATGGCATGCATCCATAGGAAACACATCACAAATCAACTTGTATTTGTACCCTCTAATGGAGAACTCCACTGTTGTCTGCTCATTGACAAGAACACTCTGCCCTTTATTCAACCATGTCACCTTGTAAGGATTAGTGTGGGGTACTTTCTCCAACTTTAACTTCCTCACTATCTCCTCTGAGATAATGTTATCAGTAGACTCTGAATCCACTATAACCTTGCACACCTTTCCAAGTATTTTCCATCTTACCTTGAATAAGGCTCTCCTTTGATTTGGCTCTTCCTTGACTGGTTGTCTGATTAAAACTCTTGTAAACATCAAGTTCTCCCCCATTTTTGATTCTATCTGACTAACCTCTGGTGATTTGATACTCATGGTGTCCTCTTGAGCATATGCTACTCTCTTTTCTATATTTGAAGAAGATGCTTTCTCTGAGCACCTATAAGCTGGATGTCCTACTTGACCACAGTTATAACACTTCATACTAGCAAAGTATTAGTTACT
>CM021100.1:29974287-30312260 GCA_007115665.2 Sequoiadendron giganteum | reverse complement strand
AGTCAACACTTGGTGTTATTTTGGAACACTTTCCCTAGTCCTTAATCCACTCTAAAGGCTACTAATCCTCCAATTCTTGAATTTAGTTTTATAGAGGTGTGGAGGTGCTTTCAAAGGCTTCAATCCATCCTAGAAAGGGTAGTAGGGATCCACCTAGCTCCATTTTCTAGTTGCTTTCACCAAACCCTCATTTAGGCCTAGAACCTAGGTTTTCTTCTCTGAGGGATCAGGGTTTTCCACAAGGTTCTTCCAAGTAAACCCAAACCTTTTCTTGGGATTCCTAGTTCTTATGCCCACCATTCAAATATTATTGGGGCCTTGGGCCTCAACTAGCTGTACAAAGCTCTAATCTAGAAGTGGACAAAACTAGGCCTTTTTAAGCCCTTTTCCCGACCTCACTGCAAACTGTCAAGTTTTTCCCTTACCAAATGGATTGGTGGATTCTCTGCCTTGTTATCATAGCTTGGTAAGCCTCACATCTTCCCTCTCCAAAAGGAAAATTTCCATACAATCAACACCTCTACAATTTTTAGTGCTCTGCACTTTAGCCTTCCCTAGCCAAGCTCTTCCTTGGCTCACCTAGCAGAAGACCTCCACAAAATCTCCTATGTTTTCAAGAGTTCTAACTCCTACCATATTTACAACCATGGAGTCTAGTCACTATTCACAAAGGTTTGTACAATTTGTACGGTGGGAAAGTGATCTAACACTCCATTCTTCTAAAACTGCCTGGTTGAGACCAACAACAGTATGAAACCAAACCCAACTATAAACAATGCTTGAAACTGAAATAAGAAACTAAATACTACCACACAATGCTTGAATAAAAATTACTCTACATCCTACACACATAACAGTGACATGATCAATCCATTAACACACCACTTTAAGGCAAAAACTAGAAAATTCACACTAAATCACAATTGCTTTCTTGAATTCAAAACTTCAATGCAAACTCGAATGCTTCCAACCTTACTTCCATGCCGAAGCCACCCCTAAATAGGTCACCAAATCAGTTATCCCTTCCTTGGGCTCTCCTTGGCCACTTGTAGCTCCAACTGAGCAACATTTTCAAAAATTTGAAACAAAACTCCTAAGAGGTCTAAAAGGTCCTAAACCTCACTTGAGCTAAAACCTTAAGCCTATTCTATGGTCAACATGACCTTCATCAGATCAACACCTAATCAAAAATGCCACTTAGGCACAAACATAAATGAACATGAATAGATTGATAAGTTGGCCTAAACAAAATTGCCCAGGACATGACCTTCTAGACAACCTATGGTAACCTATGGGTGCTCCTGCACCAATCGCCTTTGTGCAACATAGAATAATTGATCATCACCCTGTACTGCCTTAAAATCAGTAGGTAATTTCTTAGTCTTCAAATTAGCCACCATCTTACATGAATAGATTGATAAGTTGGCCTAAACAAAATTGCCCAGGACATGACCTTCTAGACAACCTATGGTAACCTATGGGTGCTCCTGCACCAATCGCCTTTGTGCAACATAGAATAATTGATCATCACCCTGTACTGCCTTAAAATCAGTAGGTAATTTCTTAGTCTTCAAATTAGCCACCATCTTACATCTGTAGTCATGTTTCTTCTGTCAGTAATGTGGACATAACTCAACCAAGATTGATTCAACTTCCTCATGTTTTTTCCAAGCTTGCATAGTATCCAACTATGTAGCCATATTGTTTATGATATCTTTCTTGAAATCAGATAGAAAATTTGAGATCTCCATCTGTGAAACTCCATTAGTAGAAGACTTTCCCATTGTAGCTTGATGATCTCTACCCTTCTTGACATTTGCTCGAGAGTAGTTGTGACATATGGACTTAATATCATCCCAAGGTACTTGGGCTATATCTCCTCCTCCCATTAGATCTAGGGTATCAATATAGGCATCATTGATTCCCCTAAGAAAAAGTAATTTCTGAGATTCTTCATTGAGAGTATGGTCTAAATTATTTTTCAAGGAAAATAAGAACCTTGAGATATACTCTTCTATGCTTTCATCCTCCTTTTGCTGAATTCAGAATATATCATCACCCTTACTACCACTCTTACAATATTCCTTGTATTTCTCAAGAAATTTTGTTTGCATGATTGCCCAACTATTGACAACATCTCTTCCCAAACTCATAAACCATCTAAGAGATCCCTCCTTCAAAGTAGCAGGAAACAACTTCAGGTTGTCAGCATTAGAAGTGTAATCATAGCTTTGACAAAGGATGTCAAACTCAAACAAGAAAGTGTTTGGGTCCTCTATAACTAGTCAATAGAACTTGGGAAGTAATGAAGAAGGAATATTTTTGAGGTTGTCATTATCTTACTAGGCTATGATTGGGAATTCAAAAGCAGGAGGTCGATTAGATGGATTTTGTGCCATATTTGCTTGATAGAGTATCAAAGCAAATGGATTTTCTTGAGGTTCTTTGTTAGCTAGGTCAAAGGGAAATTCAACAAGCGGGTCTTCAACAAATGGATTAATATCTTGGTGTCCTCCTTCCTCAAATAGATTATAAGCTGGTTCAAAATCATTATCAGTGAATGGAAGGTTTGGGAGGAATCTTCCTAGAGTGTCTCTTCTTCTATGCATGTAATGGACTTAACTAAAAATTGAAGGATTTAAAAATTCTTGAATAATCACACTAAACTACTACTAACAATGACTATGATAGGTTCTTAGCTAGACACCATCCACTACAACGACGCCAAAACTGATTGTCAACCACAAAAGGATATAAAAGTCATGGCAAATCCTAACCTAGGAATTAGACATTCCAACAGGTGACTAACATCTTCTTATGGTCGTTCATTTACATTGTCAAAAGGGAACGTATACTTGAAATGGAGCGGCACTGTATGTGCACTAAAAAGCAATTTTAGCCACAATTTACTAGAAATAAATGCTCAAAAGGAATTTTACTTCTGATGCAGGAACGTAAGGAAAAGTCTTCTCAACTTAATCATAAATTAATTAAAGAAGAAATCATGACAAGTATTACTGAGAAACAAACCATGAACTAGTCTTATGCTGCAGGAACAAACATAGGGATGGATTCCTTATGTTGCAGGAACAACATAAGACTGAGTTTGTGCTGAAACTTTTTGGAATGAAATTCTAACAGATAAACAACAAGAAATAAACAACTAACTACATATACTCACTAAGTGGGCCCCCTTAGCAAGCATCAACCAATTTATGCAAGAATTGAACTCAAAACTTCATTAGCATTTATTCATAAACTTGGAATCATATACATGGTCATTTTGCTTGTAAGAAAACTAACACAAAACTTTGTTTCTCACTATAATATTAACTCAAACATACTTTGTTTTGTCCTCTTGTCTCTAATCTAGTCTAATCTTATCCAATCTAATCTCCTCTATCTCTCACACAGGAGGAACACTTATTTATAGAAAAAAAACTAACTAACTTAATAGAGAAAGATGTGGACATAAATGATTCCTAATACCGAGGAACAAACTTCTCATAAATGAAAGCATATTTGTTCAACTGATTCAGAGAGAATATAGCATTCCACTCTTCCTAGATTGATGACCATTTATATTTCCTCCCAATGACCTAGAGAGAGTCTTCACTGGAACAAATTCCTCGATGCCATGCTAGAAATGGACTTTACTGCAGGGCCGAGATCTATTGCGCATTGACTCATTCATGCTATTTTCAACAACCTGCAGAACACGTGGTGATAGAGGTGAAAGAGAGCATGCATATAATAACACGATAAACATTCATTAATCACACACATTAAATCCATTTCATTTATCCAAAAACCACATGCATCGTATCAGTCAATTGAGAGGTGAAACAGGGCAATGAATATAGACACATAGAGATATTAAGCTGCAGGAATATAGGAATGCATTGCCACAGGATACTACCTGTTCTTAGATAAAAAAATTATAATCAAAGAGTTAAAACAACCATTAACAAAAGAGTAAGGGTATTTAAAAATACATCATGATATTCAAATTATGAGCATATTTTGGGCTCATCATCCTTGGTGTGAAAGGATACAAACTTTGGAATCTTATGTCTAAGAAGGTATTGTACATCAAAAGTGTAATCTTCTAAGAATTGAAACCTTATTTAGTGGATCTATAGTCAAGAATGAAAGAAGATAAAAAGGATGATGATGTTGTTCAAATACCTCTAACTCCAGAAAAAGAGGAACCACACATTGAAATTGTACCTAAAACTAAGGAGAGTTCGAGTAGCTCTAAGAGTTCTGAACAAGAAGAAGAACCACAATCTCAGCTTCAGCCTATGAGGAGGTCTACATGTGACAAGAAACAACCAGATAGGTATGAATTCTCTATGTTATGTTCTAGTTGTGCCTATACTTTGATTACTAACATGGATGAGCCTAGGACTATAAAAGAGGCAACTGAAATGTTTGATTCAAATTCCAGGTTGGAAGCAATGAATGAAGAAATGGCATCATTAAGGAAAAATGATACTTGAGATCTGGTCCCATTGCCTAAAGGCAGAAATCCTATGGGTTGTAAATGGGTGTTCAAAAAGAAAATTGGTCTGGATGGCTATGTTGAGAAGTAGAAAGTGAGATTGGTTGCGAAGGGTTATTCCTAGGTAGAGGGAATTGATTATGGGGAAAAAATTTCTCCTGTAGCAAAGCTGACATCTATCAGATTTCTTCTATCACTTGCAACAGCATATGATTTGGAGATTGAGCAGATGGATGTGAAGACAACATTTCTTCATGGTGATATTGAAGAAGAAATTTATATGTCCTAGCTTGAGCACTTTGTGAGAAAAGGTAAACAAAATATGGTTTGCAAGTTGAAAAAATCTCTATATGGTTTAAAACAATTGCCTAGGATGTGGTACCATAAATTTGACACATTTGTTTTATTGTTGGGATTTGTAAGACCAAAATTGGATCATTGTGTGTATTACAAGACTGAAAATGAGCGGATTCTTGTTATTGCCCTTTATTTTGATGATATGTTGTTCATAGGGAATAGTAAGTTAATGATTTTTGATCTAAAGACTTAATTGTCTAAAAAGTTTGAAATGAAAGATCTGGGTGCAGCTAGGTATATTTTTGGGATGGAAATAACCAGGGACAGAAAAAGAAAAAAAAATTGGCTTAGCCAGAGTAAGTATATTAATACTGTTCTAGAGAGATTTTGTATGAATGATTGCAAGTAGCTAGTTGCTCCAGTTTTGTAGGGGATGAAGCTATCTATTGAAGATTGCCCAAACTCTCCTACTGAGATGGAGGACATGACTAGAGTTCCTTATGCTAGTGCACTTAGCATTTTAATGTATACAATGGTCTATACAAGGCTACACATTGCCCAAGCAATGGGAGTTCTTAGTCATTTTATGGAAAATCCATGAAGGACACATTATGGTGCTATGAAAATAGTGTTTAGATATTTGAGGGGTACTTTGAAATATGCTCTATGTTACCATGGAAATTTGGTTGGTTCACAAAGGACTCTCAACATTTTTGGATATGTGGATTCTGATTGGGTAGGGGATATTGATAGTAGAAGGTCCACCAATGGATATACTTTCATGTTGAATGGTGGTGCAATTAGTTGGATGAGAAAGCAACAAGCTATAGTCACTTTGTCCACTATGGAGGCTGAGTACATAGTAGCAACTCATGCCTGTAAGGAATCCATTTGGCTTAGAATATTGTGTTTTGATATTGGTTTTGATGCAGGGAAAATTATTATTTTTTGTGACAGTCAGAGTGTCATTTGTCTAATGAAAAATCCAACTTTCCATGCAAGGATGAAATATATCGATGTGCAGTATCACTTTGTTCGAGATATGGTGGAGGATAGAAAGGTCTCTTTAGAAAAGGTGGATACTCTAGAAAATGTTGCAGATGCATTGACAAAGCCAGTGAGCACGAACAATTTTAGGTGGTGTGCAAGTTTGATGGGGCTTGGGGCCTATGACCATCAATAAATTCAAAGTCTGGAGGAAACTAGTAAATCTTAGCCAAGTGGGAGCTTGTTGGAAAATGTGCCTCAATTTACTAGCTTGGACCTAAATAAAAGGCTTGATGAATTTATGCCCCTATTGCTTTACCGTGGAGTATTCATTTGGTCATCTTGACCCTTGATCGTCGAGACTCTATCTGATCGGTGAGACTTCGAGGGTCATTACAATGATGGGCCAACCAGCATGGAGTTGGCGAAATATTGGTTTGCCTTGCCTTCATCAGTGGAGCAGTCATCTATCGGTGGGAGGAAATGATCAGTCTCACCAATGTATCAATGACCTGCATCTGCAGCTACACTTGGTTCTATCCAACGGTGATGGTTGCATGCCCAGACATCTTGAGGCAAGTACCATTGTGAACCTTTTTTCTAAGTACAATTTCTTGTCCGCTTGACGTGTGACGGCTTGTTAAAGCGGTGAGCATAGTGAGGAGAAGGTGGGCCCTGAGTTACTTTATGTACTGTGTTGCCAGACTGTGGACACTTTTCAACATCTTAGGAGTTCCTTGGGTAATATAGTGGATTTCGCTTGAGATTCCCCAAAGGAGCTCTAACGGCTTACACGTAAGCTCGGTGGGACCCAAGAATGACTCTTGCAAATTGCATAGCTTTGAACACATGTCATTGTTTCAGAGAAACTTGTTGGGAATATTGTAGATGTTGTTTTGATTCCCTGAAGCTTCACTAGTGGTGTATGCATGTCTTGGTGGGTCCCGACTACGACAAGAAGAAATTTGAACGGGTAGAATGCATGAACTAGTTGACTATTGATGTGTTCATTGTTCATTAGAGATTCCTAACTTAGATAGAGATTGTTTGGCTTCTCTGGGAAGTTTTTGATTGTTACTCTATGCAGGAAGTTGAACCGAACCGTTGGCAAATGAGTCGATCTTTTTGTTGCTATGCATTGTGATGAACATGAAATGTTAGTGGTTTTTTTATGTTTGTATGATTTTTGCATGATTAGTTTGTGAATATCATTGTCTACTAAATTGAGAATCATTGTAACAGTGTTATTCTATGTAAGGTTGATCAGGGAAATTTGTTGCTATAAATTGACATCTGAAAACAAGCGTCTGTAACTTGTATGTAATTTGTTTGTTGTAATACAAGGGTTCTTCTTTGGTGTGATTGGTTTTTCTCCCATAAGGGTTTTCCCATGTAAATCTCGTGTCAATTGTGTTTTGAGTTATTTCATTATGCTACAATTTCTTTCATGTGCATCTTAGTGAACTATAATTGAAAAGTTTAAAAGGAATATCTCTTTCTGCTCTTAGATTTGACATTAGGAAAATTTTGTTCTGCAATCAAATTTTTCCTAACACCCTCAAGTCACAATAACAATGCAACCAACTAGTAATGTGATTCCTTCCTTGGGTATTTCTAGTAGCATCCCTAGTACCTTTGTGGCATCATATGTTATATCTCCTACCACCTTACCACCTATAAGCATTTCATTCACTTATCCCTCAAACACATACACCCCTCCACCTCTTTCACCTCCATCTCATAACACAAACAATGACCTTCTCATAAGTCATCTATTTCAAACCGTTTCATCCCTTCAAAACAAACTTCCACCATTAACCAAAATCAAAATGGCCCACCTACATATTATGTCAAAAGTAGTCCCTTGTGCTTGGAGATATTGTGATCACTGATGCCACAATGCGTAGAGATGCCTAGACTTGAGAAATATGGAGGAAAGGGAGATCCTTCTAACCATGTTACTACCTATATTGCCTTGTGTAGTGACTTTGTCCTTGATGATAAACTCCTGGCTAAGCTTTTTCCTAAGACCTTGAGAGATACTACCTTAGAATGGTTTTCTTTGTTACCTAACAAAATCAATTCATTCATTCAATGAACTTGTTGAGGCATTTATAAACCATTTCCAAGTGCATATGACTCCCAATATGACCTTGGACGATTTGATGAGATGTAAGAAAAAATAAGATGAAAAGATTACTGAATTTATCTTGTGATATCAATTGCTTTATTCCCAAATAAATGTTAAGGTTCTCAATCCTCATCTTCAAAAGACGTTCATAGAGAATTTTCAAAGCAAGATACAAGATAGGCTTACCATGATGAAATTTCCCTCCTTCATGTACTTGTGTAGCACCCTCCATGATTATCAAAATTCGGTTAGTAGTCATGACACAAAACCCACCTCTAGCTATACTGAGTTCAAGTCCACAAACCAAAACAATTACCAACCTTTTAGAAAACACAATAAAGTCTTCCTTCAATTTAACCCCCATAAAAAATAATTCAAAATCTCAATAACCAAGTAGCCATTGTAAAATCCATGATACCCTTTAGCTATGGAGACCTAAAAAGACAATTCACTCCCTTACTCAATACCCTCCATAATACCATGACACAAATTTTAGATCAGCAAAGGATCACCTTGCCACCTATTAAAACTCTCAATCCTAATAAAAATTTACCTCTGAGCTTTAAATCAAATGCTTATTTTCATTATCACCAACAAAATGGACATGATATAGAACATTACAAGTGTCTTAAACATCTTGTGTAAGACCTCATTGATTCTTGTCAATTTTCCATTGGAGGTGTTAATGATCAAGGAAATAAGTCTATTTCCCCTCCTTACCAAACCGTACAATTTTTTACCAATCCTATGCCTAAACATAATGTTTCATTTGTCAAAGCTAGTGAAACTACAAAGATTGATGTGATGAATGTTGGTACGGATGATGATAACAACGATATTGTTCAATATGATCCTATAGAAAATTATCCTATGGATGATATGGTAGGAGTGATAGACATCATTCCTTGTAAGGTATGAACTAAAAAATTTCTTTATATTTCTTTCTCCTCACAAGATATACTTAAACATGCACCTGATGGTTCACTTTACTTAGTTGGTTGCATCTATGATAAGCCCACTAATGGGATATTGATAGATCCCATCTGTGGAGAGAATTTGATCATCAAGGAATTATTACTTTTGCATGAGCTCTATCAAGATATATATGATACAACAAAAGATTGGATCAAGACATATAACAGTTTCACTTTCCCTACGATGGGATCAATCACCACTAGTACAAAAACAACAATAAACTACTGAAAAAACTACTAAACACTACTTATAAATGACTAAACTTGGTCACATGACCATTAGTAGTTTATTTCCATTCATATATAGCATGATTAGATTGATGACTAAACCATTTTTAATCATTTATTAGTTGTTTTGATTGATCGATTTGGTAGTATAGTTAGTTGTTAATTTGGTAGTATATTTGGTAGAATATTTGGTAACATATTTGGTAGTATATTTAATCATTGATTGTTGTTAACTAGTCATTTATTTATTCATGATAGTCATTTATTCAGTGATTTCTATCAATTGGTAGTATATTTAGTCATTTTATTCATTGATTTCATTGGTCATATATTTAGTCATTTATTTAGTGACTTCTATTAATTAATAGTATATTTAGTCATTTTTATTCATTGATTTCACTGGTCATATATTTAGTCATTTATTCATTGATTTTTATCAACTGGTAGTATATTTAATCAATTTAATTATTAATTGACGTCAATTAGTAGTATATTTAGTCATTTCAATTGATTGATATTTGAGGATTTAGACATAAAACACATAAATGTATATCAATCATCAATTGCACGCAATCAGACAACCATTGAGAAGGAAAAATTAGTGAACTTTATTAATAAAAGAAAGGTGTTCTTGTTACAGCTTAGAAATAGAGTATTACAATTTTTATTTTCAGTCACAAGACTAAAATTTTGAGTTACAACATTGCATAAAAATGGCTGCAAGAAAGAACCTTCTCCAAAAAACTTTTGCAATGATGGAA
This sequence comes from Sequoiadendron giganteum, assembly GCA_007115665.2. Taxonomy (NCBI): domain Eukaryota; kingdom Viridiplantae; phylum Streptophyta; class Pinopsida; order Cupressales; family Cupressaceae; genus Sequoiadendron; species Sequoiadendron giganteum. The sequence continues at coordinate 30,302,378 of CM021100.1, read as the reverse complement.
ACCCGTGCTTGGAGCCCTTCAATGTGAGCATATGCCCCTTTCATCTCTTAAAACTTTTACAACATGGGAAATCTTCCTAGAGCAATCTGTAACGTGTAGAATCCAAGAAGGAGAGTGTTGATCATGTACCATATGTGAAGCTCTCTCCTTCAGTGCAATCAACAATAACCCAGCTAGAATCTGTCCTCCTTTATATACAACATGCCATTTGATATGATCAATGGGGTGTTGCCTTTTCCACCATGAATGAATTTGTTCCTCAATACAACCAACAAAATTACTATTAGTCTCAATTCAAAAAGAATAAAATTGCATTGTATATTGCAAGTTTTACAAAAGCCCAAACACAACAAAAGGATAACTCAATTAAAAAACTATAGCCTTGTCAACAAATTCCTTAAACAAAGTGTTCAACATAGGCCTAAAATATGTATATTGAACCCTTTATTTCAAAACCTTTTTCAAAATTTAAGAAAGGTGATATGCTCAGATTACAGAATGAGGTTGACATTATAGAATGAAGGCTATCAACACTAACCAGACTAGAACACCATTATCAACAAAAACTTCCTAGAAACCAAGCCCAAGAATACCATCAGACTTAATTAGACAACAAAAATTTCAACCATGGTTCATATGTTGTCTAAGTAAAGACCTACACCACGGAAGAATCCATTTATACATAAATTCCAAAATAAGTTGATGAGAAAAGATCTTTGATATCCAACTATGGTGCAAGAGAACCAGTTTGCATTCAAGCCTCCATGAGGCCTATTTGTACATAATTTATTAAAGAGTGTTATGAGGTTATTGAATAAGGTCTCTTAAGACCATTTTGATGAGTTTAAGTCATTTTAAGAGTGTTTGGATAAGTAGTAGGGTCATTGGTGTCAATTTGTCCAATCTGGCAAAAAGATGTAAAAATTGCTTGCAAAGAATATGAAGGATCACTTCATGCAAGAGTCATATGTTAGATTTTTTAAGGTCCTAAGAGACCATCTTCATGTGATTCTGAGTCCTAAAAGGGGTCAAGTTACAAAAGAAGCAAATTATGCAAAAGTTGTCAAAATGCAAAGAGGACAATATAGGGAAGTTCAAAGGTCAATTAGTTAGAAGATGGTTGGAGTCATTTGGAATTGAGAATTTATGATTTTGAATGTATAAATAAGCCTCTTTGGCTTCGAGGCAAATAGAGAGGAATGTAAACAATGAATATCAATAAGAAAACCTTAGTTTTTAATTGAAATTTTGTATTTTTACTAGAAAATTTGTATTGCAGAGTACTATACAGCCTCATTCGGTCATGTTCTCTAGGGAGAGTCATTTGGTTTGGTAAATATATGAGTCTAATTTTATTTGCAATTAATTTCACTCAAATACATTCAGTATAGAGAAAGATATTTAAAAATTTTTGAAAACTGCTAAAACCCTGATTAGGGTAACCAATGGCTTGTAAATATTATGCTTCTCTCATTTTATTTAGTGAAATTCCTTGAAAATTGGTGAATTTGTTCTTTTTTGCATGTATTTTAATATCCTTAATAGTTTAAGTCAAGAGACTTAATATTTAAGGGGTAAAGGTTGAAGATGTGACTATAATTCCCATGTGCATGGTCTGAAATAGGGAAAATGAAGAGTTCTTAGTCGAGGGTTTATAGAAATACTAGTGGAAATGGTCATATATTGGATTATTAGGCTTGTGTAGGCTCAAATACAAGTCTTTAAAGCTTTTGTGAAAGGAAATTGTGATTGGAGATGGGATATCTAATAACCCTTGTTTGGAAAGAAGGCTTCATTGGCTTGTTATAGTCTGAGAACAACAAATTTACAAGATAAGTCTTAAAGGACCTAGTACTCATATTTTTACATGTTTTAAATTATGAAAATGGGTATTCAATTATGTGATTGTTTCCAGTGTTCAATGCTTGAGTTGAGAGAAATCTCTGATAGTTCCTTTGTAGGCCTAATAGCATTGAATTTCAGACAATGAAAGAAGTATGTTCAAAATGGATGGTTTGTGTTTTTGGGGTCTGAGAAGATTTTGATTATGTTGTTCCAACCTAATGGAAGATGCCACAGGTCCTATGATGGTAGTTTGTTACCTGAATTTATAAGTTGGGGTTTGTGGTTGTGAAGGGAAATTGTTGCACAAATAAGGACAGTCGTGATAAAATTATGAAAATCTATATGGGCATTTTTATATCTATTTGTTTTTTATTAAATTGAGATTACAAAAGTGTGTTGAAGGTTAGTTTTTGATGTGGAATCTTATTGGCACATTTGTGTGTTTGAGTTAAGTGAATTGTGAAGGAAAAATAGCCTTGAAGGGTAATAGTCTTGGAAAGTCAGTTAACTGAACCCGTTGTTGTGAAATATGTCCAAATTGAGATGAGTTGAAACCTTTGTCAAATTGATTTGAAGTTCTTAAACGAATTTTGGAACTCCAATTGTACGATTGAGTGATTGAGTTTAATGAAAGGTGAATTAGTGATGAGAAAATAAAATAAAGAATGATTTGGGTTTTGTCTAATGAGATTAAGATTGAGATTTTTATTCCTTTGCATTGCATCAAATTGGTATCAAAGCTCAACAAAAAATCTGGGTTGAGAAAGTGGTGAGTTTGTGATTGTATGTAGGTTAAGAAGAACCTAGTTGTTGCCAAGAGAAGGTAGAGAAAATTTGAGTAGAATCAAGGAGAGACTTTCTTAGAGACCATCTAAAGGATGGAGATATTGAGAAGACATTTGTAGGTAGAGGAAGAGAAAAGAGGAAGAGATGATAGATCAAGAGAGCAAATAATTAAGGCAAATGATGCAAAGGAACCTGGAAAGGATAGAGCAGTTGCTCAAAAGAGTCACAAGTTGGCACTTGAAGGTAAAGATGAATGTTGTGTGGCCTATTCAAAGGCTGATACATAAGAAAAGACAGCTGAATAATCTTGAAGCATCTCTAAGGATGATAGAACCACTGATGGTAGAAGACATAGAGCAGCCCAAACAATTTGAAGAAGAGTTCAAGCAAGTGGAGAAAGAAGAACACTTAAAGGTTGAAGACCTTGAAGATATAAAGACAACAAGTGTAAAGGAAGATTCAATTATAAATGCAAAAGTAGATGAATTGGTGCCTAAATCTGATAAAGAAGAGGACAAAGATGGATTAGATTTACTACTAAGGTATGATAATGAAATTTTTACTTAATTATTTCATAAGGAGATTAATAGCTTATTCAATTTTCCCCACAAGGAAGCTTATGAGCATGATAAGACAATAGTGGTAGAAACATTATGGATGGAAGACAACAATGAAAAGTTTGAGGAGAAGTTACAAACAAAGGTGAAAGAGTTTGAGCAAGTAACTAGTGCAAGGAAGAAGGGTGGTGTACAAAATTTTCTTGTTGTGATGACACATGTGATGAAAGATAAGCCAAAATTCAAGATGAATATACATTTCAAGGAACCAGATTTACACCAATCACAATTTTTTATGATTGCAAGTGATGGAGATACTTTTCTTTTGAAAATCTTTTACACTTTGTAACCTTAAGGGACTTGAGTTTTTCTTCAAGGAGAGAATTGTGTAGGAGCACTAGTTTGCATTCAAGCCTCCATGAGGCCTATTTGTACATAACTGATTGAAGAGTGTTAGGGGGTCATTGAATAATGTCTCTCAAGACCATTTTGATGAGTTTAAGTCATTTTAAGAGTGTTTGGATAAGTAGTAGGGTCATTGGTGTCAATTTGTCTAATCTTGCAAAGAAATGTAAAAATTGCTTGCAAATAATGTGAAGGGTCATTTCATGAAAGAGTCATATGTTAGAGTTTGTAAGGTCCTAAGAGACCATCTTCATGTGATTTGGAGTCCTAAAAGGGGTCAAGTTACAAAAGAAGCAAATTATGCAAAGTTGTCAAAATTCAAAGAGGACAATATAGGGAAGTTCAAAGGTCAATTAGTTAGAAGATGGTTGGAGTCATTTGGAATTGAGAATTTATGATTTTAAATGTATAAATAAGCCTCTTTGGCTTTGAGGAAAACAAAGAGGAATGTAAACAATGAATATCAATAAGAAAACCTCAATTTTTAATTGAAATTATGTATTTTTACTAGAAAATCTATATTGTAGAGTATTGTACGGCCTCATTCAATCATGTTCTTGAGGGTTAGTCATTTGGTTTGGTAGATATATGAGTCTACTTTGATTTTCAATTGATTTCACTCAAATCCATTTAGTATAGAGAAATATATTGGAAATTTTTTGAAAACTGCTAAAACCTTGATTAGGGTAACTAGTGGCTTGTAAATATTATGCTTCTCTCATTTTTATTTAGTGAAATTCCTTGAAAATTGGTGAAGTTGTTCTTTTTTGCATGTATTTTCATATCCTTAATGGTTTGAGTCAAGAGACTTAAGATTTAAGGGGTAAAGGTTGAAGATGTGATTGTAATTTTGTGTGCACAGTCTGAAACAAAGACAATGAAGAGTTCTTAGTCGAGGGTTTGTAGAAATACCAGTGGAAATGGTCACATAATGAATTATGAGGCTTGTGCAGGCTCAAATACAAGTGTTTAAAGCTTTGGTGAAAGTAAATTATGATTGGAGATGGGATATCTAATAACCCTTGTTTGGCAAGAGGGCCTAATTGGCTTGTTATAGTCTAAGAACAACAAATTTACAAGATAAGTCTCAAAGGACCTAGTACTCATATTTTACATGTTTTAAATTATGAAAATGGGTATTCAATTATGTGATTTTTTTTGGTGTTCAATGTCTGAATTGAGAGAAAGCTTTGATAGTTCCTTTGTAGGCCTAATAGCATTGAATTTTAGTCAATGAAGGAAGTATGTTCAAAATGGATGGTCTATGTTTTTGGGGTCTGAGAAGAGTGTTATTATGTTGTTCCAACCTAATGGAAGATGCCACAGGTTTTGTGATAGTAGTTTTATACTTGAATTTCTAAGCTGGGGTTTGCGGTTGTGAAGGGCAATTGTTGCACAAATAAGGACATTCGTGATAAAATGATGAAATTATGTATGGGAAGGTTTATATCTATTTGTTTTTTATTAAATTGAGATTACTAAAGTGTATTGAAGGTTATTTTGTGATGTGGAATCTTATTAGCACATTTGTGTGTTTGAGTTAAGTGAATTGTGAAGGAAAAATAGCCGTAAAGGGTGATAGTCTTGGAAAGTGAGCTAGTTGAACCCATTGTTGTGAAATATGTCAAAATTGAGATGACTTGAAACCTTTGTCAAATTGATTTGAAGGTCTTAAAACAAAATTGGAACTCTGATTGTAAGCTTGAGTGATTGAGTTTAATGAAAGGTGAATTAGTGATGAGAAAATCAAACAAAGAATGATTTGGGTTTTTTCTAATGAGATTAAGATTGAGAGTTTTCTTCCTTTGCATTGCATCAAACTAGGAAGCCTTAACATCTAAAAATTACTAACCTAATGTTTCACAACAAGTTTCCCATCTGTGACATCATCTTTACTTAAGAAATCAGATATTGATCCACTACCATCTTGAATCTCCTAGGATTATCCTTCACAAACAAAAAATGATATATACTATTTTTTTAGCAACTTCCTTAATATCCCCATGTAAGAAAACTAAACTAAGTGAGGTTGAGGGTTTGAAGTAGAGTACCATCTTCTCGGTATGTGCTTGACTTTGATGACTTCTATCTTGAATGAAAATATCAAGCTAGCTACACTGTAAAATAATTGTTACAAAAATAACCACAAAATCCTCTTTAATTAAAATAATCCTTCTAGATATTTCAATTAATTTCTAAGAGAGATAATTTCACTATCCAATCAGCCATCAATCTTTTTACTGTATATAATTTCCCAAAATTCGGAATTTGAATGTAATGAAACTAACCATAATTACCAAAGATTTGACACCAAAATGTAGTATAAAATGAATTATTTGATAGAATTACTCAAAGAGATGTCATATCATGGAATGAAATGATATGATTATAGAATGTGCAAAACATGGATTTTGCAAGGAAGCTCTCAAAATCTTTGAATTAATGAAGCACTCTAGAACATCGGCATTATAATCTTTGGTTATGTTCTAGATGCATGTAGTCATGTAGGTTTAGTGGATGAGGGTTGCACATACTTCACACATCAGTAACCCTTATTGCATTACATATAAAGTTGATCATTAGGTGTGCATGGTTGACCTTCATGCCCATGTTGGCTATCTTGTGGACACCCTAAACATTATTACTAAGATACCAATTAAACCTTTGGTGCCTATGGATTGTATATTAATATAGGTTGAGTATTCCAACAACACTAATTTTTTAGTTGGATCCTAAAAATGTAGCAACTTATGTTCTTCTCTAAAACATTAGTGCAGAAGTGGGCACGTGTGGTGAGGTTCAAATAGTAAGGATATTGATGAAAGATGGAGGAATTAAAAAGATACCTACATGTAGTTGGATTGAAGGGCATAAAATGGTACATACTTTTTTTTGTGTAGGAGACATATCACATCCACAAACATGGGAGATCTATGCAAAATTGGAGAAATTGGCTTGGCAAATGAAGGCAGTGAGGTATTTCTAAATAAAAGACTTTTAATTAATATCGTGGAATAGAAGAAAAAATAATCATTTATTTTCCACCATAGTGAAAAGCTAGCAATTGCATTTGGTTTGTTAAACATGGCCCCTAGTACAACTATTAGAGTTGTTAAGAGCCTTTGAGTATGTTTTGATTTTCACACTAGATCTCAATTCATCTCCAAGATTGTTGTAAGAGAATTTTTTCTAAGAGATGTGACCATTTCCATCATTTAAACAAGGACAATGTTCATGTGGAGAATATTGGTGATGCTAAATGAAATAGTCTAAAAAATAGGCTTGCACTATAATAATGTGCACTACATCAGATATCCAGTAATAATGAAGGGACACCCATCAAAGCATAACACTAGGGAATTTTTTTTGTCATATGTTGTAGTTACAAGTGCCCTGCTAGACATACATGAAAATGTGGAAGCAATATACACAGGGCAAGTGAACTATTTCAAAAAAATGCCTCAACGAAATGTGATATTTTGTTTTATAGTTTAACTATGATACCACACTATTTTGACTTGATCCTTGTGGTAATGCAGGATGTTACCACTACACCATACCGTTATTGCTTGGCCTTCATGGTAATGAAATATGTTACCACTACACTGCACCATATCTTCTTTGCTCTTGTGGGGATGCAAGAGAAGTATTTGATTTACTGCCATACCACACACTTATTGCTTAGCCTTCATAGTAATGCAGGATGTTACCACTACATTGCATCATGTCTTCTTGGCTCTTGTACTATGGTGCTAATATGAGACTTGTCACAATAGTCTTCTAAAACTTGTCACAACCATCTACTACCTTGACACAATAGTCTTATGAAACTTTTCAATATTTATGGGCACCTTTTAAATTACATTTAGATCTATAAGGAAGCTATCCTATAGGGATGACAGGCCCAAGAAACATGGAAATGGCTATACCAATAAATAATTAACTACAAATCATGATTTTTCAATGCATAATGGAGAATATATAGAGAGTTAAGTCAGTGAGAAAACATCCTTGGAGAATTGTCATCAAAAGTATGGAAATCTAAGAGTTCATAGTAGAAGATCATATACCCTCAAAGACCTAACAGTCATAATAAACCTAGTGATAGCTTTTAGAGTCATAAGAATAAATTCATGAGAGAATAGATGCAAGAGTATGAAAAGAAATTGAGATGGAAGTGTAGTTGGTAGAGTTGAGGAATCAGACCTGTAGTGAGAAGGTAGGGAGAACAAAGTAATCTATAGTCAAGAGCATCATGGCAGTTTCTTAGGTGACTATATTTGGGCAAGGAGAGAACTTAGTGCAACATTACCATAAAAACAATAAGGATACTCAAAACCTTAATAAACCCTAGGGCATTTTTCATCACCTTGTAGAGCTCTCAAACATGCATGAAAATATTTCACAAGACGGCATGAGACTAAAATCATCTCTATTTTTGATGACATGTTTTTGAACTACTCTTTGCATAAGAGGATAGGTTAGCTTGAGTTGAGAAATCCTTTAAGACGAATTGAGATTAGAAGGACAATATATGAAGAAAACAGTAGCATAATGAGATTCACATATACTAGGCTTTATTATCACAACACAAACTAGAATTAAATGCACAAAAAAGCAAAAAAAAAAAAGATTAGCAAGTGATGGAAAGAAGTACATGGAAAGTATATTATGTTCATTTTTATTTTTTAAATAAAAACTTAACCATTAACTATCAAATACAATCTAGCAAAATAAAAATATACAATGAAATATTATGATTAACAAAATGATAATTTTAATGGTTATCTTAAGGTAGACAATTTTTTTTTGTGAAAGTAGAAAATAACACCCTTAGATTATTCTAAACAAATAAAATTTTCATTTACATCATTTTCAAGCAAAATTTTTTTAGATCCGTCCAGCTGTACAAAAATCAAATTAAATCTACAATGATCTCAAAGATCTGAAGGTTTAAAAATCTGATATTTTTAGATCTATTCTTGGGTGTATCTTGCATCTCACTATAAAAAAGACCAAATCTTTTTCTCCAACAAGGTAAACACATAGATCATTATGATAGATTTTTTTTATTGTAAAGCTTATTTTTCGTAGATTACAGGATCCATAAGAAATTTGTTTTGTTTTGCAGAGTTATTTCCCTTGTGAGACTCCTCCAGCTCTATTAAAGTGCAGGAATAAGGAGATGACAAGCCTGATAGGCAATGAAACAGGGAGAGAGAAGAGTAGGGAAGAGCGTATGATTATAGATTGTACAATGATCTGGGAAACCTAGACAAAGATGGAACAAGGAAGAGAGAAGAGTGGGATAGGGTAGCATGGAGTTCTTAATGAGCCATTTGTATCACCGTGAAGGCCCAAAAACAACCATATGGTGTTGCAGTGGATGTTCAAAAGTTTTTTTTCAAGGATTTGGTGATCCAAAGTGGAACCTGCATCTACAATATCAAATAAAAATCCACTTGGTGATCATTGTTAGAGAGTTACGAACTGTGAATTATCCTCTATACTATAGGAATGAGAAAGGAAGAACATAGTCAAACAATGATTGAATCATAACAAATAGTCCAAAAATAATGAAGGTTATTGTCAAATGGTGACAAAGATTTGTCCTCTAAGTCATTTCCACATGGTGATTAAGAACACAATGAGTAAGAAGTAAAAGAGCACTAGATCATAGCACTGCAAAATGGTCATGAGTTATGCAATGAACTTCACTATTCTTTTGATCACAAAGGAAATCGAGATAATAACCAACATACGGATGTGCACAGAGAATTTTCAAGGAGTGAAAACTTCCTTACAAAGCAATTACCATAGTAGAGTTTGAGGTGAATTGTACTTGCTATTTTATGTTGATATGGATATATTCTAACCTACAATGAATTATTGTAGCATAATAGATAGGTTAAATAGTTGTTCATATACCATTGTTTCAAATTCAAAATTACTATACCTTATTCTAGGAGCAAATCAAAGGGGGAGTCTATACATAAGACACTGTTTCTTCAAATTCAAAATTGTTGGCTCTTTCACAATTTTTTGCTTCATTTATTTGATCTAAGATAGTTTGTTGTATAGAAGATGCTCTCAAAATCATAGTAAAATCCTTTATTTTGGGATAAATATTTAGAATCTTTCCATCATAATAATAAATAAAAGCATCAGTCATTAACTTGAACTTTGCAAGAGTGTCATCGAATTCTACTTTTCCACTCTCCTTTCCAATATGAATTTTATTCCCAATTTCATCCATGAAGAACTTCCTTGGCCTGTAGATCTTATTTTTAGCCATGACTTTACCAAGTCTCGAGGATAGCTTCGAGTTTTTACCCAAGCAACAATTGAAAAAATTTGGCCTTACCAAAATTTTGTCAATTGCTGCTTGGATAAAAACATGAAGCTATCCTTGACACTTGGTAAAGTCATGGCTAAAAAAAATATCTACAGGCCAAGGAAGTTCTTCATGGATGAAATTGGGAATAAAATTCAGAATAGAAAAGAGAGTGGAAAGGTATAGTTTGTTTAAACTCTTGCAAAGTTTAGGTTAATGACAAGTCTTAAACAGATAAAAAAATAGGGAAAAAACCAAAGACAGCCCAAAGGTAGCACAAGAACAGCAGAGAAACAACAGACTGACCAACAATAGAAGCAACTAATTGACTTCATCCCAGTTCTTGATCAGGAGGTCCACCGCCTCGTCTCCCACCCACTCTTTATTTTCCTGGCTATTGTTCCCCTCTAGTTCCTCCTTTATGGAATTTGACAAAGTACTCATAAAAAAGTGACCCAGCTTCATGGTGAAGCGGGTCAACCCTCGAAATCTTTTGTCCAAAGTGTCCAAATGCTTAGCTACCTTATCTGAATCCATCCCATCATCCATAGCACCCTGAGCCTCACCAGGCTCATCCACCAGTAGTTGTAAAGGGCATGAGCTAGAGCCATCAGAAGGGAGCTTGCTATCCACCGAAGTAAGCTGGGGCCTCTCCACTAAATCTTCTTCCACCTCTTCTGACTCTTCTTCCTTGTAACCCTTGTTGTCTGACTGCTCCTCGTCTGAATCCTCAATAATTAATCTCTTCTTGTTGTTCTTAGCCAGCCTCCCAGATCTCCTCCTAACACTTTCCCCTCTAGTCATCTTCGTGTTCCCCACAACCGTGTCCCCTCTGAAATCTTTTCTAATGTCATTCTTACCCTTTCCTTCTTTGACAGTCACAGCCTGCATGCATTTCTCCTTTCCTTTTTTCGACATAGGGCCAGTAACAATTGTATCAGCCTGAGTTGCTTTTAGCTCACAAAGCCCTTCTGTTGCACTGGCATGGGCCCTACCCAACCCACCCTTAAGCTTTTTGGAGGTAAATTTGGTCTTGGTGTTCCCCAGATCAATATTAGACTTCTGAGGAGGACTCTTGGAGTCAGCCAGGGAGATATGCACCGTGGAGATGGGTTCAATGTTCTCAACACGGACAGTGGTGATGGCTTTGGGCGGGCAGAGGGCAAGATGAAAGTGATACAGGCGGAGAATTAGCTCTTAATGGAGCAAGAGTGGTGGAAGATCATAGGGATTTTGGCTAGCCGCCACTTTACACTTGTCCACAGAACTTTCCAGATCCATTAGAAGGAAAAATGGAAAAATAAGAAGCATTTTGTGCCTAAGATGGTTTAACAGGGGAAATGGTAAAAGAAGCAAGTTTTGAATCTACCTTCCAGCGTAACGTATTTCATTAGTGCCATGCAAACCTAGTCTCACGGCTTAGGAAGCTCTTCCCTTTCAAACCCCGCCTAGTTCCTAAAGGGATCTCCTCTCCTCTAAAAAACACCCTTAGGATCTCATGGTCCAGTTTTTTGGTGTGCTTAGGATATTTTTTCCCTTCACATAGCAACCCTATTTCCTACGCAATAACCTTCTCGCTGATTTCGAATGAAATCCCCCCAATGGAGACCCTCCTGTCCTTCCACGAGCTAGAAAATTGACTCAATAAAATGGAATCATGGCCGACTAAGCTTTCCATGAGCGGAGCAATTCCTCCCTCCACACAAATGTACCAGACAAGCGGGTTGTTTCAAAATTCATCACAACTGTCCAGTTCCATCCAAACGTGATCACCTCCCATACTGCCATACTTCTCAAGAAGCTCATAGAAATGCAAGAAATACCAAAAGTAGCAGTCGTGAACAATAATCTTAACCAGATAGTTAAGGTAGGGATTATAGCGATGCAAATCTAAACTTGCATACCAATCACACGCATGGAGAGGAAATATGCCATAGTGAGAAAAGACACAAAAATTAATGAGATTATGATTACAGTATAAAGGGCGAAATTTGGTAGAGAAGTAGGAAAGGCATGAAGCCCCATGTAGACGGACTAATAAACTAATTTTAGTAATCCTCCAAATTAAGCCAAAAGATCCCCTAGCTAAACTAGCTGGCTCGAAGTCTCTAGAAAGTGGCCAAATCGTAACATAGAAAGTTACATCATTATTAATACATTCACTCGTCCCAAAGTAATGAGGATATGTAACAAGCAATCCAATTCCCAAAACAATAGCCTGCACAATACGGTCCCTCTCCTGATAATAAGTCACAGCTTTCCAATTAATCTGCATCATGCCACCAAAACTAGACTTGAACTTCTTAATTAAATCCCCATCCCACCGTCTCATCATAATCTTATAAAATAAACCCATCCACCAAGTCCATAGGACATACACGTGGACACTCCTTCCCCTACCCCACACACGCTCAACTCTACCAAGATAATTCCACCTGTACTCCATAACAATTTTGACATTCATCCACCAGCACATCCAAATTAACCAGTGGCCCCCCCCCGTCAACTCTCGTCATCCAAAAGTTAAACATCATTATAAACCATGGTAGCCTTTTCCCACTCTATCAACACTTGAATATTTGGCGGTAATCTTTCCTTATTTCTCCAACATCTATCCAAGTCCCAACCCGAGCCAAGATTAGCCAGGCATCCGCCACACTGTTTCCTTCTCTAAAAATATGGGTCACCTTTTTGTCCCTTAATTTAGACATAAGGAATCTAGCATCCATCAAAATGTCCTTGGTATTCCAACCTATAAATCTATCTTTTTCCACAGCATCTGTCACCATTTTGGAATCTCCTTCAATATGGAGATTAACAATCCCTAGAGAAACAACAATTTTGAGGCCCATAAACAGTGCACGAGCCTCAGCCACTAGAGCCGACTGAACCCTAATGCCACCAGCAAGCCCCGTCAGCATATTCCCCATAGATTCTCTAATAATCCCACCTATACTTGCCCTTCCCAGATTGCCTTTAGCAGCCCCATCAAAGTTCATTTTAAACCATCCACCATCCGAAAGCTCCCATTTAGTATTTCTCCTAGCTAGTAATTTCAAATTATCAAAGGCATTAGCTTTTAGATCCTGATGCCAATCCTTGGCCAATTTTATTTTATAGTCCCTCGACCCAAACTCAGGAAGTTTCCCATCAAAGAGGGAGATGTTCTCCTCTATGAGCCGAACACCAATACCAAACACCTCCTTGGGGCTCCACTCAATGTTCTTGAAAACCCTGTTATTCCTTTCCTTCCATAAGTACCATCCTAAGATTGGGGGGCTCTGCCTCCAAATTTCATCAGTCGGAGGATGAAAAAAAGGCCCATTCCAGGCCAAAATAAATGACAAAAGGTCTTTGCTCATCACCCAGTGGACATCAAGTTTCTCAAAAGCCAACCCCCAAACTTCAGCAGCATATGGGCAATGTAAAAAAAGGTGGCTGACAGTTTCCTCCCCCTCCTTGCAAAGGAAACATCTATTGGGAAAGCATAACCCTCGAGCTCTCAAATTTTCTTGAGTTAAGATCCTATTATGACAAGCCGTCCACCAGAAAAAAATTATTTTAGGAATCATGTGGTGATTCCAAACCCTCCTCCAGTGTTTCTCAATAGGAATTTCTTTAGTCGGCAGTCTGTAAGTAGAACAAACTGAAAGATCCCCCTGCTTATCTAAAACCCAAAATAACTCATCCTCCCTATCATAGGAAGGAAACCTGACACTGGAGAGCAACACCTAAAGAGATCTAGCGAGGCAGAAAAGGTCAACAAAGTGGGGGCAGCAAAGGGAGAAATCTCTCCAAATCCTATCTCCAGGAGGCCCAGCCACATAGTCTCTAATAAATAACCCAAAGAATCTCTAAGCTTCATCCATCAATGCTCTAAAATTAGAGCCAGCCAAGGGGGAGTCCATAAGCCAGGCATCATCCCAGAATCTAATTTTGACCCTGTTCCCTATTTTCCATTTGATCCCTTTTTTAGCAAGCTTTGTGTGCTGCAGATGCTCCTCCAGATCACTGAACCCATGGGATGGGGTTACGAAAGACAATCAATCAAAGACCTATTCTAGAGGTACTTAGCGTTCAAAATTTTGCACCAGTCCTTGGTGTTCCTTAACTGGTCTCACCCAACCTTGGCCATCAGCGCCCTGTTAGAGATAACTATCTTTCTTATTCTGAGCCCACCATAATCTTTAGCCTGACAAACCCTTTCCCATTTAACTAAAGCAATCTTCTTTTTTTCCTCAGTACTTGACCAAAGGAAAATTTTCTAAATTCTTTCAAACTTCTCCGCAATATACCTGGGCATCTTAAAAATAGCTAGGAAGTAGGTGGGGATACCTTGTATAGCCACATAAAGAAGTTGGAATTTCCCAATATGACTAAGCAAAGAGCCCTTCCAACCAACCAACCTCCTTTGGATCCTCTCCAAAATAGAATACCAAAACTCTGGTTAAACCTCTTTAACCATTAGTGGGAGCCCAAGGTACACCAATGGGAGAGAATCCCCAACACAACCTAGGATTGCAGTCATCCTGTTTTGCAAATTTGGCAAGCAATAAAAAAAAAATCTTGCTCTTATTGTAGTTGATGCACTGACCCGAGCAGGAGGCATAGTTGTTAAGGAAAGATTTCCATTTCCTAGCTTCCACAATAGAGGCCTTCCCAAATAGGAATGTGTCATCCACAAATTGTTGCACAATAATCAAACCAAGAGAGGTAGCTGCCCTAACACCAAATATGGAGCCCTCTGACAACAAACTCGTAAAGTTCCTACTAAGCACATCATCAATCATTATAAAGAGATAGGGGGAGAGAGGGTCCCCCTGTCTGAGCCCTCTTCCAGCAAAGAAGAAACCACAGGGAGAACCATTCACCAGAACCAAGAACTTAACAGTACAAACACAGTCCATAATGAGCTTAATGACCGATCTGTTAAAGCCAAACTTAGCCAGGACCTTAGGCATGAATTCCCACAAAACCTTATCATAAGTTTTGGAAATATCAAGCTTAAGTGCCATCCCCACATTATTGCATCTATCCATAGAATGGAGCAGTTCATGAGTGGTCAAGGAAGAATCTAGAATGTGGTGCCCCGGGACAAACCCCTTTTGAGTGTGACTTATAATTTTATCAAGCAAAGGCTTAATCCGATTAACAAGGATCTTAGATATGATCTTATAGAAGGTGTTACAAAGACTGATAGGTATAAAATTAGACATAGATAGAGGCTCACTAATCTTGGGAATAAGGGCAATGAAAGTGTGATTCATTTGTTTAAGAATCTTACCAGATTTAAAGAAGTCCCTAGCCGCAAGAACAAGGTCCCAACCCACAATATCCCAGAAGATTTGGAAGAAAGCAGGGGGGAACCCATCAGGTCCAGGAGCTTTGAAGGACCCCATGCTAAAAGTAGCCAACCGAACCTCATCCGTGGAGACACTCCTAAATATTTTGATGGGAAATATTTTGAATAGTCATCCTAAAATAAAGGATTTTAGTATGATTTTGAGAGCATTTTCTATACACTAGATTGTCTTAGATGAAATAAATGAAGCAAACAATTATGAAAAAGCCAAAAATTTTGAATTTGAAACAATGGTAATAAACAACTATTTAGCCTATCTATTATGCTACAATAGGGTATGTGCAAGATCATCATGGAAAAAATAGGCCCTTAAGTGGTGATGAAAATCCAGAAAATAAGAGTTAGGCAACTTGACATAAAAATTTGAATAAGTTATCTATATTATTTCAAAAATATGTAAGGATAGAATCTGTAGAAATTTGAATGTAGTTTCTAAACTACTAGGTTTATTTTAAAAAATAATCTATTTGGTGAAAATTTGAAATCTCAATGTAGTAGTACTTAAATTTTAGGGAAAAAATAAGAAGTAGGTGTCTGCTTGACCACCCTAACCACAATAAAATGATAATATTTTTTTATAAGATTTTAGATATAAGTAGAGGACTCATGTCCCAATATGATGCATATTTTTTTGTAATATTTTTCCAAGTAAATAATTAATTATAAATTTTTTATTACAACTTTTAAAAAATATTAAAACTCGTATGTTTGACCACCTTAACTTGGTCAAAACTTCATGAAATTGATTTTTTTTAATCCTATAGTATGTTAAGCATAGAATGTGACACATATTTTGGATTCAAAAAATATGATACCATTTGAAAGCTAGATGTTTTTAAATCAGCCTATCAATCTAGATTTAGTCATAATTCAAATAGAAAATGAATAATAATTATCTATTAAATTCAAAGTAAAGCATAATTTATATTGGTGGAAAGTTGAGAATCTCCTTTAAAAATCCTTTTCATTTCATCAATTTTGGGTTAAAACAAATTTCGTCAGCCACGTGGACCATCATATCACCACTTTTTGGTCCATCATGATCCTACACATACCCAATGATTAACTACAGGTTAGAACATATACATGTTAGCATAAAATACTAGGTGCAATTCAGCTCAAAATCTACCATACCTAAGTATGACAGTACCTGAGCTTATGTTGTTTCTAGATGAAACCTATAGTGGAAAAGTGTAGTCTCCATCTGAAGGAACCATCTTCAGAGCTCTTCCCTAAAATGAGGGTTGAAAACATTAGAAGAAAATAAATACCATAATTCTAAAGTAACAATTTGTATCAAGCCAAATGTTAGAAAGTATAATTAAAAAGAAAAATTCTTACATTTGGACCTCACATTGGACCAAGAAGATTTATGATTTTATCTTTAGAATGTAGGAACTTTCTTTGTCGAAGCTTCACAACCTCAAATTGGATCTCAAGTTGGACCAACAGATTTATGATTTTATCTTTATAATGTACAAACATTCTTTGTTGAATATTAAAGATGTTAGGTTGGATCTCAAATTGGGCCAACATATTTATGATTTTATCTTTAGAATGTAGCAACTTCCTCTGTCGGGTATTTGGAAATTCCTATACTCAGGTTTTTGCTTCCGAGCAAAAACACTCAGAAGTGTTTCAGGCTGGATCAAGTTACTCTCCAACCTAGTTATGTCACTAATAGAAATCCATGTTTTCTTGAACCATCCATACCTAAGCATTGCATCACAATTGATTCTTCTTGCACATAAAAATGCCACATATTAACCCCTTCTAAATAAAACTCAAAATCTTCACAAAACCATAATTAATAAATCATTTCAGTTTCAAAAAGAATCTAATGTCATTTACTATCAAAATAAAAGTTGTATAAATCACAAAAAATCCATGAATCCATCCATCCAAAGAGAAAATAAGCAATGTAAGGATTTGAGCAATATAATTAAAAAGGGTTATGTTGTAACGGTAATGGAATCACCATAAGAGAACAACTAAGGAACAAATTCTTGTGATTGTAATTATGTGATCCATAACTCTATTGGTCATGTGGCACAATTGTGCTATAACAAATACAAGATGCATTTATGTGTGATCCAAGTTTAATGTGGCTATGTTGTGATAGAAATGGAGGCACTCATATGAGAACAACTCATGTACAAATCATTGTCATCACAATTAGGTTTCCATCATCATTGGGTGCATTCAGGTTGACTCAAGTTTAGTAGGTTACGATGTAATGATATAGCATGATCCAAGAGCGATTACCTCTTGCTACAATAAAAAGCTTATAACTTTGGTTGATATGCAGAGTGGTTGTGTTATATCAATTATGTAGTGCATTCAAGCACAACACATGTTTAATGGGCTATTCTAGAGAGTGATAAATATTTCCTAAAGCTTATGAATGTTACTTAAAAGTGTATGACTTAAACTATAGACCAATTTTGTTACATACTTTAATGCAATCTTGGGTTAAACCATAGACTATAATAATGTGATTTTCTTATAACCATTATAGAAAGTATTAAAGCAAGACCCATGCTATATAGGATACATTTTGTTGATCAATTTTACATACCTTAATGATCAAACACATACTTCCCACACACTCTAGGATACAATCCAAGATCATACCACAACCCTATCAAGACAACTAATTTTTTGACCCAAGATTTAAGTTTATTTTTTAATACCAACAGAAGCATTGGTAAGAGCATGAATAGGTTACAAACCCTATGCCTTCGTAGAAACATAAACCATAACTCTAGAAGAATAGTGAGGTTGCTATGACAAAAATATCGATACATTGTAGCCAATAAAAAAATCGTGCAATATAAAGATTGTAGCCAATAACAAGCACATTGTGTAGCTCAGTAAAATTTGTAAATGAAATCTATGGTAAGAAGAATGATAGTCACTTGAGGTGTGACAACCAAAAAGAGGCTAAGCAATGACAAGATAATAAAGCTCAAACCTTGCATAGTAAAGTGGAGATTTTAATAGTGAGTTTCCTTACCCCCTTGTTAACCTTAAGGGTTTTTCAAATGCTATTGAAAATGTTAGACAACGAAAATGCAATTAGGGAATCACTGTCCAAATGAAGTAACAATGGTAATCATGGGTTCAATGTTTCTTCTTAGCCATCGTATAATGGAGGTAGTGGATTGCATGTTTGAGAAGTGTTTTGAGACTCACCAAAGATGGGAGAATAGTGAATAATACCTTGTGGACTATGAAGTAGTGACAATAAGGTTGAAGGATCTTAAGACCCACAATACCATGAAACAATGAGTCCCCTATAGTAAGTAAGTAGGCAGTCAATATGGCATAGTTTGATTTTGTAGAAGGATTCTCATGAAAGGAGTCTCCAAGTGATAGTGAGTGAGTTGTTTGAGATTGTAGATGAGGGTGCAATATCTAGTCTTAAAGGCAGTTAGCAAAGTAGTAAATGTGCAAGAAAATCAAATACTACACAGAAAAAAATTTACAATGTTATCTTGCATAATGCCTTGAGTTTGAAGAAAGAAATATTATTGCATCTTGATGAAAGTAGTGACCTTAATGCTCAATCACTGGAAGCCATTATTTTAAAACATGTTATTGTGCTTATGGAGGAAATTTTTTAAGCAAGGCAGTGAGTGGTTGTTTGGAACAATGGTAGTTATGAAGGACTTGCTTTATATGCATACTATGCATTCTAGCTTTAGACAACATTCTTAGAAGAGATTGAAGGTGGATTATGGAACTCAAGGGTTACCATGATAAAGATTAAAGCAAAGAATGAGATCTATTTAAAATCAACTTTCATGAAGATATTAAAGATGTCACATGCAAAAACCTAGCAGCTGGAGTAATGAATACAGTGCCAAAGAGGATAGGGTGGGTGGGAAAATTTAGGAGATCTTTACACCATCTAATCACAAGAAAATACATCATTTATTCATTTTTTCAAATTAAAAAGAATCATTCTAAACCCAAATAGGATACATCGATACTTCAAAAAAAATTGAAGGAATTTGATATTATGCAAATATATGTCAATTAAATACCTAGATTACAAACAATGTAACCCTTGTTCAGCAAAGTAGGAATGAGATAAGCGGCAAGGAATCATATGCCTCCTGTCACACACATCTCCTTACCTTTCTTTGTCATTCTTTACTGAAGCAGTTCTCCATTTTGGTAGGCTACACTTGAAAATAAGGTTTTGACGAAGGTTTTAGAGTATTCTTATTAAAATGAAAACTCCATTTTGGTGGGCTTCGCCTGAAAATAAGATTTTGACAAAATTTTTAGAGTATGTTTATTAAATTTTTAGAGTATTTTGGTGAGCTATTGATTCTTGATTCCTTAAATGATTTATTCAAATGGATTGTGACTAAATAAATGACTAACTATTTAGTCATTTTTATTTGTGTGACTAAATAATTTTTATTCAATGACCAAATTAGTCATTTATTTACTCTTTTATAGCTAAGTTGCAAAAAATTAGTAGAATTTAGTCATTTTTAGTTATTGTGACTAATATTTTTAGTCATGTAATCATTTATTTGCCAAATTATACTAGTGCACCTTACCTTTACAAGTAGGACCAAAAACATTAGATATATCATTCTCCATCATCCTACAGTTGGACCAATTTCATGTGAAGCTAGGCTATCCATGGCTCCCCTCCATGAATTTCATCCCATCAGTCATGCATAAATGCTTAAATTTTCCATTTGATAACAAAATTTTCACTGTCCATCATAGTGGCTTTAACCCTTTGTCTTCCCATGGAAACTTCTCCTTAGATTTCTTTTGGCCTGAGCCTATACAACCTATTAAACCATAAGAAGACTTCTATTTTAAGTCCTACCAAGAGTTCAAAGCAAAGAAAATAGAAGAATTATCCCTCTGAGACATGTCACAATCCACCATCGATCCTATTGTCATTGGCGAAACAATAATTAAACCTAAAGCAATTCCAAATGACTAAGACCAACCTAGGAAAGAACCTTCACCTACTTCCTACAAAATACCAAGAGATAATGAAAACAATCTCGTCGCACCTCCTAGAATAAAACAAGTTTACAAAGTCAAAGAGAAAGTGGTTGAACCTCTCGTGGTTCCTTCTGTTCCTCCCCTTAGGGAAGAAAAGAAACTTATGGTTGATCAACCCACTCCTACACAAACACAACTTGAAAATAGAACTAAAAGAAATAGAGGTGCTAGAGAGCATAGGCATAGATGTCGTGCCCTTGCTCAAAATTTAAATGAAGAAAACAACAAAGAAAATGAAAATCCAAACTTGATTGAAGCAATGCATGATGAGTCTACCCCCTCCCCGAAAAAAAATATCCCATAATGCAACCATAATAAGAGTTGAACCCTTCCTTAGACATTATCATTCGACCTCCTATTGTGATTAATTTAGATGATGATGAGGAAGCTATTGAAATTGATGAAGAGGTGCATAATGAATTAAATACATTGTTTTCCTCTTCCATGAGCTTACATGATAATTCTCCTATGAAGAGTGTTGAACCTGGTGATGGCCTTAGTTTGGCACTTTCTATTTTCCCTTTAGCTATTTGTTCACCCTCTTCATATGATAAACATGACTGGGATGCAGATGGCATGCTAGATGGTTGAATCACATGTGCCTTGCTAGTTTCTTGTGTTATTTCATTTTCATTTCCTTTTGTGTGATTGCACATGCGTAACATGATCCCCCATGATGTTTTGTTTGATGTATCTCTCTCTTTTTGTGCATTCCTCTATATGTACCTTTCATTCCTCTGTATGTTGTAAATATTTCAAAAGATTTTTATCTTTTCTTTGTCTTTATTTTTTCCTTTTTGGGATGACGCAAGGCTTCAAGAAATTCATGTCTCTTCCATGTTGACCCAAAATCTTTTCTTTTATTTTTATTTATCTCTTTTCTTTATCTTTTGTTTTCCTTTTGGGGATGACACAAGGCATCAAGACATTCATGTCTCTTCCATGTTGACGTAAAAGGATTTTTCTTTGTTTTTTTCTCTTTGTTTCATTCTTCTAGTTCTATGACTATTTGGGGAATGATTACAATTCTGAGTTCTCTAAAAACATTGTAGCAAAAGAATACTAACCCTAAATCCATAGATCCCTTATGTGTTTGGTGTTTTCATTTTGGGGGCAACCCCTCTTTTCCTTTTTCACATGACGTAGCTTGATTTGACATAGGGATTTCCAAGTTAGCTCTCATTTCCTCTTTATTGTTTGCATTTATCATTTTCTACTTTAGAGTAATTTCTCACAGCATGGTGTTTAGCAATTTCTTTAAAGTGGGGGCATGCATTGACATTATTCTTTTGCATTTCATGGTGTAGTCTTCTTACTTCATGCGATGTAATTTTTGCTTTGTGATGCCATTGGGTATGTTTTCCTTCTAGAGCATGATGTCTCTTAGCATATTACATTCCTCTTAGTGGCTTGATGTGACACACTGCATCCCCTGAGTTGTGAATATTTTACTATTTGATTGGTCCTCTCTTGGAGACATTAGGCACGATGTCCCCTAAATTAAAGACCTTACATGAACTAAGCAAGAATCCTTTGAACGTTCTCTATTTTTGCATTTACATTTTCAATTATATGGCCACCTTGCATAGCACACTTTTCATGCATGTGAAGACATCCTATTTGTTCATGAGTTCCAAGCATATGAAGCTTTGCTTGCCTCATGAAGCTCGAAGTTCATTTTTGTGTTGCACCTTATCAAATTTATCAGGAGGTATAAATTTTAGTATGGTTTGAGTAGGAAGCCCAATTGAGACATGAATTTCCCCATAGCCACTCATGTGTGTGTGTGAGTGCATACCGGCCAGATGTGTATGTCTCTCACCTCTTTGGATAATCACCCAATAGACAGATCCAAGAGTTTGGTTGCCTCAGAGTGAGCATGCATTTTCACACAAACAACCTAGATCTGATGCACATTGTGATGGACAAATGGTTGGAGCTTGATCTGCTCCTTTCCTTTTTATTTTCTTTCATTTTTCCTTTGGCAGTGTATGTTTGCACCATGTTGTTTCTCTTATATCATTTTCATGCATGTTCTTTTGTGCTTATATTAGTTTTCCATGGGATCTTGATCTTGGGGGATTGATCAACCCTCTTGATCATTGTCATCCTATCTTATCAATATTGGTGCATTTGAACCCCTCTTGATGTGTATTGGTCTACTTTAGTGTGAGTTTGAAGCAAGTTCATCCTCTCACTAAAGTGGGAGCTAAATGTAGTGTCGCAAAATGTCATCGGTGACATTTTCACACTTGTTTGGACCCTCCTTATAAAATTGAGCTTAATGATGCCTTGACTTAGTGTTGTAATGTGTCTAACACACTTGCATTATTTCTTGGGCCCTTGTAAAGTAAAAATACTTAATTACACTTTATTTAGAGTGTTGTAAAGTGTTGTAACAAACTTTCACACTTTTCTAAGGTTTTTGTTAATAATTGGGCTTCTTTATTCTTTAATTGGCTTTATTTTGCATCCACAAGCCTCATTTAATGCATCTTTTTGAGGATAATCCAAACAAAAATCAATATCCAATCATAATTTAGGTGTCTTCAAGTTGTGACCTAGATTTGGTGGTTTGGGACTCATTTGCCACCTTGGGCATATGGGTCCCACTTGGGGTTTTGGGTCTTGATCTTGGTTTCAGACCTTTCTACGCATTTTTGAATTTGGTCCCATAAATTATGCCTAATGGGACTTATATGCCACCTTGGGCGTATGAGTCTCGTGTTGCCCAAAATTAAAATTAATTCAAATTCTTGCCAAGATTTTTTCCTCCTAGATCTAATGTCGGGTTGTAGTGTTGTAATTGCAAGAATTCTTGCATAATCAATTATAAATACAAGGTTATTTCACTCATTTTCACCTAAGACTTTTGTGAGAGCATTCATAATAACAAGTTTGAGTTCACAAGAGCATTCAAGAGCTTTCAAGAGTAGATTATCAAGAATTCTAGATAATTGTTCAAGCATCAAGCTTCATATCAAAGATTTCATGCATCATGTTTGTCTTTGAGCTAACAATTGTGATGTAGGGTTTCATGATTCAAGCTAGAATTTCATTCAAGATCTGGCCTATTCAAGTAAGAGTCAAGATCTACATCCATTGTATTCATTTCATACATGTTTCAATACTTCATTGTTAGAGTTTGGTGAGTTGCAACATCTTATTTTGTTCATTCATCATTCTCCTTTCTTGTTTGATTTTATTTCAAGGTTTGATTACCAAAATGGGGTTTGACCAAGGAAAACCTCTTTCCAATAAAAATTTGTTTTTTCCCTCTCTTTGGTGTGTGATTTGTAGGTTTAGATTGAAGATACATTGAAGAGCAAGTTTGGAGAAAGTTGTCAAAGTGTCTAAAGTTTTCAAAGTTATCACCTTGCATTAGAGATACTTGGAAGACTTCTATAGGTTAAAAATTAGGGGTTCAGATCAGGAAATCAATTAGGAAGCATAGAGCAAACCTTGAAGTTGTAGGAAACCCTAACTATATTGATTCACCAGTTCTAGCGTATGATTCCCAATTTTGGTCAGCATTCAAGTTTTTATAGATTTAGATACCCATTTGTCAGATTCATATTCTTAAATAAAAACCAAGATTTGGGACTAATTCACCAAACCTAGTGTATGAGTCCTAGTCAACATTAATGTCAAAATTTCTAGCATTTTATAGCCTCATTTAATCTCCTTTAGGTTTCCAAGTGCACGCATTCTATCCTGCAGCTTTTTGTTTTGTTTTACATGATTTTTTAGGTCATTTAGTGAAAGCTTGCATTATATTAGGGTTAAGCATTAAATATTTCATTTCATTTGTCTTTCTAAGTATTAACTTGGTGGTGAACCCCTCATTAGTTTATAATCAACCCCAAGAACAACCCTATTGCTAGATCTATTTCCCTTATCTTCATTGGATTGAGATCTCTAAGGTTGTTCTTGAATGAGAGAGTGTGAAGATTGTTATTCTATCTCCCAAGCATAGAAAGCATACAATTTCCCCCCTTTTAGTATGTATAAATTTATAGGTGTCATAATGCTACTTAAATTACTCTACCATTTTTAGTGCTAGTGAAACTTCTATGAAAGCTCGCCCTAAAAGTGTGTTGTAAGTTCTTATTTAATTTAATAATATGCATTCAGTAGGTTTTGAAGTGTGGGGTTTTTCTGTAGAAAGGATTTTTCTATGTAGTATTGGCACTACATGCTATATTTTTTAAGCTTTTATATGTTTTTTTACATATTTTTATAATAGTTTAAATTAGATTTAATTTTTTTCTTACACATCTCTCAAGATTAGTGTAGACAATTGATTCTACTACCCCTTTCTTCCTTACATGAATGACAATAAATTCTTTCATTGATGCCACCAATGCAAAATAAATATGACATTGTCTACATCTTTTTAATAGATTATGAATCAATATTTGAGTCAACCAATAAAGGCATAAATTTGAACGATATTAAATAAATCATCAACTAAACTTGAGTAGGTTGAACAACATAACGTGTCTTTAAACTTACAATTTTTTATATAAAATTAAATCCTAAAATAAAAAATAAAAACTAATTATTTGTATACAACCATTCCAAACATAAAATTATGCAACAAATTTAATTGAGGATGTACACTTGGGTGCACATAGCTCCATTACATCAAGAGAGGCTATGAAATTAGATAGGGAACTCTATGAAATAGAGCATGGATCTTGAGAGGTCTCACTTTATTTTGATTCAAAATAAAACAAGACCTTTGGACATCCTTGTTTTTCCAAACAAGTGATTAACTTAATTGGTTATATAAACCCTATTGGTTCTAACTACAAAGGTCTCACTTTATTTTGTATAGAGAATAATCGTTACCTACTATATAAAGAATATTTTTAGTGATTAATTTCATGGGTTATACAAACCTAATTAGTTTAACTTGAAAGGAAATGCAAATGTAGATGTTTTCAAGACCTAGAAGGCCCCATGCAAGTCATTGAGAAAATCCCTCAAACAATTTCATGTAACCTATGGGTAAACCCTTACCTTTGTAATAATAAATGAAAATACTTTATCATAAATTAAAGCATACAAATTCAATTGGTTTTACCTATAAGGACATCCAAAAGAATAGATTTTCAAGGCTCAAAGCATCTCATGAGAACCATTAATAAAAACCCTCAAACAATTTTATGGAACCCATAAATAAACCCTTGTGTATGACCTAGATTTTTGCTGGAGATTAATGCTAAAGTTGCACAGCTTACAATGATTAATTCTAAACTAAAAAACAATCTAAATCAAAAACAAAAAAGAATGAATAAGTAAGCATAATGAACTAAAAAAATTAATTGAAAAGTTCTCACTGAATATGCGTCCACTCCTTTGAATAATCTTGATTGTCCTTCTCCATTTTGTTGTTTCAGTATTCTTGCCCTCATATTTTCAGTATTGATGCAAGCATAACCTTGTTGAATGTCTAAGAAAAATATTGAAGATAAGTTTCGTCTCAAAAGTGTATGATTTCGGGAGGATGAATAATGATAATGACATGCCATTTTATAAATTTTGGGTTTTCGAACGATCAACTCAGATTCAAAGAGAGATTGATGGATGAGATTGATGAATGTCATGCGATGTGAGTTCTATGTCAGATAGAATGTGAGTTAGAACATGAGTCAGAAAAGACTGTAGGATAAAGATTAGGTTAGAATGATAACTTAATCTTGTGTCAAGACTGTTCGAAAGTAGGAAGAACAAGAGTTCAAGATCTTAATCTTTAGTTAAGAGTCTTTGAAAATAGAAGAAATAGACTTTGAATGTCAAAGACAAAGTTAGAAGTTGAAGAATAATGCATTCAAATGCAAAAATGAGTTAATTAATTAAATAAAGATATTTAATTAATAAACAAATCATGCATATGAGTTAGAACTAGTTAACTGACTAGTTGTGACAAAGAGTCCTCTTGTAGAGATAGTCAGAGGTTGAATCTGGAGATAAATGGAGAACTAAAAATAGATCTTGACTTAGAAGGTGAGTGAATGATTAGTCAACTGATTGATAGAAGAATGTGACATAAATAATTAAATATGAATTAAATGTTAATTTAATTCAACATTCAAAAATGAGAGATTTAATTAAATAAATAAAGATAATTTATTTAATTTGACTGTTGTAAAGGTGGAATTGAATAAATTAAATAATAAATATTTAATTATAGTTGAAACATGACAAAGGGGGTTAAATGAATAATTAAATAATAAATATTTAATTATAGTTGAAACATGATAAAGGGGGTAATTAAATAATAAATTATTCAATTAAGAAGGAAGAATTAATTAGTTAGCGACATAATTAAATAATTATAATTTATTTAATTAATCAAAGTTGAAAAAATGAATTAATGAATTAGTGAATTAATTAAAAGGGGTATTTAATTAATAGAGGAAATATGTGTTAGAAAGGTAATTAAATAATAAACATTATTTAATCATGACCATGGATAATAGAAAATTCTGTCGAAAGTGGTGTTCGCAAGCCTAGACCAATTTTTGGTGTCTACAGTTTGCCCCTCTTTGATACAATGTTGTTTCGGCGTTGTGTCAAAGAAAATATGCCCTGATTGTGCCCTAGTATGAAACAGGTTAGGGTATGCCCCCTCAGGAAAATTGACAAATTTTTGAAATTTTTTTTAAAAAATCAGGAAATGTTCCCGATAAGTCAATTTGATAGTCATAAATTCTATGGAGTTGACAGAATTGAAATTGGATGCGATACAGACGTGTACGGGTTAATTGAATTTGAAAGGTTATGCGGCCAATAGAAAAGGTTAGAGGAAATGCCATTCAAACCCTAGTTATAAATAAGAATTAGGTTGAAAACCAATTCATTTGCACCCGGAAGAGTTTGGAAAACTAAGATTTTGCTTTGACTAGTGGATGAAGATGGCTCCCATTCCCTATGCTGCACATCGAGGATATCGAATCTGGACCTTCAGGCAGGCAGCCGATGCAGGACCATCGGTATGTACCCGAAAATGAACTCTTGAAAGTTATTTTTGCACGTATTTCTAGGCCTTTAAAATTTAATTAGCATATGCGATCTTTCGGCATCAATGCATATGTCCTTGTATGCATCGCATTTGACTGTGAAATGACACATATGCTAAAACATGCCTAGGTTAGGTTAGGCATTTTAGGCATTAAACACATTTGCAATATAATGCACCACATATGTATGTATGGACTGCATATGCATTAGGAATAAATGCATGTAGGGTAGTGAACCGCATGTGCATTAGTGAAACGTAATTGCATCAAGTAGACAGGCTTTAGAAATTGCATTGCATTTGCTTTCTGCACTGCATGCGCATTAGATAGAAACTGTTTCGGTGATGTGCAACGCATATGTAATATGTGATACAAATGCTTTGTCATCCAACGCATTTGTGTGAATACATCGCATCTGTTAAAATGAGCCGCATTTGGTTGGCAAAATTTTCTAAAAAATTTTCTAAGGAAAACTTGTGAAAATCTTGACATTGTGGTTGAAATGTAGGTTGTATTAGATCCTATATACACATGGCAGACACGTCCTGACACTTTCAATCTGAGAGATCGTCTGAGTAGTGCAGAGATATGACTCTTGTGGAGACTTGGTCTTCATCACTCTCTTTCAATGCCCACTATTCGGGGGAACAGAGGGATGCTCACCACGTTGCGCGAGCGATGGCACTCTGAGACATCTTCATTTCATATGCCAATTGGGGAGGCGACTGCCACATTAGAGGATGTGTACAGGATACTTAGACTTTCGATTAGAGGAGAGTGGGTGATGTATGATACCCAATGTGGATTCACTGAGCTAGCTAGATTTTATCAGGTTGACGATATCAGTAGGCTCGGCATTAAGCATTATGAGATTAGATGGCCAGTTTTGGTGGATAGATATGAGAGGATTGACTATATACTATTTACGCTAATAGGTTGGATAGTATTACCAGATCGACGGGGTCACAGTTTTCCTGTTGGATGGGGAGAGATGTTGGTGGGTATGCTAGAGAGAGACCATGTATGCCTAGGGTACATGTCTATTAGGGATGTTATATTTTCAATTACATGATATTGCATACATAGATGCACAATTGATGAGTTGTGGGACCACTCTGCTGATGGTTTAGGCATGGGAGAGGATAGCTATTTTTCGTCCTCCAGTTACCATAGAGTGATGGGAGAGATCTCCATATATTTTTTGGTACATGGGAAACATCACTCAGAGCTATGTGGGAGATACTAGATATTGGAGACATGCACTTGACATTCTAGATTAGTTCACTTGGAGACCATACTTGGACTATGAGCAGTGGTCTGATGAGGATAGACATTTTCCATATTGCAAATAGACACAGTACCTGATTGGGAGGACTATTTCAAGTGTGCACATTATAGAGAGACACTTGCTAGATCGAGTTTTGAGGCAGTTCAGAGAGGTTCAGGATGAGCCTCAAAGTAGAGCAGAGTTTGCTCATTCTTTGAGAGAGGTTCCATATTCGGGGCCCATGATTCTTATTGCTACCGCAAAGGCAGAGATATAGGCTTTATAGCCAGAACATTGGGGATGGAGAGATGGAGCAGCAGACCTAGGGATGACAGTTTCCTATGATGCATGGTGGGTAGATCATCATCTGATTCCATACACTAATCCGGATCAGCTGGCACCAGTTGAGAGACGAGGCACAAGACTGAGAGGACGGCAAAGAGGTAGAGGTGGCAAAGTTGGAGGGAGGGGGGATGATATCAGAGGCAGTAGGTGAGGATGGAGAGGGTAGAGAGGGGGTCAGGTAGGTGGAATTTTACCTATCCAAGAGGTAGTGGTAGAGGATGTATCGATGTTGGATATTGAAGGTGGAGCTAATGTACAGGTTGGGGATGAGCATGTTGCAGAGGAGGTAGTTGTAGAGGAGTTAGTCGATGTGGATATTGGAGGAGAGGATGCCACAGAGGATGAGGATATGGATATGGATATAGACACTCTAGGTATTCTGGAAAGATATGGGGAGGATGATGTTGAGGATGAGGCACCGATGGAGGAGCAAGAGAGAGAGCTGGGAGATCAGATTATGGAGGGGAGACGGGATGATGATGCCCCTAGGGATGGTGATAGGGAGGCCATGGAGGAGGGATTGAGGCTGATGACAACAGAGCTTGATGCCATGCAAAGAGAGATAGTGCTCGTGCAGAGAGAGAGATAGTGCCTGTGCAGAGAGAGACAGTGTCTGTGTAGAGAGAGACAGTGCACTCATGAAGAGGGATCAGGCCATAGCTCAGAGATAGGAGATTGAGCAACAATTTACAGGGGTCAAATGCCTGGTCAGTGGGTCTTCATCTGATGGCATGGTACGAGAGTTAGTCAGAGCCATAGAGAGAGCATCATATTACAAGGATTTATATGAGTCAGTGGTACTAGCAGAGAGACAAGCTCCTAGCTTCTTAGAGGTTCGTAACCATAGATTATAGAGCAGGAGTCATACTAGGACACAAAGTACAGAGGGTGGGGTAGGACCACCGAGAAAAGGTCTGTATGATAGGCCTTCCACCTCACAGAGAGCACCTCTGAAGCAATTTCCACCAAATTCACCACGGGACAGTAGTGGTAGTGGGACACGATGACAGTTGTTATATATGTAGACATTGTATTTTGATCAGAGAGCCTGCGAGCTCATTTTATTTATGGATACATTCTGACATTGTACTGTGACACGTTATTTTGAGCAATATATATATATGATTTTGGTGGCTTCTGTATGATATGCAGTTCTATTTTAGGGTGATGCATTTGCTTCTATATGATTATGTTTCCTAGATGATGTATGTATATGTGTTATGAATGAATGTTTCCACATGTGATGAGTTTATGCAGTTTATGATGTTATGGATGTCATATTTACTTATGATAATGGATGTAATGAATGTATATGATGTTATGTATATGTGATGGTGAAATGCATGTGTACTATTTCTATTATGTATGATGATGGGATGCCTATTATTCAATGATTTCATAAATATGTTCCTATATGTTTGAAATGCAATGTAACTGTATGAAATATTTATAGAATGTATGCAAATGCAGATTATCTAATATTTTTGTTGTGTCACAGGACTTTATCATTATGTTGGAAAAGAAATGTTAGCATGAATGAATTTAGAATGTTAGTAAGAAATAACGAAGGTTGATTGACTGAAAAACATATGATCTTCGATATTTTTCCAAATATGTTATGCTTGCTTGTTATCATCATTGGGCGGGACATGACACAAATGGATAGTACACACCATGATATGAGATAGACCATAGTGTACAAAGTCATCCATCTGTGAAAAACAAACAGTTGTAGACAAGGAGTGTCTTAACTCATACTAAGGACAAGATTGCCCCCGTCATTTTGTCAAGAAAAACCATAGACAACAAACAAATAAAAGACGAGTCATGAGACGTCATTGCTCCTCTAAATCCTTGATAGGACATCCTTGAGGAAACTAGTAACATGAATCAAAAACTAGTGTTAAAAAGAAAGTTGACAAACAATAGCCAAAGAAAAAGAGTCCTGAGACATCCTTGCTTCTCTAAATCCTTCAAGGGACATCCTCGAGAAAGCTAGTAACTAGACTAAATTCACAAATGATAAAAAGATAAGACAAAATAAGATATAAAGTCATAAAGCCAAATAAAAGTCTTCGCCAAAAACTTGATCTTGTGGGATTGTTTGATTGTTTGATATTTGACATAGCATAATGTGATGGATGACACATACCGCAATAAGATGTTGAATCTGGTTTCGACTTGGTGACTATCTGTATAAGGCATGACAAAGCCTGGTTTCAGAAAGACATGTGTTGTATAAGACGTTGGAGCCTGATGACATTGATGTGACAAGCTACATGAGGCTATGACAATTTGATGACGTTTGTTGACAATAAAGACATATCTTGCTAAGACATAAGTTGATCGCTTTGACAATGTGTTTGATACTGACTTAATTACTATTTGAGATGTTGCCTTGTTGGTGCATGACTTGTTTTGATTCCTTGACCAATTAAAAGTGTGTGTATGTGTATTGACAATGTATGACATGAGATGATACCCTAAAGTATTGACCTAATGCGGCTAAAGACATGCATCTAAGTGAATGATATGCAATGTGTGTGATAGTGATTGTGATAAACCCTATTGGACTTACCTAGTTTGGTCTTGGGAGTTCATCAATTGATTAGCCTTGCCTATGTTGTACACGCAGAGACCTCATAGTTCGACATGACCAATGACTTTGAATGTACAAAGAGTTGTGATTTAATGTGTGTGATACATGACGAACCTAGATAGATAGACCTAATGCTTCGGGGGCACATCGATTGATGGCCTTGCCTACGTCCCAGTCATAGAGGCAACATAGTTCGACTATGTCTACGACTGACTTAACATGACTGACATTGACTCTGTTTTGGGGATTTTTGACATGTTTTGATTTTTTTTTGTGTTTTTTGAAGTTTTCTAATGTTTTTGGATCTTTCAAGACATTTTTTGATGGTGTAATGCTATGTACAAGGTCTTCATGGCACATAACAAGGATTTTCCCCCAATCGGGAATGAGACATGTGAGATGGGGTGGGGAGTGTGACAGAATGGACATTAGATGTCAATCATTCCAAGCAATGGATAGGACAACCATTTATTATGAGGGATGGTGAAAAATTCTAATGGGAATTATGGTAGACAAAAGAGCGAGTTTGACTACACATGGCACCTGTTTGCTAGGTTTTCACCATGGTACTTATCCAGAGCACCACTGAAGCGGTTTTCACTATTGGACGAATTATTTCTCTTTACTTTTTTGTTTGATTTTTTCAATTTTTTTTTTTTTGGTGTTACAAAGACGCATGTTTGCCAGGTTTTCATCAAGCTAACCATTTTTTTGTTTTTTCCATTTTTTTTTGTATTTTCTAGATTAAGACATAGATTCTCAGAAGCTACGCATAGAACCTTTTCAGATGTAGGCCATTTATTGGTGCAAAAGTGGCTCTCCTTTAGGACTAGAGAGTTGGTATGCTCCTGATCCAAAAGCTTCTATGACAATATAAGGCCCTAACCAATTAGGTTCGAACTTTCCTGGCTTTTCTCATTCAGCTTGATTCTTGGGATTCTCCATTAAAACTAGGTCACCAATGTCCAAGTATCTATTGAGAACTTTCCTATTATAGCTTTGACGAAGACGATTCTGATATGCT
This sequence comes from Sequoiadendron giganteum, assembly GCA_007115665.2. NCBI lineage: Eukaryota > Viridiplantae > Streptophyta > Pinopsida > Cupressales > Cupressaceae > Sequoiadendron > Sequoiadendron giganteum. The sequence continues at coordinate 30,269,783 of CM021100.1, read as the reverse complement.
TGCAAATGGTCTAGTGCTTTCTGTCTTAGCTCATCTAGTAATTCTAGCTCTTGTAATCTGGATACATGGTAAGGCAGTGGGAGTACGGATGCTTGTGTGATAAGCCCATAAGGCAAGATTTAGCTGTAGGTGTCAGTCATGACCAACATTATTGATAGTCTTCTTTAGGATTCTAACAATGGTTTTATTAGATGCCTCGGCTTGGCCATTACCTTGCAGGTAATATGGGGTGGAAAAATGATGTTTGATATGGAACTCTTCACATAGATGGTGTAATTCTTGGTTTTTGAATGGGCAACCATTGTTTGTGATTATGGATTGGGGTACACCATACCGACAAATGATATAGTTTAAGATAAACTTGGCTATTTGTGTGCCAGTGATGTAGGTCATGGGAATAGCTTCAATCCATTTGGTGAAGTATTCAGTGGTGGTTATGATGAATTTATGGTCATTGGATGATGGAGGGTGTATCTTACCTATGAGGTCAAGTCCCCATTGGGAAAAAGGCCACGGTGATGTAATCGGACAAAGCTCTTGTACTGGTGCTCTTATCAAATCTCCGTGTATCTAACATTGTCTATATTTCTTTAAAAGGATATATGAGTCTTTCTCCATTGTAGGCCAATAATACCCAAATCTCATAATCTTATGGGCTAAAGTAGGACCACTCAAATGGGATCCACATATACCCTCGTGCACCACTCGCAAAGTTGTTTGTGCTTCTTCAACATCGAGACATCTCATTAGGGTGTTATCTAAGGTATGTATATACAAGGTATCTTAGATGATGGTGTATTTAGCTGACTTATAGATAAAGGTTCGACATTGGTTATTTGACAAGTCTAGAGGTAAGGTTTGGTTAGTTAGATAGTTGAATATGTCTTTATACCAAGGGGAAGTAGGACAAAAAATTGTACACACCATCACAAAATCATGGACATCATAGGTAGGGACCAACAACTGTTCAACCAAAAACTCAAACTTAGGCATGTTAATCAGAATATCCAATAAGGAACCCATGGTTGCCATAGCATCTGCAACCCTATTCTAAATATGTGGTATTTTTTGCAAGGAAATATCATCAAAGTACTACTTGAAACTATCAGCCATGCACTTGTAGGGGGAAAGTTTCTCATCCTTAGTCTCATAATCATCATTTACTTGCCAGTCTACTAGCTGAGAATCGCCAAAAACATGTAGACTCTTAATCTTCCATTGTGTTGCCATTTTTAATCCTATCACTAAGGATTCATACTATGCTATGTTGTTGGTGCAAGGGAAATAAATCCTAAATGATTTAGGAATGGTGTCACCTTGAGGTGTAACAAATAGAATACCTGCTCCTAAACCATGTTGTGTATGTGACCCGTCAAAGTATAATTTCCAGTCTATTCTAGTGTCAATGTTAAAGATAAATTTGTCAGTAAAATCCACCACTAAAGGATGGTATGCCTTCATGGGTGCATCTTCTAACTGATCTACAATCACTTATCCCTTTATAGCCTTCCTCTCCACATATTGGATGTCATACTTGCTAAGTATCATAACCCATTTAGCCAATCGGCCTGTTAATGCTACCTTACTTACGAGATATTTGAGGGGATCAATCTTTGTGACCAACATTGTTTGGCGATTGAGCATATAGTGTCGTATTTTTGAGTAGCACATACTACCGCAAGACAGGCATGTTATATGTTGTTGTAGTTTAATTCATATCCTACCAAGGTACGACTGATGTAGTAGACTGCTCTCTCATGACCTTGATCATCGTGTTGTGCGAGAAGAGGTCCTAATGTTGAATGAGTTGCTGAAATGTATAGTATCAACGGTTTTTCATCTGTAGATGGCATTAAAATAGGTGGAGTGAGCAAGTAATCTTTGATTTTTTGGAAAGCTTCTTGACATTTAGGTGTCCACACAAATGGTACTCCTTTCTTGAGAAAATGTTGAAATGGGTGTATTTTGTCTGCCAGTTGTACAATAAAACTCCTGATGGACTGTAATCTTCCCTATAGTGTTCTTACTTGACCAATGCTGATAAGAGGAGGCATTTCTATGATAGCTCTTACCTTCTTTGGATCTACTTCAATGCCTCTTTTGGAAATGATATACCCTAAAATTTTCCCTAATTTCACTCCAAAGACACACTTCTTCGGATTTAGCCTGACGTTGTAATTCTCTAGCCTCTAGAATATCTTGTCTAGAACCTTCAAGTGATCTACCCTTGTTTCTGATTTAGCTATAATTTCATCTACATAATCTTCCATGAGAGTGTGTACAAAGTCATGGAAAATCGTAGTCATTGCCCGTTGATAGGTAGCTCCTACATTCTTAAGCCCAAAAGGCATAACATTCCAACATTATGTGCCCCATGGACACGTGAAAGTTGTCTTGTGTTGGTCTTCAGCTGCGATTTTGATTTGGTTATATCTAGAGAAACCATCTATGAGGGATAGCCTCTCGTATCCTATTGTAAGATCTACTATCATGTTTATGTTCAGCAAAGGGAAGTCATCCTTACGACATGCCTTGTTGATGTCTCTAAAGTCTGTACAAATGCGGATGCCCCCAGTTGGTTTAGTCATTGGAAAAAGATTTGAAATCCAGTCTACATAGTCTATAGTTCTTATAAATCCAACATGCAAGAGTTTCTTAAGTTCTGCTTTGACCAATAGAGCAATCTGTGGATGCATTTTCCTTAGATTTTGTTTGATTGGCTTAATACCTGGCTGTAATGGTAGATGGTGCAATATAAGGTCTAGATCCAACCCAGGCATGCCAGTGTATGACCATGCAAATTTTATCTGTCTTTTTGCGAAAAATTCCTTAAACTCAGGTTGTTTTGCCTCTATCAATGATGCTGCAAAGTATATGTGCCAAGGGTTTTCTTCTATATTTATGTTGACTGCAATAGACTCTTCTACTAGCATTGGTGACTTTTCTTGTTCAATGAGGAGAATATTTAAACCTCTATCCTTGGGTGCCTTAGAGAGGTTTTCGCCCTCGGATACGTCCTTTATTTTGACTGTTTCTTTGTCCAAAGGTGCCTTTTGGTTTTCACCTAGGGACGCATCATTTTTCTCATTTTCATCATTTTTATTTTTATTTTTATTTTTGTGACTAGAGGTGTAAATAGACTCCCCAAAATATGCTTTGTCATCCAAGTCTATGGTAAAACTAACTTTATGATTCCCTCTTGGTATGCCTTCTCGAAGTCCCATGAATTCAGCAATTGCTTCATCGTTCTTGAATGTATCTATGATGGGTATACCTTGTTGATCCCAGTCGATAAGTTTGGGATATATGAGAGGCATGTCATCATCGGATTTATTAAAGGTAGAAGATGACAAGGTGAATATAGAGTGGTTGACATGATCACAGAATTTTTGGACTAACTCCTTCTTGTTCTTCTTCCTATAGGTAGGTATACTCCATTGTGGGACTATTGTAAGGGCTGAGTCATCAGAAGATGGTTTGGTAGGTGCCCAAGATGCACGATCAAGGGTTTCCCAATAATAGTGTTTATTCCATTCTTCTTTAGACAAGTGCTTCCTATGATGGGGACTAGATGGTTTTGGTGTAGGTTTTATCTTTAGGTCCAATTCTCCAAAGAGATCATCTATGTTCATGGTACTGGTAAAGGAAAAAGAATCCCATTCAAAATCACTTGAGTCGACAGATTCATCATAAACTGGGGGAAGTGATTCGTGAGACTCCTCATAGACTTGGGGAAGTGGTTCGTGAAATGTCTTGATGCCTACATAAGCACACTCTTCCTCTTGAAATGGTGACGAAGTACTAGGAAACCCAATTCTAAGTGGTTGAAACCCTAGCCCTAGGTATTTTGGTCGTGGTGAGATAGTGATCGGTTCCATCCTTCCATTTTGATGTAGTCCTAACCCATTGTTCCTGTGATAGCCTTCATTTTGCATAATCTTAAAGCCTTTTCCATTTTGGTCCTTAGCTATTTGAATAGACGGCGAGGGGTATTCATTGTCTTCTTGATACAACCAGGAGGTAATATCACCTTGATCCACAATTTCTTCGCTTAACTCTCCCCATTTGGTCAATGTCATTGTAGGGGGAACATAGAATGTGACTATTGACTGTCTTCTATCTACCATGGGTAAGCCATATGCCTTAGGTGGAATCAGTTGACTGACACAGTATGATTCCTTTATGTAATATTCGCCACAACCCTTGTCTTGGATCTCCACCTTAGGAGTGTTTGATTGTGGTTTGAATGAAATGGACTTAGTAAGATGTGATGGGTCAACACATAGGGATAAAGTGGATGAGGAAGCCTCTTGGTTAAATGGTACCTGTCATTGTGAAATTTCCCTTAGGCTTGTACAATATTGAAAAGGATTTGGATCACCATCAATCGTGATCTCGGTGCCATTATAAGGAAATATAAAACATTGGTGATATGTTGAAGGTACAACTTTCATTGTGTGTATCCAAGGTCTACCTAACAACAATTTGTACGGAAGGGTGAGATCCAAGACTTGGAAGTTGGTGTTCATAATTGTTGGGCCAATTCTGATAGGGAGTGTGACAACTCCTTTGGATGATCTTTCCTGATCATTGTAAGCCTTGATGACTATACTCTTAGAGGTGTCTACGCATTCTTCTAAGAATCCTAATGCCTTAACCAATTTTAGGGTACACAGGTTCAAACCTGCTCCTCCGTCTACCAAGACTCGTCTGAATTTGGTTTGATTGACTAGGACTGCAAGGTGTAATGGGTCATTATGATCAAAATTTTTGGTTGAGTAATCTTGTTGGGAAAATGTGGCATGATGCGAGTTGGTCAAATATCCCACCATTTCTTCAAAATGATTGATATCTAAGTTTGTAGGAACAATCGTGTTCTATAAAGCTTTGTCAAGAATGGCTCGATGCTCAGGTGATAAAGTCAATAGTTCCAAAATGGATATTTGTGTGGGGGTTTTGCTCAATTGATCAAGGAGATTATATCTAAACTTAGAAGTCTGCATAGGTTGCTCAAAAGAAGGACCTGGAATAGTTATCTTAGTTCTACGTGTATTTACAACACATTATGGATTCTTCTTAATGACGATAGTGTTGACATTTTCATTTGCAGCTCGGAGGTGATTTACAACTTTTCCTTTACCATATTCATACTTGGTATTGGTATAATTGGCTGATGGATTATTCTTGGTTCCCGAACTGGAGCCTTTTCCTTTCGTGTGGTCATGGAATGGGTCTGTGAAGACTTTATGATCACTATTCTTAGTATTTTTCTACCCAGTGACCTTTATGGTTCCATTTTCAACAAAGTCTCGTATAATATTCTTTAGTTGTCGACATTGTTGTACGTTGTGTTCTTTTGTGCGATGATAGTCATAATAGGCATTGTCATCCCACCATGAAGGTTTAAACTGTCTAGGATCATATTCTTGTGGTTCCAAAGGCTTAATGAGATTATGTTTAATCAACTCTTTGAAAACTATCTCTATTGGTTGCCCTAAAGCGGTAAATTCACGTGTAGGAAATCTCCTTTGTGGTTGTTGTTGTTGTGAATTTTGGACATAATTGGATGTTTGATCTAGACTATTCATCATGTCTGCATTTTGGTTGTAACCTCTAAGTGTGACAACTAGTCCCATATGTATGTTTTTAGCATCAACAATGTCATCATTCGGAACATTTTTGTTTCTAGACCAGAATTTGTTTCTATTGTTTGGTGTGTTTTGATGTTGGATAACTAGGTTTCTGCTTGGTACTTTTATTTCTCCTTTGTCAATAAGGCCTTTTCCAAGGATGATGCTCTTTTGTGTCAAGTCTAGGAATGACATACAACAATGTACCTGTAAGTCACCTCTCTATTTTGGATTTATTTTTTCAAGGAATATTGTGACCTATTTTTTGGGTATTTCAACTGGACATCTGCTAGCTAGACTTCTCCATCTCTGGAAGAAAGTAGTGAAAGTTTCACCATCTTCTTGTGTCATGTGGCACAAGGTTTCTATTGTTACTTCATTGTCTATGTTAAAAGAAAAGTGTTCGATAAACTTCTCAAGTAATTCACCCCAGGATCGGATGCCATATGGTAATTTAGAAAACCATTCTAGTGTTATCCCTCTACGGGTTCGCGAAAATAGTCGCATCAAGTATGTGGGGTCATATGATATGTCCATGCATGCCATTGAGAATTCTCTAATGTGTTCAAAAGGATTCTTCCTCCCATTATACTTAGGCAAATTCGGTATAATGTATCCATGGGGGAAAGGTGTCATATAAAGCACTTTGTCGAATGGACATGGACATAGATCTTGTGCTGAGATAGTTCATTTTCCTGACATAGACATGTTGTCCATCTATTGTTGAAGAGTTTGCATTTGGTTTTGAAGGACATCTACTTGTGTCAAGGACATGTTGTTGGCGTTGTTTGGATCAATGTTGAAATGCCATGTTCTGTGACGGGTTGTGATTTGTCGAGGGAATATATCCCATTAGAATGTTCTGATTTGGATTGGGGATATTTCCTGTTTGAATGTTCTAATTTGGATTGGGAATATATCCTATCTATATGTTTTGATTTGGATTGGGAATATTCATGCCAACTTTGGATCTTTTACCAGTTGTGTTGGTGCCAAAGGGGTTTGATGAAGTTGCTCCTACAGTAAATTGAAAACCTTGTGTTATGTTGAAAGGGGTTGGGTTCACAATTGACAATGTTTGAGTTGGTATGCCAGTTGGTATTGTTGCGATGATTTGGGGAATAGAAACACTTGACGTCACAGTTTGTGTCGGTTGAATAGATGGTGTTTTCAAAGTATGAATGTCAAATCCTGGTAGTAGTGTGAAACCTTCTACTAGAAACTTTGCTAGATAGCGTTGGGGATCATTTGCCAAACACTCATCCATGAAGGATGCAAATTCAGGATCTTGTACAGCGACATCTATGTCTTCAATGTAAATTTGTCCATGTGTGTCCCTAGTGACGTGTTTTTCAAGAAAAGGTCTGTGTGGTCTTTCTTTCCCTGATTGTTGATTTGCGAAAGGATTGAGAAATTCGCTAGGGTCCGACATTGCTTTTTGTTTCTTTTGAGACCTTGTTTCGACCATGAAAAGTTGCTCAAAATGGGGTAATGCAGACTGTCTAAAAAGTGATGTCATATGTCTATGTTTTTGGATTTTCTGACAATAAAGGATGTTTGATAAAAATGATTTATAAAATGACGTGTACTAAGATGACATATGATAGGACAGACAATATGCAAAAATTTGAGTAGACTATGATGGTAAATGATTCTAAAATGGGTATAACCTACCACCTATGAAGTAAATGCATGCAAGGATTTGAACCTGACCAAGGAACCTGATTGTAGGACAAAGACAATTGACAAGATGAATTTTCCAAACTAGACTGTTGAGCTGAAAAGATTCATAAGTAGGACTAGAGTGACTAGGTTCAATGACTTGTGACAAACAGGAACATGAACGTATCCAATGACGAGGAAAGTTACCTATTCTACAATATGCAATTTCCTAGGAAATATGCATGAAACTTAGGATGGCTATGACTAAGACGTATATGACACCTAATGATGCAAGGTTTTTGAGCAAAGTTTTTCAATTTCTGTCCAAGGTTGATCTTAAGAAACAAAATTGAAAATGACAGTTATGTTTCTGACTCAATTTGCAGTTTGTGAAGTTTTTCGTTAATAGTCAAATATGGTTCACCTATCAGTTGCAGTTCTAATTTTGATAGATGCGGTTTACCAATGTGCATGCAGTGATTTGACTAAAACCTGGTTTTGAATATCGACTGGTGATTTGGATTTGTGACATATGCAGTTTATGTTTTGGCAGATGTGGGTCATGGTAATAGTTGTGACTGGGAATAACGACTATGAATCTAAACTTGTTGATAGACACATGCGGTTTTTCCTTTGACAGATGTGGCTTGCATATACACATGCGACTCAAAGTTTGACAGTTGTAGCTCGTAATACTTAGACTGAATTTTTGATAGACACATGCGACGTTTCTAATGAAAGATGTGGCTTGTTTACACACAAGCGACTCAAAGTTTGACAGTTGCAGCTCGTAAACTTGGACTATGTAAAAGTGGACTTTTTTGACAGACACATGCGGTGTTAAAATTGAGAGTTGTGGCTTACCATGACAGTTACGTTTTTCTGAAGATTGTTTTTTCAACTGACTTCGTTTTGTAGATCAAGTGTTTTGATGAATACAAAAGAAACAAGCACATAAATCAATGTATTTCAGTTTGTCATGATAGAACTTGTTAAGACCAAAAAAATTTACAACCTAGGCTTTGTGGACAATACTTGCTGAGTTCTTACTTGGATTTCTCCAGCTACGCATATTCAAGGCGGATGACTAGTAGCTTGACCCCACTGGCTCCCCTTCATGACACTCACTTATACGAGGCAGCCAAGCTACTATACCCATGAAACTCCCATGGCATACATCTCATCTCCACACATGAACCGTAAGAATGTAAGACGACCTCATAGGTCCGAACTTGCTGCGCTAGCAAATAGGTAAGATTTTGGCAAATCTACAACATGGTGTTTAGTAAGGGCTTTCCGTTCATGGGGCACTATTCAGCTCGACAAGAGACCATTGTTGTCATTCTTGTCAGAATAGTGAGCATGATTTATGGGCTTTCTCCAAAAATCCATTTTTATATATCGGGTGGAAGTCGCTTGGCTTTAGCGTGTTACCGGTTTGAGTCGTCTTGGGGTGAGTATTTTTTCCCACCAATATAGGCACAAATTCTAGAGTTAGTAACCATTTCTCTTACACCTAGGATTGTATGACTGCGCAAGGGGAGAGGATACTCTGATATACCGAATCATGAAGGGTTACAAAAATGTGCTTTCACACCAAACAAGGCAAACAATGGTTCTTTTTAATCCAAATGACAATTATTTAACTACCAAATAGAAGGCTTATGAAATAAAATCAAAAATTTCATTAGGTCCTACATGCAAAATGATTAGTAGTTTGTTTTTGGTATCTTCGACTTTCATCCTGCAGAAAACAATGGTTTGTGTTTTTATATGGTCTTCTATGCTTCGTCCTGCAAAAACTAAGTTAATCCACCTTAACACAACTGTAAACAAACATTAGTGAAAATCGAAATAACATAAACAACGAGAATGAAAATGCAAATGTACGAAAAATGACTAAAAAGTGAAAAATTGATTACTAGGCAGATGTGGCGTTTCGAGCAACAGATGCAGCTCGATATTTACAGGTGGATGCGGTTCATGAATTGTTGATAAGCGGATGCAGTGCAAAGGGTCACAGATGTGGTGTAGTTTGGAAGATGTGTCACGGAATATGGAAGATGCGGTACGCAAGGACAGATGCATCTTTTTTTTGAACAGATGTGGTGTGTTGTACAATAACCTGCGAAAATTAAAAAATGGAAAAATGGAAAAATGATCAGATGTTGCGTGAATTTGAAGCGTGTTCATGTTGGGTTCACCAAATGTATGACCTAGATTTCTGTTGGAGATTAATGCTAAAGCTGCACAGATTACAATGATTAATTCTAAACTAACAAACAATCTAAATCAAAAACAAAAAAGAACGAATAAGTAAACATAATGAACTAAACAAATTAATTGAAAAGATCTCACCGAATATGCGTCCACTCCTTCGAATTATCTTGATTGTCCTTCTCCATTTTTCTATTTCAGTATTCTTGTCCTCAGATTTTCAGTATTGATGCAAACATAACCTTGTTGAATGTTTAAGCAAAATATCAAAGATAAGTTTCTTCTCAAAAGTGTATGATTTCGGGAGGAGGAATAATGATAATGACATGCCATTTTATAGATTTTGTGTTTTCGAACAATCGACTCAGATTCAAAGAGAGATCGACGAACGAGATTGATGAATGACATGCAATGTGAGTTCTGTGTTAGATAGAATGTGAGTTAGAATATGAGTCAGAAAAGACTGCAGGATAAAGATTAAGTTAGAACGATAACTTAATCTAGTGTCAAGACTATTCGAAAACAGGAAGAACAAGAGTTCAAGATCTTAATCTTCAGTTAAGAGTCTTTGAAAATAGAAGAAATAGACTTTGAATGTCAAAGACAAAGTTAGAAGTCGAAGAATAATGCATTCGAATGCAAACATGAGTTAATTAACTAAATAAAGATATTTAAATAATAAACACATCATGCATATGAGTTAGAACTAGTTAACTGACTAGTTGTGAAAGAGAGTCCTCTTGCAGAGACAGTCAAATGTTAAATCTGGAGATAACTGAAGAACTAAAAATAGATCTTGAGTCAGAAGGTGAGTGAATGATTAATCAACTAATTGATAGAAGAATGTGACGTAAATAATTAAATATGAATTAAATGTTAATTTAATTCAACATTCGAAAATGACAGATTTAATTAAATAAATAAAGATAATTTATTTAATTTGACTGTTGTAAAAGTGGAATTGAATAAATTAAATAATAAATATTTAATTATAGTTGAAACATGATAAAAAGAGTAAATTATTTAATTAAGAAAGAAAAATTAATTAGTTAGCAACATAATTATGATTTATTTAATTAATCAAAGTTGAACAAATAAATTAATGAATTAGTGAATTAATGAAAAGGGGTATTTAATTAATAGAGGGAATATATGTTAGAAAGGTAATTAAATAAAAAACATTATTTAATTATGACCATGGATAATAGAAAATTATGTCGAAAGTGGTGTTTGCAGACTTAAATCAATTTTCGGTGTCTACACCTTGTCTTTGTAGTATTAAATAAAAAATACTCTATAAATTAAAAAATATAGACTCAATTGATTTTACCTATAAAAATATCTAAAATAAGATATTTTCAATACCTAGAAGGCCTAATGAGAGTTGTTGAGGAAGCCCTTCCATACCCTATTCCAAAGCTCCCATTTTTGCACAATGGCTGATCTAAATGGGCTGTTAGTGGAATTGACCGCTAGCATAAGATGGACAGCTGCATTTAGCGTGGCAGTTTCTCTAAATAATAATATTTCAATATTGTCCACTGCGTCAGAGTGTGTAGCGCCTTTTTGAATTTGCTTTAATAGCCAAACTTTTTTTAGACTAAAAGCTTCCTTTTAGGTCAATCTACGAACTCCTTTCATTTACGGTTTATGAAGTGGGATCTTTTTGAAGTATTCTCAAATAGTTTTTTTTATGAGATTTCTTTTGAAAGAATATTTATTTGACTTGTTTGTATTGTCAATACTTTTTATGAGATTTCTTTTCTAAAGAATATGTTTTTACATGTCTTTTTATAAAGTATTATTACGAAAATATGCAAGCCATAAAGTTACTTTTCTATATTATATTCCGGGGCTGAAAAATTCCTCGACCAACGAATTGTCCTAATTCTAGAAAGAGTCAGCTTTGTTTTCACATTTATGTCTTAACTTTTATTAGTTCTGCTTGGAATTTGACTGTTCTACACTATGTTTTTTTGATGTAATTTTATATATAATATTTTGAATAATTAGTAAACAATATTTTTTATTTATTTTTTGTTATAAATGAATGTAATTGAATATTTTGAAATATAAAATATAGTAATAAATTCAACAAGTATGTGTTTAATTAGTTAAATTTAAATTTGAAATTAAAAAAATTAAGAGAAATCTATGAGTTTGGTTATCTTTTTTAAATATGGATCTAATCTTGATTGAAAGAAATGATTTTGTATAATACACAATTTTATCTCTTACTTTATCAAATTATTGTTCTTTGGTTTATTATAAAGATTACTTGAATTTAAGAATGCTTTTTAAGGGATACTAGATTGCTAGGTTGGTTATTCTCATGACTTAATTCATTCTAACTATAAAATATAGTCAATTCAATCATGGAAATGCTCCAAGATGAATATGTAGATCTAGATTCATCTTATGGCACCAATGGAAATATTCTTAGCATGCTTTTCTCTATGAATGTGAATGATATTCCTTGATGTTTGATAATGAAAATGAGTGTAATTGAACTACTTTAAAGACAAGTATATAGCCATAGTTTGTAGATTTGGACTAAACAAAAATATGTCAAGCCCAAATTTTTTGACATAGCAAAAACTAAACTTTTAACTTGGTAATTTAAAAAATATTGTATAACAAGAAAAAAGTTAATTTAGAAACATGATTAAAATTCTTATAAAATTATTCTTTTATATATTTAATTTATATTTTTTTATTAAAATAAATCATGTTTGAATATTTAAAGGGTAATTTAAGATATATAATTATCACAAAAAAATATTTGATAGACAAGGTTAGCTATCAAAATTAGGCCTTGGAAATAAGTATATTTTTTAGAATATTAATTTTTGGATTTCTTGTAGGTGATGGAAAACTCTTATCGAGTCTTCTAATTTAACATAAATTTTGCAATTTGTTCGATTTAGATTGATTGTAATTTGTAATTGCATCTCCTTGTTATTTAGAAGCTTGTGATCACACTAAATATAAAGTGTCATGATTATTTTTTGTTAAGAGGTTTCATGATTGAGTATTTTTGGAGTCTTTAATGGGGATATTGTAATCATGAATTAAGATAAATAGAAATTATTTCAAGGGATTTATAATGATTTCTAGTATCAAATTCCACCATCCTATTGTCATGTTTAACATATATAACTATTTTCCTAGATATAAGGGATACATATTCACCGCCTTGAGTAAGATATACTACTCTATCTCATTGAACTTGTTTCCAAGCCAAATGATTATTACTAAAATATTGTGTGAGGTAAAAACATTAATAGGGTCTATAAACTAATATATATTATTATTTTTGAGGTATTTTGCATCAAATCAAGCACTAGAGTGCCCTTTCACTACTTGGACCATCATTCAATAAATATATAAATATCTTGAATATCCTTATGAAAATGATGTTTCCTTAGAGAAATCTTCATATGTTTAATATTATTATTAATCCTCTTCCTTTCTTTTCATACCCCATCTATAGTTGAGGACTCGTGCAGGAGCACCCATGGGTCTAATGGACCTAGAATGTTTGGTTGTGTTTTGTTTCTTGTTTTTGTGTTAGAATAAGGTCCTAAGGACCATTTCAATGCTTTTTAATAGGTCTTCTATAAATGTGGTGGAATTTTGGTTTTGGTGACCAACTCTTTGTATAAACAAGGACTCCATCCTCCTTTTGTAAGTCTAGTTCACCTTGGAAAATTAAGAAATAAGGATGCTTTGGTGTATCTTGACACTTGAGGGGAGTCACCTTGATTAATTGAGTGGGCATGGATGCCTTTAATATAATTTGGAGGCCTCTTTGTAGGCGAATTGAGAAAAGTTGGTTAAATTACCTTAATTAGGCGTTAAAGAGTCAAAAATGAAGTCTAATTATGTTTCCAACAACCAACTAATTCAAATGGCAGTTGGTGGACGTTGGAAGGAGTTAGGAGGATTCAAATATGCCTCTCTTGGTCGAGGCAAGGTTGTTGAACAAGTTTGGAAGGAGTTTCAAAGAAGAAGTTGTTGTTTTTTGAGTTTTTCATAAAGAAATTGCTGATACTATACATTTTACGGCCTGTACATGTTGTTCCACACTCCAAGACTATAATTTTTGGATAGATAATTGAATAAAATTTATTTTGGCATTGGAATGGTGTGATTTCATTACGAATTGAGTGAGATATCCCCATTTTACTATTGGGTGGTCTCAAACCCCATGTTTTCCCTCTAGAATTTATTGATCTCATTCTTCGTACGGTCTATACATTTTGTTTTATGCTTAAAGAGTGTAATTTTTGGAAAGGTAATTGAATAATATTGGTTTTTGAGTTGGAGTGGTGAGATTTCATTAAGTAATAAGGGATATTTCCTAATTTTACTCTCGGGTGGTCTGAAAACCCTTAAAATCAAGGTTTTGAGCAAAATATGGATGCATCTTCCATTCCCACGCTGTAGAATTGCCAAATATTGGTGGGATGGAAGGTATGAGGGTTTACTATTATTTACTAGATGTCTTGGATAATGGAAGGCACTTTGGAGGAAAATGGTGCAATGTTTTGGCTTGACATCTCTATGTGACAAGCCCATTTTACAAGCAAAAAAGTGATTTTTTGCTTGATTTTGAAGAATCTATTTGAGGGGCACTTAGGAATGATGGTAACAGTTATAGAAAACCTATAGGAGTTAGTTTTTTGGCCTTGGGGTGAAGGGGAGAGCCTAGGTAATCAAGACCCAAGTGTAGGTATGTGAATTAGGCCTCTTGGAGTAGTGGTAGAAAGGGCCATTGTGAGTGATGCCTTGGTAGTCAAGAGGAAAGGTTTTGGAACTTTGTAGAGATCCATTTTGGATGTTTGAATCCATAATTTTTGTGTCTTGAAAGTCCTCCATGTGGGTTTTATATTGACTATCCTACCAGGTAAGGCTACTAGCCTTTTGATGAAAAGGGGTCTAAATCACCATAGTGTTGGGTGTTTGTTGAAACCTAAGTGCTAGAGGGTCTTTTCCATCATAGTTGGGTGTTTTTTGTCCCTGCCACTCTGCATCATAGTGGTATTAGAGCCTAATTGCAGGTAGTTGTTGAAAGGAATTCATCATGCCTCCAAAAGTTAGACCGATGGTTGCAAAGTAGTTGAAGGCCTTGAGAGAAGAGATAGAGGCCTTAAAAGCAATGAAAAAAAGGAGAGGAGTGGCCATTGAGGAAGAGAGTTCCTTTGAAGAAGAGCCAAAGGTTGAAGAAGGTGAAGAGAACCCTTAGGGGGAAGAGATACCCCCTCATGAGAGAAGAATCCTTAAAGCATTGCAAGCATCTAGAGGAGAGTCCTCTGAAGTGAAGATGGATCTGCTGGTGTATAGTGGAAAAATGGATGTGGAAGAAGTGTTAGAGTGGGTAGAGACATTGAATAATTATTTTGAATATAAATAAATGGCAGAGAATAAGAAGGTAAATTTTTCCAAAACAAAGTTGAAGGGATCCACCTTGACATGGTGGAATTTCATCTAAGGAGAAAGGGTGAAGATGGGTAAGTCCATGATCAACTCATGGGATAGGATGGTGCATAGGTTGAAGGCACAATTCCTTCCCGCTGATTATGAGGTGTAGGAGTTCAAAAAGAGGTAGAATATGAAGCAAAAATACATGGATGTTTCATCCTACACTGAACAATTCTTCAAGTTGAGAATGAGATGTGATCATGTGGAGAGTGAGAATGAAAGAGTGGCCAGGTATATCAATGGCCTAAGGCTCAACATACAAGATGAGATCATTTTGGTTGTCCCCAAGACCATGAAGGATTGCATACAAATTGCACATAAATTTGAAGAGAAGATAAGAAGGAAAAAAGAGCAGAAAAGTAGAGGAAGAGGCAAGAATTTCAGAGGTAGAGGTAGTTTTGGGGGCAAAAATCAGTCCCAAAAACATCAAGAGGAATCTAATCCTAATGAATCAAGTGGAGACTCAAGAAATAGAGGGGGATTCAGGGGTAGGAGACACAATGGTAGAGGCAAATTTAATGGAGGGAGAAGTTCCAATCAGTTTTTCAAGGAGATCTTACACTTGCAACCAACCTGGGCATCCATCCTTCAAATGCCCTGAAAATCATGGATCAAGCTCTCATGGTGGAGAGAGGAGGAATCAATTGGTACATGAAGATAAAGAAAGTGTGACATCACCTACAATAAACCTCACATCAGAATTTGGAGAGAACTTGATGATTAGGAGAGCATTGCTCAAGGCACCAATCCCCGAAGAACCCCCACAAAGGAAGGCACTCTTCAGAACCAATAGCAAGGTACAAGGTAAGGTATGTAAGATAGTAGTGGACTCGGGATCAACTGATAATCTTGATTCAATTGAGATGGTAGTTCCTGATCCAGTGATTGACCATAATGTTTCGATGATGGCCTCTTCATTGGTGGGTAAATTCATGGGCCCAAGACCAAATATTGAGGTGGTTTGGGATTTTGTTAGGAAGAAGTGGATGAAGAGGACAAGCATGCAATACTATGTGGTGGTCCATGGGTTCTTGGCAAGTCATCCTTGGCTCTTAAGAAGTGGTCTCCAAAAATGGACTTCTCAGATATATCTTTTGAAGCGGTGCCTATGTGGGTTCGATTATGGAGTTTACCTTTGGAGTTTTGGAATGAAGATGTTTTTCAGGGGAATTGCAAACTCTTTTGGGGAACTATTATCTACAGATCCCATGCCTTTGACTAGGAAAAGGCTAGTTTTTGCTAGGATTTATATGGGTATAACTCAATCGATTGATATGCCATCCTCTATAGAAATTATGTTGAAACTCGGTAAGTGGGTCCAAACAATTGAATTTGAGACTCTTCCTTTTGTGTGTTTTGCCTGCAAAAAAGTTGGGCATTGGGCTAGGAAATTCCAAACCAAAGTGTCTAAGACTGAAGCCAAGTCAGTCATCAAGGAGACCAAAATATGGAAGGAAAAAACTTGAGAGAACCCCTTGGATGATGTTCCCTCCTTGAACAAGAGTGAGATGAACAATTCCAAGGTTGGTCAAAAGAAGAGTGAGGAGTGTTAGAATCCTAATATGGGGGTTCATAATGATGAGGATCCTTTGAAAGGGAATGTCTTTGACAACCTTGAAGCACCAAAAGTAGATGATAAGGCTCTAAATAGTGAGCTAATGGAATCGAGCACCAAGGGGTCCCAGGGAGAGGATCAAAAGATAGATGGAGGGAGTATCGATAAGCCTAATGGAAACATGAACTTAGTAGAGAGGGTTCCTAACTCCTTTGGTGAGTCTTCAGAGGATACATCTCAGATTGGCCATGGGGCAGGAATTAAAGCAAGCTATGAGGAGGATTTTTTGGTGGAAGGGGTGAAGACTCTTCCTTCTTCTATCTAGGAAGGATCTCAATGCTCACCGAAGATTGTGAAATCTACATTTAGGGATTCTGTGGACACCCGTAAGGAGAGGAATGACCTGGAGCATTCTTCGATTAAGAAGGACATTGTAGTTAATGATTTTATGGATGGTCAAGACTTGATGGTACTTGAGGATATGGACCTAGAAGGGGATAGTTCATACACAAAATTTGAAAAGAAGAAGAGTAAAAAAGGGAACAGTACTATGGGGGTTTCTACAAGAAAAAAAAGACTGTGGTAACCAGAGAAGGTCTGGTAGAAAACCAATAAAGTGGCATAGAGAGAAGGAATGCCTCCAAAATATTGTCGATGGGGTTCAAAGAACCATCCCAGAGATTTGTCAAAGTAACAGTCAATC
This sequence comes from Sequoiadendron giganteum, assembly GCA_007115665.2. Taxonomy (NCBI): domain Eukaryota; kingdom Viridiplantae; phylum Streptophyta; class Pinopsida; order Cupressales; family Cupressaceae; genus Sequoiadendron; species Sequoiadendron giganteum. The sequence goes on along the minus strand of CM021100.1, from coordinate 30,252,532 downwards.
TAAGTAATGAAGTTCATGTCATGGAATGTTCAAGGGCTAAACAACTCCCACAAACAAGATATTTTGTAAAATTTTGCTAGGAACCATAAGCCTGATATTTTACTTGTCCAGGAATCCAAGATTCCTAAGGAAAGAGTGGAAAGGATTAAGTGTTTCAAGAATTGTTTTGTGCAAGGTAGGAGTTCGGAGGGCGCCTCTGGAGGATTAGTGACTTTATTAATCAAGACCATCTTCTTGGTACTCTAGTCTAAGAAGATGCTAACCATGTGGCTAGTAGATTCAAGAATATTAGAGATGACTCCTATTGGATCTTGTCTAATATCTATGCTCCCAACAATTAAACTACAAGAAGGAATTTCTAGAAAAGACTTGAGTCTTTCAGACTTAGTTTCCCTAATGAGAAATGGATCATTATGGGAGACTTCAACACCCCGTTGCTTGTGTCAAAAAAATTTGGTAGATCTCAGATATAAATGGATATTAAATTGGATTTGATGCATTTTTATCAACTCCCAAGGCTTGCACAATGTGGATCTCAAAGGGGTGACCTATACCTAGTCTAATAGGAGGGCTAGGAATGATCTCATTGAACTCAGACTTGATAGGGCTTTGATATCAAATAAATGGATGGTGGACTATTTCTTCTCTTTAACTACTCTCTCTAGGATTGGGTCAGATCACTTCCCCATCAGTTTTCTGGTGAGCTCTATGTCAGGTAAGGGTAATTTTCCTTTTAGATTTGAAAGAATGTGGTTGTCTCATCCTCAAATCTTTAAATGCATTAAAGAATGGTGGAACATTAAGGTCAGTGGTATTGCTATGTTTCAAGTGGCCAAAAATCTTAGTGAGGTCAAAACTATGGTTAGACTATGGAATAAGGAAGTATTTGGGGATATTTTTGTTCTGAAGTCTGCCATCTATCTTGAGTTAAAGGATATCCAAGAAAAAATTTAGAAAGATGGTTATGTGGCAGACCTCCTCTCCAAAGAAAACAAAATTCTTATGAGCTATCATGATATTATCTCTAAAGAAGAAGAATTTTTGAAATAGAGATCAAGGTCGGTGTGGCTTTCTTCAAGAGACAAGAACACCAAGTTCTTCCACATGACTACTCTAAAACATAGGGCATCAAACCATATTACTCGTATAATGAAGAATGACACCAAAATTGATAATGAGGATGAGATCAGGAGTGAGGCTAATCAGTTCTTTGCTAATCTCTTAGCTGTGGAAGAAAGGTTGGACGCGAACACTCAACAAACTCTCATTGATGCTATTCCCAACATTTTGAATGAGAATCAAAAAAGATATTTGATTTTTATTCCCTCTTTGGAATAGGTTATGAAGGTCATTTTTTCTTTTGAAGGAAATAAGGCCCCTAGTCTAGATGGATTTCTAATGTTCTTCTTTCAAGTCTTCTGGGAGATAGTGCCCGAGGATGTGGCTAATGTGGTTAAAGAGTTCTTTTGATCAAGAAAATTGTTGAAGGAGCTTAATTCTACTTTCATTGCTCTTATCCATAAGTTCTTTGGTGTTGATGTTTTTGACTCTTTTCACCCAATCAAATTATGCAATTCCTTTTAAAAAATTATCTCTAAAGTTGTCACAACAAGGCTACTTGGTGTTCTTCCACCCTTGATTTCCCCTCAATAGAATGAATTTGTCCCTAGTAGACAGATATTGGATTATATTATCATTGTTCATGAGAACATTCACTTGTTAGAGGTTTCAAAGAGCTAACATTTTTTACTAAAACTGGATATTACCAAGGCCTATAATAGGGTGGATTGGGGGTTCTTGTTGAAGGTGTTAAGAGATTTTGTTTTTTGGAGAGATTTCTTTAGCTGATATGGGAAATGATTTCTACTACCAACACTGTTTTTATTATCAATGGGTCCCCTTCCCACTTTTTCAAGGTTTCAAGAGGGTTGAGACAAGGAGATCCTATTTCTCCTATCCTCTTTACTCTGATGGCAAAGAGCTTGGGAAGATTATTGCACAAAAAGGTGATGGATGAAAGTTTAAAAGGGATAAAGTCATCATCAGCTAATCTTGTTTGTTCTCATCGGCAATTCATCAATGACACTATTCTCATTGGAATAAACAATTGGAGAAGTTATAACTTTGAAGTGTTCTCTTTTTCTTTATGAAGAAGCTTCAGGGTAGAAAATTAACAGGATGAAAAGTTCCCTTTTCTTTTTCAACACTCCTAAACCTAAGCAAAGGAAGATGGCTGACATTCTTGGTTGTGCTATTAACTCACTCCCCTCCACTTATCTGAGGCTTCTCTTGGGAACCAAACCCCCTAATTATTTTTTGATTTCCCTAGTGGATTAGTTTAATCGAAAGCTGGCAAGCTAGAAAGGGGCCCTCCTTAGTCAAGCGGGTAAAGTTATGTTGCTTAAGTCTTCCCTTCAGAATCTACTTGTCTATGCTCTAAGTTTGTTCAAGATCCCTTCCAATTTTTTTGAAATTATAGAGAATATTCGCAAAAACTTTCTTTGGTTGGGGGTTGAGGAGAAAAAGAGAATCCTATTGGTTGCTTGGGAGAATGTGTGCAAACCTAAAAAATATGAAGGTCTTGGTCTGTAGAATATTAGAACCTTTAATAAAGCTCTCTTAGCGAAGCAGGTTTGGAGGACCTTTGTTGAAGCCTGCGAATGGAATGCTATCTGAAACAACAAATATTTGTGTGATGTCATTTCTTTCAAGGAATTTCTTAGCTCTTGGAATCTCCCTCATAGCTCTACTCTTTGGAATAGTCTCATAAGGCTAGGGATCTTGTTGTGAAAGGTGCTTTCTGGAAGCTCGGAGATGGTATAAAGATTTTGTTCTAGGAAGATAATTGGATTGGTAATGAGCCTCTTTGTGATCATATTATCTTCAAGCTTCATATGGAGGAGTGAAAAACCAGATTTGGTACTTTAGTTGGGGATTATTGGAGAAATGACCAGTGGGTTCAAAATTTTCAATTAGTCCTAAACTTAGTCCATTGCAGTCTTTTCTAAATTTTGTTGTGTTGAACCTGCGGGACTAGGAGGATACAATGGTTTGGAAAATGTCATCAAAAGGGTCCTTCTCTGTCTCCACGGTGGTGGCCTCTTGTTATCATTACTCCCCCTCTCCTTTGTAGGTGAAATCTTGGGTGCATAACCTAATACCCAAAGTCAACATTTTTGCTTGGATCCTCCTTTAGAACAAAATTCTGACTAATGACAATCTCTATAAGCATGGACTATCTCTTCCTAATAGATGCTATCTTTATTGTGCGGAGGCTGAGACTATGTCACATCTTTTTCTCCTTTTTCCTTTTTCCTATGACATTTAGTGCAAGTTCTTGCAGTTGTGGAACCTCAGTTGGGTTTTTCCTGGCTCTATCTTGGAATTATATTGCCAATGGAAATCTCCCTCAAAAAATTAGGAGCTAAAGTTTCTCTCATGGTACATCTTCCTGCACCTTGTGTGGGGTATTTGGAAAGAACGTAACAATATAATCTTTAGGGATTCTTCTCTTTCAGAGGAAATTTTTTGGTAAAATTATCAAAGTTGTGGGAGAGAACTAAAATGGGCTAAGCTGCAAAACTAAGGAAAAAGTTAAGGTTTGGTGTCAAGATTATGAGTTCAAAGTTGTTGATTCTTGGAAGATTAATTTTGATATCTCTTATCCCCTTAAACCAACTAAGGGAACCAAAGATGGAATCCATTGGAATTTTCCTCCTCCTAGTTGGGTAAAAATTAACTTTGATGGGGTGGCTAAGGGTAATCTTGGGCCTGCTGGGTGTGGGGGAGTGATAAGGCATAGGAATGGAATTTTGATTTCAGTGGTGGCACTCCCCTTGGGTACCTTGACCAACCACCTTGTTGAAGCCATAGGGGCACTCCAAGCTTTAAATCTTTCTTGTCAATGGAACTACAATTATGTTTGGTTAGAAGGGGACTCTAATAATATCATCGAATGTATCAAGGGCCTCCAAAAGCCTTCATGGACCATAGAAAGCTAGATTAATCTATCTAAAAGGATAATAAGATCTTTTGAAAAATGCTTCATTTCCCATGCCTACTGGGAAATTAATACGGTGGTGGACTTTTTTGCTAACAAGGGTGTTCAAGCCAACGAAAAAACCATGTGGCAAAGGGGTGACAAGCTGGAGGATGATGTCATAGCACTACTAAAGTACGACAGAATCCACAGGAAGGATACTAATATCCCTATCAGCTAATGATTATGGATGAGGAGTGTCAAGTCATGCAATCTTGGAACTGTTGTTTAATAATTCCATATTGAAGGCCGAAGTACCAAAGTATTAATTGATATTCTGAGATATTTTTCCTCGCATGCTTTCTAGGTATTTTGGCTATTAGATTATGTGGCTTTTAGGAGCCTTCTGAGTAGTTTTGTTACTCTGCTAAAATGGGTGGTGATCGTCGTCATGTGGAACTGATGGACTATGAGGAGTTGAGGAAGAATAGTAAGGTGTGGCCACTGTTGGAGAAGTGGGGCTCATCCCTTATATTAAAAAACTTCATGGCTAGAACCCAGGGAGATGACGAGGTACTTTAATAAGGAAGGGAAGAATGGTAAAATAAATTTTTTTGGAAGAGAGGTTGCCATCAACAAATAGCTTATATCCGAGGTGACAGGGCTTTCTATGGAGGGTCTCAAATTTTACAGGGATAGGAAACTCTTAGACTTGGTGGTGAAAATGTTTTTTGAAGACGAAGAAGGAAAAAGAGGACCTTCATAGGGTCTCTAAAAGAAGCTATGACTCCAAGAACATTAAGTTTATCTGGCAGGAGGTCTTACAGGTGATTATGGAATACATCACTCTGGATGGGAGATACACTAGGGTCTTTGGCTATCACTTTATTTTCCTCAACCACTTTCGGTATTAGGTAAGGGTTTCTTTTCTTTTCTATCTTCTTACGTCTTTGAAGGCTTGCCTTAATGACCATAGCATGAAACTTGTTAGATACCCTATTATTCATGAAGGCTTGCTTGTCTTAATTTTTGAGCATTTTAAATCCATGTTGGCCTTGTCCCATTTGTCACCTTCTCCCCACTTGTCTATTTTTGTTGAGGATGAACTGGGCACAAGTTACACGAAAAATGAGGAATGGGAAATAGATTTGGAGAATGAGTTTGGCCCGTCCTTGAAGGATTTGGGGAAGGGTAGTAGCAAAGGTAAGAGGAAAGTTAGCACCCCCTCGACACATTGTTCTTTGACCCCTAAAGGCAAAGATAAGGTTTTTTTCCCGAGCTCTAAAGATGCCAAATCTAAGGCGAAAGGAAAATCTATTGCCTCCCCCCAGAAGAAGGTTAAAATAAAGGATGTAGTGGACCCTTCCTATGAATTTGACAATGAGGAGTCTTTGTTGGCCTCTTCGTTAGAGTATTCTAGCTACCCTGCCACTAATAGAGAGGATAGGCCTCATTTTACTAGAGTCCTTAATGTAGATGACCATTATTTCAAAGATGAACATGAGTACCCTTCTAACATCCTCACCATTACTCACAACAGGGCTGTGGACTTTTTTAGATTGATGAGATGGGTGTTTTTTGAGATTAAGGAAATTAAGCTGAAACAAAGGGCTTTGAGTAGTAGGATGGAAGGGCCTGATTTGATTGACCACACAATCAGAGATAGAGATAGGGATACTAATTTATGGACTGAGGAAGAAAACAATTACATGGTGGACTGCCTCAAGAAAATAGTTGAAGATCTTCAGAAGTTTAAGAAAAATCATGATGACAAGCTTTCTTCTATTAAGGACAAGCTTAAGAATATAAAAGAGTCAATCCTGATGGTGATGAACATGAGCCACAAGGTATTAAAAACTACTACAGAAATAATGAACACCGTGGTTAGAAATCTAGAGAATTTTTATCAGGAAAAGACTATTGTGGAACTCGATACTAAAAAAGAGAAAGGCCAAGACGAGTATGTTGGTCCAAGCAAAAGAACTAGATTGAATCTAAAGAGAAAGGTAGACAAGGCCCCTATAACCATTTAAAAGCTAAAGAAAGCATCGCTCAACATGAACCAATTGGAGTAGGAGGTGGCGGATATCCTAAAGAATTTGGCCTAGTGGTTGGCTTATTTTTGGCCGTTTGCTAGTTTTTTTGTGGTGCTACCTCCATGTTGTTTTTTGTGGATCTTATTTTCTGGCATCTTTATGTTTTTTGATCTGTACTTGGTCATGTTATATCTATCTCTACTTTTATGCTAAGGGTTTTGGGGCCCCTTTAAAACCTTTTTTTTCCTTAATAAAAAATTTTCATTTTTTGTGGACTCAACTTCTTGTACTTACCCCCATTAAAATTTGTTATCAATTATGAAATATTAGTTAGTGTTTGTATATCTACTATTGGGGTTTTTTGTATTCATTTTCTTTATTTTTGTCTTTCTTCCTTTATGTACTTTTAGGTTAAAAGTATAAAAAACCATAAAAACCCTATCGTGTGAGGGAGCTGCCCCTCTCAAATGTAGAAGAAGATTATCATTTCACAAGTAATCTCTCCGACTATTGGTGTGATATTTCCACTTTCTATTGGGTGATTCAAGTATCATCTCAAGTGTCAATCCACTTACCAAAAAGTCCAAGAAGGAAAGAACAAAAGAAAAACAATTAAAAAATTAAAAAAGAAAATGCATGGTTTCCAATCTTTTAAAATGTCACACTTTGGGACATTTTAAATTTTTCCAATAAAGTGAATCCCAAGATTTTTCTCTCCATTTTTTAATTCTAATATACAATTAGAATTAAAAATTATTAATTTTAAAATATAGGTAACTAATTTAACTTTGAATATATCTAAATTTTTCTTCTTTCAAGCAATCTTTGAGTCATATAAAATTTATGGTAGTAATCTTCTAGATGCATGTGGTCTTTAATAACAACCCAATAAATAATTAATTAGTTCAAAGTAGCAATAAAACATTCAAATCAACAATCAAGTCATTTAACATTAATCTTCTTTAGAACTAGTCTTCATTAACATTAAGTAAATCCTAGTTGGATATCTCCATTGAGATTCATATGGAAATACATCATTACTTTTTATTCTCATTCTCTCCATGCTCAACATTTTTATCCAAAATATTATCTCTATGAAAATGTTTGTAAGAAGAAAATTTTAATATCAAATTCCTTTGAAAAATCATAAATTTAAACATCAATTAAATTTAGATCTAGCATATATAAATTTAAGATATGGAAGATATACTTCCTGACATAATGGCATAAAAGATCTAACAATGTGGAGAAGTATTTTTGACCAATGACATAGCGAAGGCTAACTACACCCGATCCATATGAATTTGAGGCATATTTAACCCATTAAGCATAAATCCCATTAAGATCATTCACTATAAACAAAGACAAATAAGCCATTAAAACTAACATTCTAAATCGTGAAAGCTTGAAAAACCTCTAATCTAAAATATTTAAACTTATCCTATTGGGGGAGTGGTGTCACATTGATGTGGAATGGTGACCCTTTCTCAATCCCTTGGATAATGAGCTTGTTTCAATCAGTTTTATTGAAGAAAACTGATGAAACCATTGATAGGTGTGTATGAGAACATGATTTAAAGTTAAATGAATATGATGAAAGCTATTTTAACGTGATTTATGCTAAGATGATTGATATGGGTGTATGCAAATCTACTCTAAATTTATGCAAGCTTAAACAGATTAAAATCCTAATTAACAAATAAGATAAATGTATGCATCTATCTTATCATGGAAGCCATTAATTGATGCTAAGCTAATATGCAATTAAATAAAGCTAAAATGATGTTAAATGTGAGTGCAAGTGAAAATTATTTTAACAACATAAGTTTGATGTTAAAAGATGGATCCATTTGTCTACAAATAGTTTTTTATTTATAGGAGAGCAAATGAAAAATGAAGGGCTAAGATTGAAAAAGCTAATCAATGGTAAAAAAAGGAAAGAAGATAGAGGCATGGATCATGGATTCTCATCAAGGGTTGAAAATGCAAGTTGATATTTAATCAAGGGCTTACATTTAATCCAAACAAATACACTTTTAACTTGCCCAAGAGGCCACAAATTAACTTGCACAAGAGGTCACAAGTTAACTTGCACATGAAGTTAAGTAAGTTTTTTAGAAAAAGAATATTCCTTTAAATATCCTCATGGTTAAGGAAAAATAGATATCTTGCAAAGGAGGAATATTCCCTTGGAATATTCCCTAGCAAGTGGGAGGAATTAGATTAATTAGTAATTGATAAGTAAAACAAAGTTTTAATTATTTCAATTAGGGGAATTTCATGATATTCATTAAATAATTGATTTAATGAAAAATCAATGGATGAGATTGATTTGATCTATCAATTGGACCACAATGAAAGGAGGGTGAAACATGGATCAAGGATTCTCATCAATGGATGAGAATTGAAGATCATATGGATCAAGAAAAGATCAAGGGCTCAAAATCATGCATACAAACATACTTTACAACAACTTTAAAAAGTTGTTCCAAAGTTTGTTTGGAGTAATCATTACCTTTTTTGGAGGAAAATAGGAGAATATTCCCTTGGATTATTCCCCATGCAAGTGGATGAGAGGGAAATTAGAAATTTAGTTAATTAAAAATAAATTTGAATGTACAAGATGAGGAATGTGAGGATATTCATTAAATTATTGATTTATTTAATGAGAAGGAGATGCAAATGTAATATTTAATTAAATATTTTAGGTTATTTAATTAAATAAGAGGACTTATGGTTAAAATTAAATAATTTGTATTATTTAATTAAATCAGATGAAATGTCAGTGTGAGAGGGGGTGAATTAACCCAATTAGGTCAATTAGATTAATAGGTGAAAATGAGGCATTTAATTAAATAATCAATCTTATTTAATTAAACAAGAAAAAAGATGATGTGTTTGAGGATAAAATGATGTTAGTTAGCCAATGTGATCCATCGAGACATTTTTATGTGTCTACAACATTATAGAAATGAAGTTGTATTACCCTTAAAAAGATTATTTTAGCTTAAATTTGCCACATTTATTGTTGTTCTAGCCACCTTGGATAATACTTAAAAGCATACTCAGAATCTTAAGACCTGATCTAGTTCCTCATTTTAAGCATTTGATCATAATGGGATTTAGGACCATATGAGAGTATTGACCAATAATTATGGAGCACTTACTTTCTTTTTACTTTAAAATACCCACTAATTCAAAGCTAGTGGCTCATATTGTGCCATGCATACCTTCATGTGACCTCAAATAATTCAATGTTGAGGCATAGTGTATCTATTAAAACAAAGCCTATAGTTAAATGGGAAAAAGAAAAGTACAAGGTTTTTATTTAGCCATTGTGGGACCAGAGCTAACATACAACTTGAGGGAATTTCAATTGGCTCTTCTATGTTGCTATGATTTATTTGTGAACCTTATACCACACTTGCATTCCTATATTGTTAACCAAACATTGAATCATTGGAATGGTAGCCTACAACTGAATGGAGCCATGAGAATCAAAAGATATTGTAGGTTAGGTATATGAACAAGCTCAACAATAATTATTTAATAGAGTAGTAATTGTTGATGTACAATAGAAATGTAACATGTGTTAGGTTCACTTTAAAAGAAAAATATTAGGGTTGTTCTTTTCTATATTCTTTGACAAAAAAATATAGTGAAGATATGAGATTTGAAACATAAAAAATGACAACAGAGAGTAAAATATAAAAATGCCATGATTATTATAAAAGGGACCTAATCAAATTTCAACCTAATTCATTGTATAAAAGGTATGAACATGTGACATTCAATCAAATTTAAGGAATGTTGAGAGTATATAATTTTTTTGTCATGAAATAATTAAAAGAAAAATCTTGAGCTTGATTTTGATCATGATACATATTAGAATTTATTAGAAATATAATAATTGTGTGTAACCTAAGAAAATAGGCTAGAGAGTAAGCAAGTAAAGACATCTAGGTTGAGACAACCTATAAGAATGAATATATGAAGCATGATTAACCTAAGAAGCTCATGGATAAGGATTTTCAAATCAATCCTTTCAACATATATGACTACCAAAAGTCTTAAAAATAGGGTACGAAGAGAACTTATTTAATCACCCATTTGTACTAGGACCACTGACATACAAAGCTTAAAGTCATATGCACATATTGAAATTTAAGAATTAATCCTAATAAATTAGGTAACATTCTTATAGGAATTACTTACAAATTTAAAGGGTCACAAAAGCACTTTAAATTCTCAAAGAAATAAAGTGCCTCTAAATATGTAGCCCTTTTTGAATCGGATAAAAAAAAAGTAAGATTCCAAGTTAGATTCTAATAGGACATAAAAAATTAATAAAAATATAAATTTTAATGGAAGATATCCAACTTTTGAAAAAAGGGTCTATTGTGAAGATCATAATAATGAGAAAATAAATAAATTATGTTACCAAAATATGAGTATTTCACATGGATGTTCTTGTTTTAATGAAAACAAAATTCTTACATAAAATACAAAGAGAAATGAATTATGATAAAATATAGATTTATTATTTTATTTATATTTTTTCCTAGTATATAAAAAATGTAGGATTCAAAAATACTTCCCAAGTGTTGCCTTGTAGGTACATTAACCTTCCCCTTGAAATAAAATATTTTGGGAGGTTTCATTGTAGGTGAATTTAAGGCATAAAGAAGAAACCTCAATAGATCACATGTAGGAATTTTAGAGATTTGGTACATTTAGAGGTGTATCTACTATCCTTGAATTTTAAAAGACTTGTTATGTAACTACTTCTTACCCTAATCCTCTAAGAGCATAGGTAAATGAAAAAAAAAAAAATTATTAATTTTTCTTGTAAAAATGAGAAAGACAAACCTAAGTAAAGATCTAGATTGAAAAAATTAACTCTTAAAATAGTTAACATGCACTATAAGAAAATTTTATTAATGTTTTCCTCCTTTAGAGATGATACAGACAAATCTATGTAAAAGTCTAGACCAAAAAAATAACTCCTAAAATAGTTGACATGGACCATCATCTTATATTGTGATATTGATTAAGAGCACAAAAACAACATCATTGTTTTAACTAATGATATTAGATAAGAAGGATGATAGAACAAACAACAAATGTTGATATGATGATGGTAAACAAATAAAAAATAAATAATAAAAAATAAATAAAAATAGAAGAAACAAAAAACAATCCAAAAAGACAATAAAAATAAAAAATAAACTAAGAAAAAGTTTAAAAACAAATATCTCTAAAAAACATTAAAAAAAAAACCAACAACTTTGATAACATAAATAAACAACACACCACTTGAAAAGTACTACATTCCTACCACCCCCTCCCATTCCAATCGAAAAGGTTAAAATACCAACAAACCTAGAAAAACAGAAATAAATAATAAGATTATTCTTTAGTGTACACCATTTTTAAATGAATACAATTAATAAAAAAAATGAAAGTGTAAGATAACTCATTAGATTCTAGAAAGGAGGAATATCTAGAAGCTTATGCCTATGCATTTAGGTTACGGTGGAAAGATACTGGCAAGGAAAGCCACCGAATCAACAATGAAATCAACGACATAATTCGGCAATTACAAAAGATTTTGGCATCTTCATGAACAAATGCCAATGACATCATCACAATGGATTCCTCTTCCTTGCTGATTACCTCACATGGATTTCTGCTCTCTGACTTTGCTTGCAAGTAGTTTCAACAAACTTGTTCTTATTGCTCAAAATGGTTGGCCTATTTTTTTTGGAGTGGAACTTAAAAGAAGGATTCTTTCCTTGCTTCCTAAGCTTCCTAAGCAATAAATAATTTAATTTGTGTGCAAGATACGTCCTCCACTTTTGTTATTTCTTGATTCTTTGTTTCAATAGAGAACATATTCTCTTCTTTATTCATATATTTCAGTCTATACGATAGATTTCGGACTTATTGGACAGTAAATAAATCCAATCTGAGCTCAATCATTCAACGCAACCATGAAAGCATATGCAATCATATTTGTTCAAATTTCAACAAGTTTAATGATTCTGCTTCATTTCTGTGTGGCAGATGTGGGCACTGCAACCTTTTATGGTCCTCCATATGTCCGTAAGTATCATCAGCGTTTAATAAACCATTTCACCAATACCATAAGGCTGCTATGGTAGGGCATGTTACTTATAAATCTTGTTACATAGTGCTGATATCAACTGTGATAAACCTAATTCTGTTAGGGTGGTTTCTTATTTGGAATTTTCAGCAACGTCGTGCTATGGATACAATCAGAGGCAATTTCCAGCAGGCAATCTTTTTGGAGCAGCTAATGATGCAATTTGGGACAACCAGGCAGCCTGCGGAAGGAAGTACAGAATACGATGTCTGAGCGGAACAAGTAATGAGAGAATTAATCCATGCAGAGAAAGATCGCTTGTGGTAAAGATTCTGGATTACTGCTCTTCCGCTGGATGCGATAATGGCGATGCAACTTTCCATCTATCTGCCGATGCCTTTTCTCACATTGCCCATTCCTCTGCTAACAAAATTAACGTTGAATATGAGCAGTAAGACTCCATAGTTAACAATTATCACAAACGAAATTTTAATTGAAAATGTATAGCGTTGGACTGGGCATTTTGCAGGCGAAGGGATTCTGAAATTTTGAATCTGGTCGTGTATGGCTTATAATTTATTGTTATGTTTTTGTATGTACAGAGTGTAATGCATCAGACTTGGTGCTGAAGTTCCAATTGTGCGCGCCAAATGCAAGATCAGCAACATTACGATTCCTACGTTTTCATAATATAGATCTACATTATGTAATTAATATTCCAAGGGAAAATAAATAAAATATTAATTTCACAGAGAAGTGGATGCCTTATTTGTTAGAATAGATAAATTAATGATGAGTCCTCCAATGCCTTCGAAATCAATAAAATTTCTAAGGCAACTTTTAATACAATTGAAGAGAGTAGTCCTCTTTCAAAGTAGCAAAAGTCTCCGTAAATTAATTATATTGTAATGATCATCATAATGAACATCAATGATCCTTAAACATATGATGAGGCCAAGGGAAAACTGAAAGAAAGTTGAGTGCGAAGATGCTTCTTACACTAATCGAGAGTTGCAAAAATTTCTTGAAAACATTTAAATTGTTGCAGATTTAGATGCACTTACATATCATAAACAGATAAACAATGAAATCATAACACAAAATTTTAAGTGGGGAAAACGATTTCAAGAGAAAAACCCTACACTCAAAACACAACTCAATTATATTATACGACAACAATAAAAATATTGCAATATAATTGTAGAGCTATCCTCTTGTAGTCTTCACACTTCTCGATTCTAGAATAGTTTTGATAGCATAACATTACTTCAGCTAAACAACAACTTACAACTCCAAAATACAAGTGCTCAATATATAGGATCTTGCAATGCATTAATTAGACATTTATAAAATTCTACACTCACTTGATTAAAGATACAACATGGAAAATACCAAAACCACTATACATGCATAATGGTAAGTTTCCACTTTTCAACACATGCAATATATGGCAACTACCAATTATCACTAATCTTGCACATGCAATAGTTGCACTTGCCAAAATATAACCGCACCTCCAAAAATATTGCATTCCATGCAAACTCAACATGAAATAGAAATTGCCTTCATGCACAACTCCACGTGTAATAAAAAAATTTCACTTCCGTCTTTTTCTTGAGTTATCTTCAATAAATAAAGACCATAAATAATTAAATAATTAAACATGCTAAGAAAAATCAAAGGAGACATTTTTTTCCTAACATTCTCCAACTTGTCAAAAACCTTTGAAGAGCTAATGGAAAAACAAGATTTAATTGCTAGAGGCCGTGAGGCCCATAGACTCCAAACACCATCTAGACTTATCAATGCTCATTGGCTTTGTCAATGCATCTACAACTTTCATCAAATTATCAACCTTCCCCAACTTCACCTTTCCATCTTCTACCATATCACAAACAAAATGAAATTGAACATTAATGTGCTTTGCTTTAGCATGGAAAGTAGGATTCTTTGCTAAGAAAATGGCACTCTAACTATCACAACAAATAGTAATCTATCTTGCATCAAAACTAATATCAAAACTCAATATCTTAAGCAAAACAGATTCCTTCCAAGCATGAGTAGCTATCATGTACTTTGCTTCTATAGTGGACAAAGCAACTATAGCATGTTGCTTACTCATCCAACTGATAGCACCACCAAACATCATGAAAACATAGCCATTGGTGGATCTTCTACTATCAATATTACCTATCCAATTTGAATCCACATATACACAAATATTCACTAAGTGTCGAAGTCTAGTAGGATAACCATGAAAACATAGGGAATACTTGAAATTAACCCACAAAATTTTGAATACTCTCTTCACTACATCCTAATGTACCCAACGTGGATTAACCATAGAATGACTAAGGAATCCCACTACTTCATAAATGTTTGGCCTTATGCAGACCATAGCATACATTAGAATATTGACAACAATCACATATGGTACTCTAGTCACATCCTCTATCTCAATAGGAAATTTTGAACAATCCTTCACAAAAAATTTTGTCCCTTGCATTACAAGAACAACTAATTGTCTATAGCCTGTCATGTTGAATATCTCCAACACTAAATTCACATACTTGTTCTAACTTAACCAAATATTTCTATTAGCTCTATCTCTTTTGATCTCCATCCTTTGAATATACCTCAATGCACCTAGATCCTTCATCTCAAACTATGTTAACAATTGGGACTTCAAATCTGAAATCAAAATTCTATCATTCCAAAAAATAACATATCATCTGTAATGTACAATGCAATTATAAGAATATGACAATTATTAGATTTGTAATAAACACAATTGTCAAATTGAGATCTCAAAAATCCCAAAGACAACACATAGTTGTCAAATATCTAGTACCACATCCTAGGATATTGCTTGAGACCATACAAAGGATTTTTCAACTTACATACAAGATGTTACCTGATGTTCTTTATCTTTAACAACAAAATGCTCTAGTTGTGACATATAAATTTCTTCCTTCAAGTCACCATGAAGAAATGTTGTCTTCACATCCATTTCTTCCACTTTTAGATCATATGTTGTTGCTAGTGATAACAAAAACCAGATAGATGTCAGCTTTGCAACAAAAGAGAAAATATCACCATAGTCAATTCCCTCTAGCTGAGAATACCCCTTAGCGACCAACTTTGCCTTATGTTTCTAAACACTACCATCTAAACTAGATTTTCTCTTGAACACCCATTTACATCCAACGGGTTTTCATCCTTCAAGAAAAGGTATCGAATCTGATGTATTGTTTTTCTTTGATTCATCCATTTCTTTATTCATGGTTTTCATCCAAGAATCTGCATCACTCACACCCATAGCCTCAATAATAGTCATAGGCTCATTAGTGTTAGGAATCAAAAGAAAATACAACTAGAATCCAACAATGAATAACAAAACCTTTCAAGTGTATATTCAAACCTATCAGGTTATCACCTATCCCTTGTAGGCCTCCTAAATCATTGAGGTTGAGGTTCTTCTTCTTTCGAAATTTCATAGCTTCTCAAGCTCCTCATCATCAAGTCCAATAGGATTATCTAGTTCTTCTTTGATCAAAGTAGGTGAAATTTGAACTACCTCCTTCTATTTCTCCTCTTTCTCTAGATGCAACCCAATTATGGAAGATTTAATCTCTCAAAAATTACACTTTTGATTAGAGAACCTTTTGAGTCATTAGATCCCATATCTTTTACCTCTTCACACTAAAGCCATAGCTGATGAAGATACATTTTTAACTACCTTTTTCTCCAACTTAGATATCTTCTCAATCAAAACATGAGTGCAAGCTTCACAACCAAATACTCTAAGATGCCTCATCAATAGATTTTTACCAGACCACACCTCCATGGGTTTCTCATCAACAAGAGCTGATGTAGGAGATCTACTGATAAGAAAACATGCAGTAGCTATAGCTTCAGCCTAAAACATCTACTCAAGTCCAACACCACTCAACATACTCCTAGCCCTCTCCATCAATGTCATATTCATCCTCTCCACAACTCCATTTTTTTGTGGGGTGTATGAATTTTCTTATGTCTCCCAGTCATGTACTATTTATAGAATTTATAGAATTCTTTCAAACAAAACTCACCACCATTTTTAGTCTTTAAACACTTCATCTTTCTACTAGTTTGTTTTTCAACAAGAGCCTTAAACTTCGTAAACCAACTAAAGACTTCAACTTTACTTCTAAGAGAATAAACAAATTTCCTATTGTAATGATCTAATAGTGAGACAAAGTAAACATATCTAGATAACAAAGGAAAATTCAAAAGACCAAACACATCTACTTGCACATAGTCCAAAACCCCAAAGGACTTATGAGAACTTGAATAAAAAGAAACACGATGTTTCTTTCCATTTACAAAATGTTCAAAAAGTTTGAACTCATGATTACAATCATCAAATACTTCAACAAGGCTCTTAGATTTTAGGGCTCCAAGACCCTTATCACCAATGTGACCAATTTTTTGGTGCCACAATATTGTCTTCTTCATAGGAAGCTTTATTTCCAAGGAATATCACCCTTAGGTGCCCAAAATGTATGACCATCAAATGTAGCTGCTACAGACTTCTCTGTTCAATTCAATGGTGAGGATAAAGAATCTAGATATTTCTTCTTTTGTTTGTTAGGGAAACTATTGCACTAAACCATCCAGCTTGTACCAAGTGCCAATCCAAATACATTTAACCAACACCATAGCTCCTCTCATCATTTTTCATCCTCCACTTGAGAAAAAAACATGCACTCTTGTATCATTCAATTTACTCATAAAAATTAGGTTTCATGTCAAACCCGAGATATGCAAGAAACCATCAATCCCCTTCATTCTTCTATCAAGGAACATGAATTTAACTCTTCCACAACCAACAATCTTTAGGCGAGATTCATCAACCAGATACACCTTCCCACCATCATACTCCTCATACTTTGAGAACCAACCTCTATGTGAGATCATGTGGAAGGAAATACTCGAGTCTATCAACCATACATCCTCCAATACATGGGTCGCCAAGGTTGTGAAAAATGCATATGTGTTGAATCTTGAGAGCATTTATTAGAATCAAAATCTAAGAAATTATTTTTTTCTTCTTCTTGCATTCCTTGCACTCTTTTCTAAAATGACTAGATTTTCTATAGTTCCAATACTTTGCATTGGACTTTCTAGGAGACTTAGATCTCCCAAGAGATTTTGATTTTGAATTTTTGTCCTTTCCTTTCTCCTTCAATCTGTAATGAATAGCAAGGGCCTCCTTAGCCATCTTGTGAAAATTTATTTGTATCTCTTTAAACAACAATGAAGCAATAACCTCATCCATCTTGAAACTAGTGATAGTTCTTAGAAGGAGCATTAGGTTAATGGATACATCTTCCTCTACTATTAATGTGACTTTACAGGGTCCAACTACTCAAAAGGAAAGTGTACAACTCTAATAAATATATCTTACAACATGTTCTTGTAATAAAAAATGGACAAGTCACTAAGTATAATGGAAATTTCATAAACACTTTGGCCAATAACGACCTATTTATAGACCAAAACATAGAGGAGATACAAAATCTCAAATCATGGTTTGAAAAGAGTAGGAATGATGTGATCTAATAAAATACATAACCTTTGGATTTGTGGAAATGGTAAAAAGTATCCCTTTTTTTTACTTGATTCAGAAATTATTAACATTAAAATGGACCTAATGTTGCCTTGATCTAGTGTTGTAATGTGTTTTCCACATTTACATTGGATTTAGGGACCTTTTAAGCTAAATAGACCTAATTTTTTCTTAATTTAATATTATAAAGTGTATTTATTTACACCTTCACATTGCATTTTGGGCCCTCTTACATTTATGACCTTCATATCATTATTAATAGTCCCCTAAGATCCTATATTATGCATCTTGAGGCTTATTTCAATCGAAATCTCGACATAGACATCAAATACACTTACTTTTCCAACTCCCCGACATTCCCCCACCTAAAAAGGCCTAGTGGGACCCATATGCCACCTTGGGTGTATGAGTCCCATCCAAATGGGACCTATATGCCACAAGTGGTGTATGAGTCCCATTTGGCCCCTTTTTAGGGTTCTGAGCGGGAAATCAAGGTTTTAAGTTCAAATTTCATGAATATCGGCTTCTGGGATCTAATAAACAGTAAGTTGGATGGATTTCCTATATAAACAAGGTCTCAAGTCATTATTTCACCTAAGCCTTCATGATATCGACACAAGCTATCAAAATTTAAGCATTCCAATACTTCACAAGAGCATCAAGAGAGTTTACAAGAGTATTTCTAAGGCATTCAAGGGAAATATTCTTCATCATTTGTTGCAGCAATTCAAGATCCATCATCATATCAAAGTCATTAAGCAACAAGCATGTTGTTGAGCTAGTGTTGTGATTCAACATAGCATTGAAGATAAATATATGGATGGATATCCTATATAAACAAGGTCTCAAATCATTATTTCACCTAAGCCTTCATGATATCAACACAAGCTATCAAAATTTAAGCATTCCAATACTTCACAAGAGCATCAAGAGAGTTTACAAGAGTATTTCTAAGGAAATCAAGGGAAATAGTCTTCATCATTTGTTGCAGCAATTCAAGATCCATGATCATATCAAAGTCATTAAGCATCAAGCATGTTGTCAAGCTAGTGTTATGATTCAACATAGCATTGAAGATCCATTTACAATCATTGTTTCATATCAAAGTTCAAGATCAAGATCTACATTCTACATGGACACTTCATGTTAGATTGTTGATTCACATCTCAAGACATCATTTAGGGTATCATTTTCATGTTTCTTATTTCATGTTTCATCTTCACATTTCATTCTTGAAGCATCACAAGGTTTAATTACCTAAACAGGGTTTGACTAAGGCAAAGCCCTATTTCCTAACAATCAACAAGTTTTTCTCTCTCTACATGTGTGATTGAAGATCTAGGTGTCTTGGAGCTTGAAGATCCTTTGAAGACAAATTTGTAAGGTTGATAGAAGTTTTCATGTTTTCACAAGGTTGTCATCTTCACAGAAAGTCACCTACATGCTCAAACTTAGAGTTTCAGATATGGAAACAAAGTGTAAAGTAAGAATAAAGATAGGAGAGTAGATTCAGGTCTTGAACCTCCAAAAAATCAAAGTGGTACTAATACACCACTTGTGGTGTATGAGTCCTAGTATAGCACATTTTCTAAATTCTAGTGAATTTAGATCAACCACTATGAGATTCCAGTTTTTGCACAAAAACCCTTGTCTGGGACTAAATCACCTAGATTGGCATATGAGTCCTAGTGGGCATAAAACAATAATATTTCAAGGTTTTGGAGCTTGTTTTGACTTAATCTTTCCTCCAAGTACCTTTCTGTTCATTCTCAATTTGTTATTGTGATTTTTAGTTTCATTTTCTAGGTCATTTAGTTAAGTTTTGCATGGTACTTTGCATGTTACATTCATTTATTTTCATTCCAAGCCCTAGCTTGGTGGTGAACCCTTTTTAGTCTCTAATAAAACCCTAGGACATCCATTTTTTAGATCTCTTTCCCTCATTCTATCCTTGGATTGATATTTATAGGGTTCCTTGAATGAAATAATAGTGAAATAGGAGCCCTATCCTTGTGCGAGCTATCTCCTAAAAGATAAGGCTCCCCTTATTTTTGTTGTTTCATTTTGGTGAACATGCATTTAGAACATCTTAATTCTGATTTGGAGTGCATCATAATACTAGATCTAGCTTTCATTAACATTAATTTAGGTTTTGCATTAGTTAATTTGCATCTAGGGTTTCTAAATCTTGCATTAGTGAAAGTGCATATAGGTTGCATTTTTGCATCTTAGATCATTTAATTTTACAAAAATTCTGCAATTGCAAATAGTCCAAACATCATACAAGTTAGCAACCTTGGGAAAAATTTAGAATTTTCTTAAAATGGTGCAAAAACCCTAATCTGGAACTCATATGCCGCTCTAGGTGATTTAGTCCTAGTACAGGTTGTTTTACCTACTTTATGAGATTTTTGTGTTGTGCATTTCCCAACATTCAACCCCTCCAAAAACCTTGATTGGGACTCATACACCCCTCTGGGTGAATTATTCCTAGATTAGACTTGAAACTTCATTTTACAACATCGAAAACATTGTTTTTCCCTTCTATTTGCTGCCATTAGTTATCTATTTCAGTAGGCTGAGTTTCTATTATATTCCTTTCACTAGATCTAGCTTAAATCGGTTCATCATGCATTGCTTAATTCCAAAAAAAAATTTACAAAATTTCATTTTCAAATTATTGCATAGTGTAATCAGTAAATTACCTTGTTTGAAACCTGAAAATTGCATTTACATATTTCATTCTAGGTCTTTACATTGCATTTTAAGTTTCCATAGATTACTGTTCACAAATTTTAGTATCTATCTTTTCCAAGTTTTCAAAGAAAAAGTTAGTCAATAAGTATGTTACTCATTCATTCAATACATTCCCTAGTTATGAGAGTCTCTTAGTGTAAGAGAGTGAAGATGTTGATGTTTTCCTTAAACCTTGTAAGAGAGGGGGACCAACCACATCCCCAAGTCACGGAGGGCCGAGAGGAGTAGGCTACCCTAACTTACCTTAGCTTAAGGGAGAGTTAGGAAATGTGTGATGAGAATGATGATGACTATAAGGTCCTATGATCACTCTGTAGACTTGAGACTTGAAAGGGGGCTAGGCAAGTCAGTTTTCAGATTCAACATTGTGTCTGAAATAACTTTCTACTCGAGGACAAAACACGGTTTGGGATGACAGCATGACACACTGGCATTCCATAGGTGCGCTAGCATCCGTACGACCAAAGGACCAGAAAGACAAGGTTGAACACCAGAAAACGGTCTAGAATGGCCTAGCTAATGGTTTTTAGGGGAACAAAATAACACTATGAAATAAGAAATGTATAGACGAATATGATAAAACAAGATTAATGATATGGTGACAAGAATGATCTCACAAAATAGTTTGTTTTCCAGCTAGCTCCAAGAAGCACATCCATCTACACACAATAAAGAGGAAAATTATTTGGGGGTTGTACAGGGGTTTTCCTCAATCGGACCCCCATTTTGGTATTTCCATCTCCACAGACAACCAAGTTTGCAACGATAGACAAATAGTATGATAAAGAAAGGAATGAAGTAAAGAACACTAAAACACTACAAAACAGTAAATGTGCTTACTCAACCAAATAATAGAGAGGAGTAGAAATATTACCACCTCCACCAAGAGCACTCAAGGCTAATGGGGGAGAAAATGAGAGGACTCAAGCCTCTACTACAATGGTGTTGTTCCACACTTGCTCTATTAAGTTGATGGAGTGATGTAGTTGCTGCTATGGAGTGCAAAGTGCTACTTAAGAGTGATGGATCGAATGCTTAGAGCTTGTGAATTGCCAAGATAGATCATATAGAGGTCAAATGAAGGAATGAAATGTGAATTTGAAGGAGAGAGTGAAGAGAGTGAAGAAAACAACCATATTTAGGTCGGTCAGCCGAAGGGGGCATTACAAGTCAACTTCCAATGAGAAGTGTAATGCCTCTGCGGGTTCCAACCATGGGAATCTGCCAGGGATGTAAGTGTGTCACGTGGATGTCTGCACGTCACACAGGTGTCTTTGATAGTTGTGTATGTGCATGATCATCATGGAAAAAATAGGCCCTTAAGTGGTGATGAAAATTTAGAAAATCAGAGTTAGGCAACTTGATGCAAAAATTTGAATAAGTTATCTATATTATTTCAAAAATATGTAAGAATAGAATCTATAAAAAATTGAATGTAGTTTCTAACCTACTAGGTTTTTTTTTTTAAAAAAAACCTGTTTGTTGAAAATTTGAAATTTCAATGTAGCAGTACTTCAATTTCAGGGAAAAATAAGTAGGTGTCTATCTGACCACCCTAACCACAATAAAATGATAATATATTTTTATAATATTTTAGATATAAGTAGAGGACTCATGTCCCGATGTGATGCATATTTTTTTGTAATTTTTTTGAAGTAAATAATTAATTATGATTTTTTTATTACAACTTTTAAAAAATCTAAAAACTCGTATGTCTGACCACCTTAACTTGGTCAAAAATTCATGAAATTCATTTTCTTTTTAATCCTATAGTATGTGAAGCATAGAATGTGACACATGTTTCAGATTTAAAATAATGTGAAACCGTTTGAAAGCTATAGATGTTTTTCAATCAGCCTATCAATCAAGACTTTAATCATATTTCAAATAGAAAATGAATAATAATTATCTATTAAATTCAAAGTAAAGCATAATTTATATTGGTGGAAATCTAAGAATCTCCTTTAAAAAACCTTTTCGTTTCATCAATTTTGGGTAAAAAAAATTTGTCAGCCACATGAGCCATCATATCACTTACATATTGCCACTTTTTATCCCATCATGATCCTGAACATACCCAGTTATTCCGCTATTGACACATAGAATAAATGCCAAGTGGAATGAAAAAAGTGGGCTTATGTGGAATTTCGCCTTCGGATTTGGTTTTCTAATGTGAGGATGTGTAAAAGGGGAATTTGCATAAAGGGTACAAATTCACTCCTATATATTTTATCCCCATTTTAGCGAGCACGAATACTAATGAGTGCTTCGGTAAAGTAGATCAGAGAAGTGGTAGAGTTAGAAATGTATACTTGAACCGTCGAGGAAGAAAATCATGATCCAATGAACCTGAGAGTGCAGGATAAGAAAAGGGATTCATAATTCCATGGAACTATGAGGCTAAAGAAAGAAAATGCCTTATAGACTCGCATACCTACAAGGATAGTGTATCCCAAGATATCTCGTTGAAAGGAGACCCGGGAAATAAGTTCCTTATAGACTCACAGACTTGTTAGGAAGGAGGTATCCCAAGATCTCTCATTGGAAGGAGACCCAAGAAATAAGCGCCTTATAGGCTTGTAGATTTGCAAGGAAGGAGGACCCCAAGACCTCTCACTTGAGGGAGGACCATGAGGTAAGCACCTCACAAACCTGTTGATGGTGAAGATGACACAAAATATATTTAAACAGAATATTTCTACTCTATTTCTCCTGAAAAAGAAAGACAACATATAGTAGCCTAACTCCCAAGTCCTGGTAGTTGGTTCTCAACTGTCTAGTGTCACTCAATTGGTTCATGCAACTGTAATATTCAAGGGGCCTGTGCTGGTAACAAAATATTCAAGCAATGACTCATTTTTACCAACTGCTTTAGTAAATCAATGGGATTTCAAATAAAAGAAAAAGATAGGACAAAGGGGTAAACCAGTAAGTATGAATCAAATTTATCTAGTATCTGGACATATACCTTCAACAATGAATGTTTCCTAATAGATCATAAAACCATAAGATGACACAATCTATAGTATAATCTATACCACTGCATACATTCTAGGTGCTTAATTAACTTCGCAATTACTCTTCACAAATATTTCAAGGGTTTCAAAACAACACACATTCATTCATCATCAAGATTATAGATCAACAGACTTTTTAATAACTTGAACTCAATGGAAATCTAATAAGATAATCCTTAAATCTGATTCCTTCAAATGACTTTCATCATTCAAGAAACTCTTATGTTCAGCATAATCACTACATACAGATAGATTATAACTTATCAGCCTTATCAAGCAAACAATTTAATTCTAAATACCATATTTCGAGAAAACCTGTAATTCTATTAACTGTAAAAGATCAAGTACAATGTATCTCTATAAAAATCACTACAAAATTCTATCTCCTAGCATTAGGTAAGCCAATCCAATTCTCAATTAGCTGACCTTTACAATATGATACCCATCTAGTATTTATAGATATACAAAAAGTCTGAACTCCACTTCTATTTTAGGCTTTCCACCTTTTTAGGAACAACAACTTTCTTGGAAACTCAGATCAATTTGATCTTGAGTTCTTACATTAGACATTCAGTTTACTAAAAATAGAAGATAGAAGAAAAGAAAAGAAATCATGCGCCCCCAAGACTGTCAGTGTTGTATGCATGCAACATGCAAGGAAGATAAAAATCATGCATGCAAGAATTCATGCATGTGAAGCTGGATCTGCCATGAACTCATCGCAGCTGGTGAAGACTTGCTATAAAGTATCCATCTCTGGCCCATCAATCCAGTCATCTTCAAATTTGATCCAATCCAACTCGGCTACAGTAAACTCCTTCATACTTTTCACCTTTGTCAACTCTCTTCCTGTAGCTTTTAATTCCTCTTTAACGTCCATTAACCGATCCAACATTTACTCTTCTCCATCATCCCCTTTTTGCATGAGTCATTTGAATCTTTCATCCCACTTTTCCTTTATTTGTTTAAAAGGCATGGCCTCTTTTGTAAATGCATTTATATCTACAATAATGGTAATAATTGCTTCTAACTCTTCCAATTGCTCAGTCAAATTATTAACAATCTCTTGAATTTCATCCTTATGCTTACACAAAAATTCAGTCCTAAACCGAAGTATACGAGAAGTTTTCTCCACAAAATATTTGTTGTCTTCCTCAAGTATGGATTGTTCCAGAAGAGTTGTTAGAGGCAATTCACTTACCTTTTCTAAATTTTGACTATATTCTTTATACTCTTCTACTTGTTTCTTCGATATCTCAATGTATTGATACATTTCTTTTACTAACCCTTATGTGTCCTTGTAGGCTTCAAAACCCTCTACCAAAACTTCACCCACTTCTCGGTTTAAGTTGTCTACCCATCGGTCTACCATCTTCGCCTTGCCTTTCACCTGTACCAAATCATCTACCTCCTTTTTGGTTAACAAAATAGGAGTCTCAATGGTTTTTACCTGTTGTGATCTTGGAGAGGAGACACTCTTCAAGAATGAATGTAGTTGATCTAATTGAGCTTTAAGCTCATCCTTCTTTTGCTTGTACTTGATCATTCTTGACTTGGTCGTTGAAGCCACCACATCAATCAAGTTCATTTGCTGATTCCTAGTGGGCCTTCCCAAGTTGACAGTACTCAATTGATAATCTGTCAGCTGCATGTCCCCTACCTCCTTTTTTGTCATTGGCATGGAACATTCAGCAATAATTTATCCTTTGTCTATGAGTCGGGTAGAATGTAGAATTTTAGCCTTCTTCTTAGGCCTTTCCTGCTCTATCCCCTTCATCATATCCTCCCAATTGAGAGGTTGTGGAGGTGTTCTTTCCCTTTTCTGCAGGTCCAATTTTAACCATGTAGGAGCACTTGGAGCAGTAGTCATCATAGAGGAAGAGGGAGCAATAACTGTAGAAGGTGGCTGCATACTCACTTGAGATTGGGATTCAACCCTTGCTTTCTCTTGTTGTTCTTGTCGTATATGAATTTGTACAAGCTTTTCAGCCTCTTCTCTATCCTTCTGTTCTTGTATTTTCTTATCTTCCTCTTCTTTCCTCAACCTCTCTTCCTCCAATCGATTTCTCTCTACTCTTTCCTTTTCCAACCTTTCCTTTTCTAATTCTTCCTTCTCTATTCTTTCTTTTTCCAAAGCTTCCCTTTCTAGAGCTTCCCTTTCCAATTTCTCTTTTTCCAAAGCCTCTAGTCTTTCCCTTTCTAACCTTTCTGCCTCCAAAGTCTTAATTTTTTTAGCTTCTGCTTCTTCTTCCTATTGTTTCTTAATCAGCTCCTCGACCTCCTTTTCCTTTCTTATCTTTTCTGCCCCTTCCTCTTTTTGTTGAGCTTCTTCTGCAAGTTTTAGTTTAGCAACCAAGATCTCTTTCTCCCTTTGGTATCTTGCTTTCTCCTCCTCAAGATCATGGATCTTTTGTATCAACTCTAACTTGTCATTTTCTGCTTTAACTTTGAGCTCATGTTCTTGTTGCCTCCTTTGCTTCTCTACTTCATCAACTGCTGCCTTACTTTCAACTTGGTTTGCCTTTAATTGTTGCTGGTGAAGTAGAACATCAGCTTGTACCTTATCATCCATTTCTTTGTGTTTCTCCACTGCAACCCTTGCATCAAACTTCCTTTTTTCCTCCTCAAATATCTTCCATTGCTCTTCTTGTGTTAGAATCTGCTCAATAGTCTCCTCTAAAGGCATGTTTTCTTGCAAATCCTTTTCTGACAGAGTTTCATCTGAATCTGTCTCAACTTCCAGAATTTCCTCTTCTTTTCCCTTAGCAACTTCAGCCATGGTATGAAGAGTTCCTTCTTGAATCTCTTTACTCTTCTTTCTTGTAAGTGGGACTTGAGTGGATGATTCACCTAATGTAGGTGTTGAAACAAAAAATCCTACTGGAGCATCTCCTTCTTGTGTTTCCTCTCCATCATCTACCACCTCCAGTTCTATTTCTTCAATGTCTGGAGAAAGGAATTCTAATAGCTCTTTGGGAGGTGTCTTTCTCTTAATTCTCTTGTATCCTTTACCCTTTTTAAGAACTGGCCCTTGAGAAGCTTGAGTTCTTAGCACTAACCATTGCACACTTCTATCCAACACTATCCTTCCAATCTTCTTAATGTCAATTGTTTCTTCAGCATCCCAATCAATTGGATCCAAGCTCTTGGTGCCGATGTTCAACGCTTCATAGGTTGGATCCAACACCATTCCATCATCCACCAAAGTGTTAGGAATGTTTTCTTTAATACCAAGCTCTGACATGAGTGAAACCCATAATCTTTCATAATTCTTCTTTCTTAAGTCATACTTATCTTGCTGATCGCACCAAAAGTCTTCTAACAAATTAAAATGTCTAGTGAACATTGAAGGTAATAAGGCATACATCTTCTTCTTCAGATCAAAATACTTACGAGCTGTATACAATCCCAATTTCAATTGTATCAAATCATTACAGACGACCTTTTCTCCCTTCAAGTGTTGACAGCTATATTCACCCAACTTCATGGGAAATTTATGACATCCAGTTTTATGCTTAATCCCAAACCGAGCATTAACTCCAATAGCTTGATATACAAATTCCATTAACACCATCTTGTTACTGCAGCACCTTGGAAGTAAATGTGGATGGCCTTCAAAACCAAATAACCTGAAGTATGTAAATTTGGGGTATTGGATGTACCAACTTCCCCATTCAACAATGAACGCCATGGCTTCTTGACTTAATCGGTATCCTGCATCTCCATTCAACTAATTGATGACCACATATAAAAATGCATCATTGACTCTTCTGAAATGAGTCTCTGCAACCTGAAGAGATAATTGATCATAGTGCTCCCATACCTTCTTTTGTCCATCCAAGGCTCCCATTATGCCCACTCTGTTCAAACCTGGGAAAACACCCACTCTTGTTCTTGCATAAACAATGTAAGAGGTCATAAAGAAACACTTGGTTTGTCTGATCCTGGTCAACTAATCATGTATGGCATTAGAAACAATCATTGACCAGTCAAACTGTTGTTCTCCTTTCAAGATAGTCTGAATAAAAGGAAACATCCACTCCTTAAAGTAAAATGCATCCCTCTTTCCAAACACCCTAGACAACATCACAATCAACCTTGCTACCTCTTCATCTAGAAATCTGCCCTCTTTGGTTGATCTACAAGCTTGGTTAGAGATTTCTTTTCTACCTTCAACCACTTCTTTTTCAAATGAGTTTTATTTGATCCCTTATACCTACTATATTGCTCGAAGGCCTCTGCCTCATTTAATTGCACCAAGTTCTTTGGATCTGGAACATCAAATATAGTTTGAAATGCTTGAGGAGTGATATTAATAATCACATTGTCTAGTGAATCCGTACATAGTCTTGTAGCAGGATTGTAAGCACTAGCTACTATCATGATTAACTCTGGGCACTAGACAGATATAGGAAATATAGTGATATGAGCTAACCTGGAGCTGACAATTCTTTTCGTAGTCAGTGTAATATCCTTTTCAAACACCTCTTAATACCATTCCTAAAAATTGTATTGACCTAAATTGGTGTCAGTGATATCTAACCAATCTAATTCCACCTTGCTCATCTTCACCATCGAACTCCTGTGATTATACCTTAAGGTATAAGGCAGTTGTTCTGGCTTTAACTTCTTTGATTTTGATGCTACTTTTGATGATTCTGCAAGCTGGTTTCTCCGAGCAACTTCCCTTGATGTTCCTGACATCTTTCAACTTTCTTGCAAACAAAAACCTCTAATTAGATCTTTAGATATTATCATAAAAACATGCTCTAAAAACCATACCTTTCATATATGCACCAGAGGCGGAACCAAGCAGAAACACAACCTAAAATAGTCCCTTTTTTCAACACTATTGGACTCGAAGCAAAAACTGATATAGAAATTTCACTAACAATGAACGGGCTCGGAGTCAGAATTGGGGAGGTTATCGAAACTGGGATCGGAATGGAAAATGGATTTTTTTTTCTTCGAATTTTCATTTTTTTCATATTCTATTTCCATTCCTCCTCCGCTTCTGACTTGGTCATCATTATTTTGAAAGAAGATTTTCTCATTATGCGCGGAGCCAGATACGGGATAGAAATGGAACCAATAACTTTTGTAAAAACATAATTCTCAAGTTCAAAACGGATTCCGATCCCGTCTTCGCCTAGATTGACCATGACATTATCAAATATTTTATCGATTTAACTCCTAACTTGATGACTAAAACCAAGGTCATATTAGATGAAAAGAAGCTTTAAAACACTATACTCATATGACCATGAGGTATGATTGAATCCTAAGATATAATACTTTAATCATTTAAATGTGATCACAGAGACCAACGAAACCCTAATCTAATAAACATGATAAAAACTAGGGCACGGATTTTAAACCTTGCCATTTTACCAGACTGGCGAACGCGACAAAACCCTAAGTAAAAAAATGATGAATCAATTTACCCTAACTCACTGTAAATCTCTAATCTACCTCATTGTAGATTTCTAATCTAACTAACCACCATTTAAAAACCTAAACTTAATTTAACTCACTGTAAATCCAAAACAACATGACGCAATCATGACTAAAGCATGAAAGTGACCATGCCCTAAAATAGAAAGAACTAAAAATAAAAATAAACAGAAACGAGGAAACAACCATTCAAACAGGCACACCAAGAAACATGAAATCATTCAAAAACAACATGATTCCAGATGCAGGCAAACATATATACAAAACATGCAACAGTAAATAAAATGAAGAACAATAATAAGAAAACCTACCTCAAATACACAAGAACACAGCTAACCTTCTGAACTAATCCGCTCACAACAATCTTCTCCTCCTTCAATATTTTTGCTTAAATGAACTCTGTCGCTGCTCTTTCGTGCTCTTCAAATCTCTTAATAATGATAATAATGACTCGTTTAATCCTTATATGAAGGTGAAAATGAAGATTTCTACCTACACAACTAGCTGTCATTAATGCAATAACACACAGTTAAGGCAGAGTCAGAACTGAAAGAGAACCAACACTTCACAACATAGTGACTTCAGTAAAAAAGTCAATGATCCAAAAAAATGGCAAGGGTGGAACTGAAATTGAAACTGATTTGAAACCTTTAAGAAACTTCCAAACTTCATTCCAATTCCGATTCTGGGTCTACCAACTAAACATAAAACAAAACAAAACACAAAAAGCAAAATAAAAGACCGACATAACAAAACTAAACAAAAATACAAGACCAAAACCAAAAGTCAAAATAGTGGAGGCGGGGGCGTACTGATTATGATTTTGCAATTTTCAGAAAAGACTAAGTTAACACCCATTCCAGCTCCTGTTCTGCTAAAGACAAAACAAAAGACATAAAGAAAAGACTGTCTAGATGAAAACCAAAACAGCTTTCAAAACAACTTTCAAAACTCGATTTTGTTCTAGTTCCGATTCCGACAGAGACAAAAGAAAAACAAAGTATTGGCAAAAATAAGACCCCAAACTTTGTTTCAAAAACAACTAAGTACAAAACTAACAAAGGGGGACCCATTTTGACCAAGGCAAAAGATGGCGTGGTTATGCAAGGCATAACAAGACCCAAAAACCTACAAGGAAAGAGTATCCCAAGATCTCTCACTAGAATGAGACCTAGGAAGATGGACTCCACAAAGTCAAAAAGCAGCTTTACAGGTGCACCCATAAAGCGACATGTTTACCCACATATAGAACATGTCATAAAGCATCCACATAGGAAAGTAAGAAGAAAATCACATGGACCATCGACAAATTGGAAGGCTTTCAGAGGGGTCCCTTGGGAAACCTTTAGAAGGAAGAGGGGTCCACTCAAGGGATGGACTATTTGAAAAGAGAGGTCCAGTCAGGCTGCCCCAAGCTAGACGTAGAGATATGAAATAGGTCTAGTAAAGCTACCCCCAAGATAGAAATCATAAAATTCATTTGATATAAAATATTTCAAAGGGGTCCCTCAGAAACCCAACGTGAAAAAGGGCGTCCACTCAAGGGAAGCAATGTTCAAAAGTTGGTGTCTTCTTTCTCGAATTGATTCATCACCAGGGAATCCTTCTAAAAGATGTTTACTTCATCAAGGAATTTGAAAGGAAGAATATTCCACCACGTGAGGGGAAGATCAAAGCTATTCCCACTTTGGAGGAAGGTTCTCAAGTTCTTTCTTTACGAACCCATGATGATGGAAGCATGCTCTATTAGGGTTTCAAGTTGAGAATGCAATTCTTATGAAGAGATATGTGAAAATTCTCGAGAAAAGATTTATTGGCAATGAATGCATTTTTTGAAGATCAAAGGTGATGTGAAGGTGGTGTTTTCACACATGAGAGAGATAACTCAAGAAAAGAAGAGAGAAATATAAAGGAAAATAAAAAAGGGAAAGAAAACATGAACAAGGGGCACAGGGGTAGCCTAATATTTCAGGGTTAGAACTTCTCATAAACATATATAAGTATAATAATAATATATAAATGAACTATCATCAACCCCCTACTATATCAAGCCATGTGAATAATACACGAGAAGACAAAATAGAAATAAAAAATTGGGTCAACATGGAAGGGAAGCCTAAATTCTCCCAACGCTTTGCATCATCCCCTATTTGCCGAAAGTCAAACACAAGCATGGAAGAATAATGATACAAATAGAAGAATATTTACAACACAAACACCATGCCTATTTCCAAGCACCAACATGGGTGACGAGGGTCATCTAGGCACACATAGCATTATTACAGGATAAACACATCACACACACACACACACACACACATCTAATCTAAAGATAAAGAAGGGGTCTCCCCCTAATAGTGATCAACCAAGAGGTCATCAACTTCCCACTCTAGATCATCATAGGGAGAATGAGGATGAGCCTATAGTAGTGGAAGATTAAGAGGAGGAGCTTTTGATCCTCCCACAATAAGGGCTAAGGATGAGGGACCCGCAAGGTCTCCTTAACTCAACTCTTGTGGGTCTAAGGTCAATGAATTTAGGAAAATAATTGAAAATGTTGAAACTTCATCCACTGAGTTAAACATGCACTTTACAAGAGTGCCATGTTTCACTTTGACAGGTAGAGAAGGTTGTACCCAAGGTTCACCGCTAAGCTCATCAAGTGATTCAAGAGCGGTGACGAACTTAGGAGAAGTCGGGACTGGTTCCATTACTTAGATAGAACAAGTCAACATGAGGCCACCTTTCGAAGAAGGTGGGATCCTCTTATGCCCTTTATTGCTGGAAGGACCACTCTCAACCTTTTTCTTTGTCAAAGGAGACGAACCCCCCATAGACGATGCAAGAAGGGCAGAGGAAGAGGAGGAAGAAAGAAACATAGTAGATATGACCGAGGTGTTAATCATATCTATGGGCTTCAAGAAAGGTGGGACATCTAGAACAAATGTCAACAAGGGTGGATCCACTGAAGGAGCGATGAACACCTACACCTTCCTAGGGTCAGGTGAATATGCACTCGCAGTGGAAGCCAAAAGTGATATAGGGCTGGTTTGGATGGAAACAAAGGGGAGGAGAGAGGAGGACATGATAGAAGGCCCTGATACAAGGGTATTCATCTCCTCTTCCTTCCTCCATGATGCGGCCTGCTCATCAATGAGATCCTTTTTTCGGTGCTTGCACTTGCGCGCAAGGCAGTTCCTATGAATCTTAGAACTAGAGGTCAGAGGTTGTGAAGGAGTGGATGAATCTTGCTCAACCATGGGAGTGTTCTCCATAGCTATTTCCAGTAGAAGGATAGACTCTTGAATGACAGCAAGAGGGATAGGTTCAGAAATAGTGGGGAGAGTCGGTTCCAGTGCCTCGATAGTGGACCTCTTCCCCTTCACTATTTTAGGAGTAGAGGTGGTAGGAGGCCGCAGAGGCTTGGACATAAAGGATTCCCCATGAGGGGATTTTTCCCTATCATACCAAATGGGCCTAGGCTCTGTGGGTAGGACAAGAAGCTCAAATGCAAGATGCTTGGGTCTTTTCCAAGCGGGCACCATAGGATTCTCTCGCAAATGTGAGGTAGAAGTAGATGGCACCATATAAGAATAAGAGGAAGCATTAGACTGAACAACAAAAGAGGAAGAAAGAGGATCTATGGACCGCTTCTCTTCTTCTCTTCTACATGCCTTGGTAGCATCACTGTCAACTTTCAGGCAAGCCCTATGTTAAACAACATAAGGCGAAGGAGGGTATCTTACTTTCAGCTTGGAACGTCCATTATTATAATTTTGATATGTGTGATACAAGAGGGCCTTCTTGGGTGGGAGAGGACCAATAGGTGTAGGCTAAAAGTAATCTAAGGAGTAACTACCACATGCAACTGGCGATCTATAGCCGGTGTCATGGATTATATGCACAAAATCCTCAAGAGTGAATTTCAAACACTTATGCACAAGTGAGCGAGCTGCATTCATAGCTACCAAGTAGGGGATACCCAACTTCACTCTAAAGATTTTAGACCTCGGGATAATGTCAAACATAAGGTTCATAGACATAGGTCTAATAAGAACTGATAGAACAATACTACCTATAGGAGGTATGAAAAGTCTATCGTGTGTGCGAAAAGTACTCACAGGTGTATCGTATCCATCCTTATGCAGACATTTGATTAACATGATCTCCTTAGTTATAATATTCACTTGAGATGTCAGATCAATGAGAACACCTACCATGGTTTTTCCATTTATCTTCATAGGAATGTAGAGAGTAGATGGTTCTCTATTAAATCCTATCAACAAGTCTTGTGAAGTGAAGTTTATACCCATACTACTTCTCACAAGCTACGTAGAGGGAATAGGTTGATGCAAGAAAGACACCATCACGTATGATAATGAAAACTTCCATAGAGCCTCCTAAAGGTTACAGGATAAGGTAGTGACCCAGTTAAGTTTTTTTTATGCAATACCTTTGGAACCTTCCAACTACGCATACTAGGGATCGTAGGTTGGGTTGTAAGGAAAAATACTCACAACACTCTTACCTACAACACTCCTAGAATATGAGGAAATGAGCTTTTAGTATCGCAAAATGGAACCAAAATGGTTCACGTCGGGTTCACCAAAAATCTAAGAGAGGGGGGACCAACCACATGAAGGCCCCAGGTCATCGAGGGCCAAAATCAACAAGCTACCCTAACTTACCTCATTTTAAGGGAGATTTATGAAATACAGGATGAGAATGATGAGGACTATAAGTTCCTTCGATCACTTTGCAGACCTGAGGCATGAAAGGGGGCTAGGAGAGTCATTTTTTGGATTCAACACTGCATCTCAAATAGCTCTTTTCCTAAGGACAAAAGCACAGTTTTGGGATGACAGTGTGGTGCACTGGCGTCTCATAAGTGCACTGATGTTCATACGACCAGAGGACCAAAAATACAAGGTTGAACATTGATAAATGGACTAATGGCCTAGCTAATGGTTTTTAGGGGAACAAAATAACACTATGAAATAAGAAACATATAGATGAGTATGATAAAACAAGTAGATTAATGTTAGGGTGACAAGAATGATCTCACAGAATAGTTTGTTTGCTAGGTATCTCCAAGAAGCACATCCACCTACACATAATAAAGAGGAAAATTATTGTGGGGCTGTATAGGGGTCTCCCTCAGTCAGACCCTTGTTTTGGTGTTTCCACCTCCATGGACAACCAAGTTTGCAATGATAGAGAGATAGTATGATAAAGAAAGGAATGAAGCAAAGAATACTTAAACACTACAAAATAGTAAATTTTCTTACTCAACCAAATAATAGAGGAGATGAGTAGAAATCTTACCACCTCCACCAAGAGCGCTCAAGGATAATGGGGGATAAAATGAGATGACTCAAGCCTCTCCTACAATGGTGTTGTTCCACACTTTCTCTATTGATTTGATGGAGTGATGTAGTTGTTGCTATGGAGTGTAGAGTGTTGCTTGAGACCAATCGATTGAATGCTTAGAGCTTGTGAATTTCCAAGAGAGATCATCTAGACATCAAATGAAGGAATGAATGGTGAATTTTAAGGAGAGGGTGAAGAAAAAGGCCATATTCAAGTCGATCATCTGAAGGGAACGTTACAAGTCGACTTCCAATGAGAAGTGTAACACCTTTGTAGGTTCCAACCTCAAAAATATACCAAGGATGTAAGTGCACCATGTGGACATCTATGTGTCACGTGAGCATCCCTGACAGTTATTCCTCTACCAACACACAGAATAAATTCCAAGTGGAACGAAGACAACGAGCTTATGTGGAATTTTTCCTTCGGATTTGGTTTTCTAAGGTGAGAATGTGTAAAAGGGGGATTTGCATAAGGGGTGAAAATTCGCTCCTATACAAACCTATACCCCTTCCTATCTCTCTTATTTGTGGGAATGATGTGATAGAAGAAGATGAAAGCATAGACAATCATGATAATCATAGTTGCTCTTCTCTTGATATCTCTCCTGTTAGTGACAAAGGTATCTTGGTGAAAGAAGATACAATCATTGAGAATCATGACAATGTTGAAAGCTCCTCTTCTATAAAATATCCTACATTGGAAAATATTATAGCATAAGAGAATGATATCATAGAAACATTTCTAAACATTACCTTACCTAGTCTCCATTCATCCCTTGCTTCTGAGAATGTCTTAGTAAATGAGGATGAAATCATAGATAAACATGACAATCACATTTGTTCATCTCCTAGTATCTCTCCTATTTGTAAAGAAGATACTTTGATGTTAGAAAATTCAATTGATGAGAGTCACGAGAATCTTATGTGTCTCTCTTCTCCTATGGAAAATATTATTGAACAAGAAAACATCATAATTGATAAGCAAGAAAATTCATCCATTGATAACTCCCTTACTTGTGATGAAGTCATTTTAGAAGAACCAATCTCTGAATGTCATGAAAATCAAGTTTTTGGTTCTCCTAAAATCTCTCCTCCTAGGGAGGATATCATGGTACAAGAAAATTTGAACATTGACATATGTCTTTCAAAAACTACTAATGAGGCTTCCTTAGGTGAAGATGATGAAGTGACATTAAACTCCTCTTCACTAAGAGATCATGAAAATAGGGACAAGTTTGTTGAGGTTATGACGACACAAATTGGATCTCCTTTAATTAGCGAGCCTTCTTTAAGTCACCTCCCATTAGTGAACCACATAAAAATAAAATAAGAGATTTATTGAAATCTATAATGCAACTTGATAGTAACAATGTTTCATAGAAACCAAGTTATAATACATTTTCTCAAACATGTAGGAAACCACAAACCACTCCCAATTCATTGTCATTACCTCAACATATTTTTCCTAGTGCTCCTCCTTCACCTGTACATAATTTAGTGGAAGAACTTAAAAAAGACTCTCACTAATATATCCATATGGAAACTTGTTCAACTATCGCCTACATGCAATTGGCTATTCTAAGAAATACTACAAATAAAGCAGGAGGAGATCCAATGTTCTATGCAATTGAATGATTTAACATCCTCCTTTGATCATATGCAAGTCACACAGTTGAAAATCATAGTCCCTAAACATGTATTAACCTCACTTGAGATTCAAAACAAAAATGAATCCTTGATGATAAAGGTGATCATTAATGAAACT
This sequence comes from Sequoiadendron giganteum, assembly GCA_007115665.2. Taxonomy (NCBI): domain Eukaryota; kingdom Viridiplantae; phylum Streptophyta; class Pinopsida; order Cupressales; family Cupressaceae; genus Sequoiadendron; species Sequoiadendron giganteum. Next base: position 30,216,435 of record CM021100.1, on the reverse strand, counting down.
GTAGTTAGGCACACTCTCATAGACAATGGAGTAGGTCTTAATGTTTGTAGCTTTCACCTGCTGGATAAAATTTGCGTGGACAAGAGGCTTATTCAACTTAATGATGTTAATATTTATGGATTTCACAATGTTAATAGGCAACCATTAGGAGTGATCACAATATCTATTGAGCTTGAACTTGTAGTGTTGCCTACCCCTATCCATATCATGCCAAGATATCTTTCACAACCTTCTCCTAGGGAGGCGATGAATTCATGCTATGAGAGAAGTCCCATATATTGTTCATAGTGTAATGAAATTTGAATACAACAACAAGATTTACATGTTGAAGCAGATGAACAAACCTATAAATCATATGATCACAACACTCCCAACTCCCCTAATACTTTCATTCCAAAATCAAAATTTGAACCTATACAAGTTGATGCTAATCCTAATTTTCTTACACCTACAATAAAAATATTTAGTGATAATTGGGGATCTTTAGATTTTACACCTCGTTTGAATAAAGAATACAAGATCTCACCCTCAAAGTCCAAAGAGTCATATACAAACGATTCATTTTCAAGAAAAAGTTCTAGTGATGATTGGAGTTCATTAGATTTTACACCCTCCTTTATGGGAGAGTACAAAATCTCACAATCTTAACCGAAACAACCTTGTGTTTCATTTTCTCAACTTGGTTCTACATCAACAACATTTACCCATTGTGGTGATGGGGGCTATTTAACTCCCATCCCTCATGAGAGGAAAATGCATAACTTTAAGAAACCTAAAAAGGATTTGTGTTCTCATGAAGAATCCAATCCTTCTCAAAAGCATAAACCCCCTCTATCTGAATTGAAATAATTTTATGATCTTGATGAAAAAATCCCTCCTAAACATGGATACAATGAACACATGAAGCAAAATAATATACCATACTCTTTCAATAAAGATCTAGGTTTACCACCTTTATCTCTATTTTCATCTAAGGCCTTATCATTTAGTGTGTGTATGAAAACTTTTGCAAATACAGGAACACCTTCTACTATTGACAAGAGAGTATCTTGTCGAGGCTCCTCCAGGATCATTTGATATCTCTCCCTCCAAGAACATAATAGAAATTTTACTACAAGAGTTCCTTTTGTGCATATCATAAAGTTCATGGTCATTCTACTAATTAATGTAAGGCTTTAAGAGATAGAATTTTACATCTTAAGGATTGTGGTGCTCTTACTCATGTTGAGGCACCTAATTCCTCTAATTGATACTGATTTTCACTCTAGCATGTTTAGCATCAATCACCTCGGCTCATCCTTGTCTTGCACTAAGTGGGGGAAAGGGTTTAAGAAGCCTTGTCCTCGTATGTCACTTGTCGTTGTCTATTTTGGCTAGTTGAACACCTTCCATTTACATACAAGAGAAATATTTGGATGTGGATGACATGCCTTAGATTGGCTCATGTGTGACATACTTATCTATGATGTAGCTTCATTTGAAAACATATCACTTGGCAAAGGTTTTTCTGAACAACCTCTCATGTCTTCTTCTAATTTAAAGTAATTGCTCACAACAATGGTGTTAGCAACCACTTTAAAGTGGGGGCATACATTGACACTCATGTTTCACAATTAGATTTTCTTTATTCTTGCAATGCATCCTTTTCTTTGTGGTGTCATTGGGTTTTATTTCCTCTAAGAGCATGATATTTCTTTGACTTGTCCTCTCTTGGAAACATTAGGCACAATTTTCCCTAAGAAGAGACCTTACATGAACTAAGAAAAATTCCTTTGAATGTACTTTACACTATTTTGCATTTACAATAACCATTATATGGCCACCTTGCATAACACACTTTACTTGCTTGTGGTACCATATGGTTATTTCATGAGTTTCAAGAATGCAAAGCTTTGCTTACCTCATGAAGCTCAAATATATTTTTTGTGTAGCACCTTATCAAAGTTATTAAGAGGTATAGCTTTGATCTGGTTGAATGGGAAGCCAAACTTAGGTGTGACTTTCCCATATCCACTTGCTTGTCTATGTGAGCGCATACCAGCTACGTGCGTATGTGTCTCACCCTTTTGGATACTCACCTATTAGATAGCCTAAAGTTTCGTTGCTTCAGAGTGAGTGTGTATTTTTTTTGGGCAAGAGTCCTAGATCTGATCCACAACATGTGGGAAAAACTGTCGAAGCTTGATCCACCTTTTTTTTTTTTTTAATTTCATCTTTATGTCTTTGACATTGTATGTTTTTATATCTTGATGTTGTATATGCATTTCCTTTTTTTTCTTATGTTAGTTTGATGTAGGATCTTGGATCCTTGGGGCTTGATTGCCTCCTCGATCTTTTTTATCCTAAACCATCCACATCGATACACTTGGACCCCTCTTGAATGTCTACTTTAGTGTGAGTTTGAAGCAAGTTACTCCTCTCACTAAAGTGGGGGTTAAATGTGGCAACAAAAAAAGTATCCCTTTTCCTTACTTAATTCAGGAATGATTAATATTAGGGTAAAAGTACAAAGTTGTTTCACACTTTCGTCCAACTTATCAACACAAGTGAATTCTAGTATTTATAACTAAAAATCAATTTTGGTCAAACATGTGATCTAGTAGGATTCATTCTAGATAAGTTAAATATGTCCATAACTTTTCCAACTAAAATTGTTGGCTAAATGCATATATAGAACCACTTTGAGGCCAATTTACTAAGAAAATAAAATTACTTGAAAATTTTAATGTTTCAACAACTCCTACTCATATAAATAACATTTTTTGAAAATGTAAAAATACCCTTTTCTAGATCCATAAGTTTAGTTTTCAAATATACATTTATTTTAATAGTTCAATTATTCTTTATATTTTATTTTTATTTTTTACTAAAAGTAGGTTATCAGTAGAATATTAGGTTATTACCATGCCAAGAAAAATTCTAAAACTTATTAAAAGAAATATCATTCCCTCGATAAAAGAATCTAGATTAAGATAGTATAATTTATTTTCTATTTTAGATAAGTATTTAACATAAAAGCTGACGTCGAGTGGCAATAGTTGTTTTTTTTTAATTTATACACAAATTTAAATATTTAATTAAAATTATATATGTATTAAAATTTTTAAAAAAGAAATCCATGCCCTAAAGTTTCAAGTTATAAATATACTCAAAAAATTTAAAGGAAAAAAAAGAAAATTTACTATATAAAGCTTGATGTCTCATGTAACATCATTTCTCAACAAAGATATTCAAAGAAGTACTAGATGGCAATGGTTTTGCATAGGAATGGGTGCGGGATTGGGTTTTTCAATTCCTCTGGTGTTGAGGAGGATGATGGCACTGGGTCAGAAGATGATGATGAGGAAAATTGATTGTGGGCTGTCTCATCATGTAGGCATGATGGGTTTTTTTGGCCTTCGTCATTTGATAATGTGATCCAAGTGCACATCTCTCGTGTTCTCTTTGTTGTGTGTCAGTTTGGAGATGAGGGTGTTGTGCTGGATGCTTTCCCAAACCCTCCTAGTGCTAGTTCTTTACATGGCGTTTGTGCTGAAAGCCTAACCATGGCCCTTTCTTTGATGGTGTCCCTTGTTTTGGTGGTGGTGGCTTTCATCTAGGATCACTTGGGCTATGCTTTGGAATTTGTGGTGGATGGGGATGGAGATCCTTACGTTGGTGAAGTGGATGGTTGGTTATGTGCTCCTCAGCCTGTGTCGGTTGTTTATGGCCTAGGGTGTGATGGGTGTGTGAAGACTCATCATTCTTTTTTCTCCCTTGTTGTGCATAAGCATATTTTCTGGTATCGATGCCTTTGTGAATTTGGTTATTTACTAGGTTTCTCCCTTGGGTGCTTTGTTTTCCTTTGACTGTTCTGGGGCTTCCTTTTGGGCTCTTGTGGCTTCTGGCTGGTGCAGTTTCTCTAACATTTTGAATGGAAATGGTGATGTTGGGCCTATCTCAGTTGTTGTTGATCTTTGGCTCAGTATGGGGCTTTGGTCAAGGTTCTTCCTCTTGGGTGTTTGTATCCCAACTTTTGTTGGTGTTGGGTGTTGGTTCATTGTGGATTGGAAGGTCAGTGACCCAGATATTTATGTTAATGTGCAAGTAACTTTGGCCTTGTTTGTTTGGGGTCGATGGTTCTATTGGACTTTTCCTGATGTATGGATGGTGGAGGATCATGTCAGATCTGTTGCTATTAGTCCTTGAGGGAGATGGTTCCATGGTTTGGTGATGCTGCACATGCTTGGCCTCCTTCAACAATGGTGCTTGGTGGAAACTTTTTCTCAGCCCTACCCTATTTTGTTGTGGAAGGTTTTGTTCTTTTAGAAGGCTTCATGGCTGGTGAAAATGGTGGGTTTGGTGTTTGTGTTTGATTGGGGGAGGGGGATCTGCCCTGCTAAGGTGTTGTTTTCCTCTATCGCTTGCTACCTTGGTGTAGTTGGGACTGGCTTTTTGCTGTCAATGGGGATTCCCTTGGTCAATTGGTGGCCCTTTGAGGTGGATGGTGCTTTTTTAGAGAAAAGAGGTTTTGGTATTTTGAGGTTGTGGATGCATTATGTGGTTGACCAAGGATTTTTTGTTGTCCTTCTTTCTGATCCTTCGGATTGGATGCCTTGGGAGGAGGTGGTTGCCTGTGTTGTTGAAGTTTCTTCTTGCTACCATGCTCTACTTTTAATGTATTCTATAAAGGTGAATACAGTGGTTCCATCTCCTATTGAGGTGGATTTGGTGGTTGTAGAGATGGTGGGAAGTGTTTCTCTCCTTGGTAGGTCCATATTGAGGTGGTGTGTGCTTGCTTTGGAGGGAGGTTTCTTCGGTAGTGTTGGTTCCCACTTCTTCCTCTCCTATAGAGGGGAGCCCCGTCTATTAGAGGTGGTTTCGGGGTGGGTGTCTGGTTGGCTGGTGCATTTTAATGATTGTTTCTCAGCTTCAACTTGTGTTTTGGAAGTTCTGTTGTGGTTCATCTGTTGCAGGTGGTTTGTGGACTAGTTGTTTCTAACAGTCATTTGAGCTTGCTCTTTTGGGGTTCAAGAATGGGTTGGGTTTTGTTTGTCTCAGGTTTTCCTTATCTGAGTAGGAGGTCTGTTGCAGTTTAGTTGCTGTAGGTGGTTAGAGGCTTGGTTGATCTAGGAGGCTCTTTGGGCCCTCAACCCTGTGTTTTGGGTGTTAGTTTATTGGGTAAAGGCCTTTGATGTTCCTTTGTCTTTGACTTAGGACTATTGTTTGTTCTAGGTGTTCTTTGCCCCTGGTTTTTAGTGCCAGGTGGTTTGTTTGCCTGTGGTGCTTCCACTGGTTCTGCCTTTTTTTTGTCTCCTTTTGGCACTTCGAGCTCTTCGTGTAAAGGGTATGACGCCCTATAAATGCTGCTTATCTTTTCAAAAAAATAATTTCTCAAAATTTTATTAGCAACTAAATTATAGTGTTAATTTATAAAAAACTACATTCAAATATTTTTTAATTTTGTCAAAAGAATACAAACATACAATATACTAAAAATTACACATTTTATTAGTTTACACCATTACAAAATTCAAAACATATATGTCACTTTCAAGAGATTCAAATTTAAAAGTTGGATCAATTCTAGTCATTTCCTTTATAAAAGTGTGACACAACTTTATACTTTTACCCATTAAAATTGACCTAATGTTGCCTTGATCGAGTGTTGTAATGTGTTTTCCACATTCACATTGGATTTAGGGCCCTTTAAGCTAAATAGACCTAATTTTTCCTTAATTTAATGTTGTAAAGTGTATTTATTTACACCTTCACATTGATTTTTGGGCCCTCTTGCATTTATGACCTTTATATGATCATTAATAGGCCCCTAAGACCCTATATTACACATCCTGAGGCTTATTTCAATTGAAATCTCGACATAAACATCAAATACACTTAGTTTTCCAACTCTCTCACATTTCCTCCACCTCAAAAGGCTTGGTGGGACCCATACACCACCTTGGACATATGAGTGCTATCTAGATAGGACCTATATGCCACAAGAGATGTATGAGTATCATTTGGCTCCTTTTTAGGGTTTTGAGCAAGAAATCAATGTTTTAAGTTCAAATTTCATGAATGTCGACTTTTGGGATCTAATAAATGATAAGTTGGATGGATTTCCTATATAAACAAGGTCTCAAATAATTATTTCACCTAAGCCTTCATGATATCAACACAAGCTATCAAGATTTTAAAAGCATTGCAAGACTTCACAAGAGCATCAAGAGAATTTCTAAGGCATTCAAGGACAAAATTCTTTACCATTTGTTGCAGAAATTCAAGATCCATCATCATATCAAAGTCATTAAGTTTCAATCATGTTGTTGAGCTAGTGTTGTGATGTAGCATTGAAGATCCATTTACAAACATTGTTTCATATCAAATTTCAAGATTGAGATCTACATTCTACATGGGCACTTCATGTTAGATTGTTGATTTACATCTCAAGACATTATTCAAGGTATCATTGTTCATTTTTCATATTTCATGTTTCATGTTCATATTTCATTGTTTCATCACAAGGTTTAATTACCTAAATAGGGTTTGACCAAGGCAAGCCCCTATTTCCCAACAATCAACAAGTTTTTATATCTCTACATGTGTGATTTCATATCTAGGTGTCTTGGAGCTTGAAGATCCTTTCAAGACAAATTTTCAAGGTTTAGAGAAGTTATCAAGTTGTCACAAGGTTGCCATCTTCACGAAAACTCACCTATAGGTCCAAATTCGGAGTTTCGGATCCGGAAACAAAGTGTAGAAGGAGGAGAAGAGATAGGAGAGAATAATCAGGTCTTGTACCTTCAAAAAAGTAGAGTGGGATTGATATTGCACTTATGGTTTATGAGTCCCAATATAGCACATTTTCCAAATTTCAGTGAATTTTGATCAACCACTATGAGATTCCAAATCTGGAACAAAAACTCTAATCTAGGAATAAACCGCCCAAACTGGCGTATGAGTCCTATTGGACATAAAACAAAAAGATTTCAAGGTTTTGGAACTTTTTTTGACATCATCTTTCCTCTAGGTACCTTTATGTTCATTCTTAGTTTGTTATCTTGATTTTCAAATTCATTTCCTAGGTCATTTAGGCAGGTTTTGCATGGTACTTTGCATGTTACATTTATTCTTGTCTTTCCAAGCCCTAGCTTGGTGGTGAACTCATTCTAGTTTCTAATAAAACCATAGGACACACCTATTATAGATCTATTTCCCTAATTCTATCCTTCGATTGAGATCTCTAGGGTTTCCTTGAATGAAACAATAGTGAAATAGGAACCCTATCCTTGTGCTCTATCTCCTAAAAGATAAGGCCCCCTATTTCTATTATTTCAAGATGTACCCCTACTAATTATAATAAATTCAATTGATGATATTTAAGAACATACTATTCATGTGAGACACACTATCCAATGCATTATAAAAGAAACAATACAATTCATAAAATCGAATTCATTTTTCTGTCCATCTTGTCCCCTTGAGTTGGAAAATAATGTAAAAAACATCTATACAAAATGATGATCAAACATGGTACTATTCAAAGTGCAAAGATACTTTTTCCAATTGTAGCAAACAATATATACTCCAACTAAAACAATTAGATCATAAAAGAACATTATGGTCCATTTCTTTGGAATGTCTGTAGAGGAGTTATATATGTTTTAGTTCAACCAGGAAGTAGAAATTGATGCTAAGACTGTAATCAAAAGAGTTTTATTCAAGAAATTTCTCTTCACCCCATCATTTTAATATGATTCAAGTGGTGTTCAAATAAATCTAAAATCAATAATCTCCAAAGTTTACCAGCTAAATTTTGTTGGATAAAATTCCTTCTTGCTAGATGAACTCAATGATAAGTGAAATAATAATAGAAGCTAAATCTAGCTCCATTTCTTATGCTATGTAGAAACATATTTGTAAGATTATATATAATATAATTTATATACTTTTTTTTAAATGTATGTAAATTTAATGTCACATGTATACATACTTCAAATCAAATTGTTCTCATAAAAATAATGTCTACAATTTTCTATCAAATGCTTTATTTATATTGCATAATAATCATGTCTCGAATACAAAACTAATTTTCTCACAACTTCATGTTTTATAGGTGGCTACTTTATATTTGTAGATTTTTCCAAAAAGTGCACTAAACATGTTACCAATTCCTCTCCTTAATACATACTTTCATTTTTTCTATAATTTGTATAGTTTATATAAAACTAATAATGCATTTAATATGTAATTATACTAACTTCTTCTTTAACTATGTAGGAAAAACAATACATTTATAGCCAAAGAAATTTGTGCCCACTCATTTCAATTACAACCACATGAAATCATCGACAACAAAATCATCACAATTGAAATTTTTATGAAAGATTCATTCAATTCTCTATGAACAAAAAAATAAAAAATCAAGAAACAATTTGCTGAGTCAAATCAATTACGACGACATTTTTTTATAGGTTGCTACTTTATACTCCTATATTTCTATAAAAAAACACATTAAACATTCTCAATTCCTCTTCTTAACAACTAAGTATTTTTTTGCAATTTGTACGCTTCATATATAACCAACAATGTAATTATTATGTAAATCTACTAACTTCTACTTTGACTGTGTAGGTACAAAATACATGAAAGACCAAAAAACTTCGTGCCACTCATTTCAATTACAACCATATGGAATCATCAACAAAAAAATTAATCATCAAGTCTTCACATGATGACAAATGGAGATGCACACCATGAAACAAAAATTTGACATTCATGGAAGATATTAGTACACATTTACATTTAATATAAGTCAATGAAGCAAATATTAAATGTGCATCAACCTTTTCTCACCTTGAATATGATCTACGATGCAAGGATATTTTAATATAGTATGTTTTGATGTTATGTAATGATCCAAAGGGGGTGATACTCAAATATTATACATAGAGAAGAATATGGCATGTCACATGGCCATATAAAGACTCATTTAAATTACAACCAAATGGAACCATCAACAACAAAATCATCAAAATTGTAATTGTTATGAAAGCTTCACTCTATCTTCTATAAGAAAATATGCATTAAAAATATTTTATATATTTTACAAACAAGATTGTATATATTTTAAACTATAATTCAATATCATGTTTACTTATGCATAGTTCTCTATGGGCATAACCATTGCACCCCCTGGTGCAAGTGCTAGTTAATATTCTAAGGGAAAATTATTTGGGTCAACTATCACAACTATTTAGTGGTGGGGTTCATTGGTAAACCTCTTTGGTTTTTTTTTTTATCAACAATTTGAAAATATTTAGATCATCTTTATTTATTTATATATATATAATCTAAGAATAAATAAATAAAATAATTTTCATCATAAATGAATGTGCTATTATGCTTTCTTTGTATTTTAACACATAAGTTAGTTATTATTCTGTTGTGTGATCTTCAAATGGAAGTTTGAGGGTATATTAGCAATAATAAATAGAAATATTAAATAAAACTTATAATTAAATATTCGTGTGTTCAAGATAAGGGGCTAAGAATTCTTTTCTTTGGTGTTTTAAGACAACTAGCATGTGGTGAATAATGATTAATAATTGGTATGTAATTTCAAGATGCGATATTTTAATCATTCCATACTTTTGCACACTTTTTTAGTTGACCTATGTAATTTGATCTGGCCACCATATTTTTTATTTATCTATATGCACTTTTTGTATATATGATGGTTCTATGGAGCCTAGATATAATTTATAAAATGATAAATAGAAGAAGGTTTTTTTTGGTTATCTATGAAAATTAATGCCTTTGAAAAAGAATTAAATGTACCGTATGTAACTAGAATGTGCACTTGGCACCATTTTTTTTGTTGCTCCTTGATGTCTAACTCAAGCTATATAAAAGAAATAAAAGTGATTTTGAGTTTATAATAAATTATTAAATAAGGGAATTTCAATATGGAACTCAATTTTTAAGGTAGGGGTTTATAATAAGGAGCTTATTTTTAAAAATCTTGTATTAGAATAATAGGGATAAGACATGTAAGGTTCTTATACAATACCAAAAGGAGTAAAGCTAGATCACAAGATTAGAACTCAACCAAACTTTTGTTCATTTGAGTTCACACCAAAAGAGCCTAGACCTTCATTAAAGATGTAATAATCCAACTTAATGAATCACTAGAGCTAACCATAAAATTAATCATAACTTAACATTTTTTTTATCAAATCATAAGCATTGTACATAATCGAAAAAATGTAAAATAGTTTTTAATCAACACAAAAGACACATTATATTTCTATTCTTTTATAATTCAATAAATCAATTTCAATATTTATAATAATATAAGTATATCTTTTTGTTCATGGCATAGTGCAATGGTTAAGTTGTACCATTATTGTTGTTTATAGGAAGGGTTCAAACCCACATGAAGCTATTCTAATCGCAAGTTTGTACCCTTGATAATCCATTGTTCTCATGGGTTTTGTGTTTGCATTGGGATAGTGTGCTATTAGGTTTGAACTATTCGCATTAATTCAATGTGTTCATGTTAGGGATGAGGTCTCTTGTTCGTGGCTTGAGCTAGGTTAGACCAAACCAAAAAAATTAAGTCACCAATCAAAACAATAAATCTATATATCTCAAGTGGATAGCCTCAACAATATAATAGTAACAACTATAGTCCATAGTGTACATAAATAATTCAAATCATATTTATATATTAGAAAATTTAGCTTATTTTGAACAAAAGTATAACAAACATGTATCAATCATAGAGTAATCATATGAAAAAATTCCAATCTAGTTATCTCAACATGAAAAAAAGTATTTTCAAAATATTGCATATTATATTATTCTATTGTGCATTTTTTTTAACATTACAAGTGGTATCAGAGCATAATCTTGACACCATGAAGGAAAGGAATTTTTTTCAATCTTGGAGGTAATTTTGTAAAGCACATATCTTCTATATTTTGGTGAATTTTTTCCTAAACTTTGGAGGCTTCTCAAGGGCATATTGAAGCATATTCAGTCTAAATTTATGAGCAATTAGATAATTATTAAGGGATTTATTGTCAAATTAGGGTTTTTTCCAGTTTTTTTGGAAAGAACATATCTCTTAGATCTAGATATTTTTTTCTTTATTTTTAAAATATTTTTAAGAGCACATTAAAGAGTATATAGTAAAAATTTCAAAGAAATTGAAGAAAAATAAAGAAATTTATTGTAAAATAATGGTTTCTAACAAATTCTCTCTTGAGGCTGAAAATCAACTAATTTTTGGAGATTTTTATAAGACAGTGATCTAGGACCTAGTAAGCTACAAAAAATATTCAGATCATATTTTCATTTATTTTTTGTAATTTGTTGCAAAATTATTTTTCTTGAACTTCTTCACAACAAGAAGTCGAAGAATGAGAACAATAGATAGAAAAGAAAGAGAACAAGTAGGGTGATCCCAAGATCATGATGGGCCAAACTATGCCTCTAACTAGTAATGAAAATACAAATAAATAGAGTTAAACAACTTGACATAAAAAATTCAATAGATTATTAACATAATTTTAAAAATATGTAGGAATAGAATTTGTAGTAATTTGAATTTAGTTTGTAGGCTACTTGGTTTTTTAAGAAAAAAATAAATTTAGTTGGTGAAAAATCAAATTTTCAATGAAGTAGTACTATAATTTTTGAAAAAAAAAAGTCATGTCATTCTAGCCAACCTAAGCAAAGGGCACATTGTTGGATGTGATGCATAATTTTTTCATAATTCTTTTGCAAGTAAATAATTAGTTTTGAATTCTTTAGTGGGACTTTTTTTAAAATAATAAAAAACTAATTTTCCAACCAACATAACTTGGTAAAAAATATATTTAATTCAAAAAACTAAAATTCAACCTAGATAATTTGTGAAGCATATAATGTGGTGCATCTTTCAAATTTGAAATATGTGAAATCTTTTGAAAATTATGGATGATTTTCAATAAACCTATCAATCAGGACTTTAGAAATAGTGCATGTAGAAAATCAATAATAAGTATCTACTAAATTCAAAATAAAGCACATCTTATATTGGTAGAATAGTGACAATTTCCTAAATAAACCTTTTTCATTTTATCAAATTTAGATAAAAAAAGGTCATCAACATGAAGGGTGAAGTCTAAAAAATCAAGGGTAACCTCTAAACATGTTTAAGGAGTTGAATTTTATAGTGTGACACCCTCAAGCCAAATCCCAAAGCATTCATGAGGTAATAACTGAGGAAATTTTTTTATCAGAAAAAATAGATATTTGTTATAAGTGGATATTTATTTATAACAAATATCCATTTTTTTCTTTAAAAAAATATTTGTTTCTTAAAGGAAGAAATAGATATCTATTTTCTACAACTTGGTAATAATATGAATATAAATATATATACAATAACAATTTATAATATAATATAATATATGATATTAATATATAATATTTAATATTTAATATTTAATACATAATAGTATATATTAATATTAATATAATATATATTATTATATATTAATGTTAACATAATATTAATATCATATATTTTATTACATAAATATCTAATATATTATTGAGAAAATTATTTGATGGATTACTGCAAGAGATTATTATATTATATTTATTATAATCAAAGTACAACACAATGCAAGGGAAGCTATAAGGATCTAGGACCAATATATACCTCTCTCTACCTACCTCTTTCTATCTCTCTCTCTCCCTCTATCCCTCTTCTTCCCTCCCACATTCCTTATCCCTCACCTTCCCTCTCTACTCTATATCTTTTCTCACCCTCTCCCTCTATACCTACCTCTCCCTCTATCCCTCCCACCTACCTCTTGTTAGACACAGGATAACTGAGAGGATGGGGTGAATCAATTGTGCATTAAAACCTTCAAACCCCCATTAGCTTTCAAACCCTTATTGAGCATCAACATGAATGTAAACATATAAAACATAAACATATTCACAACCATACACAAGAGAACACCATATTTACGTGGAAAAACCTAATCAAGGAAAAAAAATGATGAGGAATAATTCACAAATATATGAATAACAAAACTGATTACAAAAGGCTCACTATCAAAAGGGCTCACTACCCAAAAGAAAAGAAAGGCTCACTGCCAAGGTTTCACTACCCAGAGGACTCACTGTTTGGAATAGAAAGATAATGGAAGAAATAGTTACAAGGAGTTTCACTACCTCAAAGCAACAAGTGAATCCACCACAATAACTCTACACTATCTGCAACCTTTGGCTCACTGCCTCTAGCAACTTTAGGCACACTAAATGTAGACACCTTCTTCTCACTACTTCTGGTAGTCATAGGCATTCATGTTTGCAATTTGATCACAACACTTGATCACATCCACATAATTTTGTACCACACTTACTATTACACACTTCTCTAATAATTGACCTTTCATATATATCATCTGCAACCTCAATAACCTTCTCCAAGTTGGCCTCAATGAAACGTATGCACCTCAATCATGCAACCAACAAATTTGTTGACACCAAACACCTATATGGTGGAAAGAAGTGAAGGTGAACCACACCAAGGGTTAACTAGGACCCAAATTTACACCAAGCTCCCACAAGCTACGAAGCACATATGCAAGTAACACTAACATGCTAGGTTGGCTAAATTGGTATTAATGCTAACAAGAAACCACATACACACTTCATGAGGTTTAAAAACATCCTATGGAACACTTAGAAATACTACACAACACTCTAGAATATTCCAACACCAATAGAATACTCAAAAATGTTGGCATAAGTACATGCAACCAAGAATACTATCATCCTATGCAACTAGCCAAACTGACATTGAGACACAACACATGAACCAAGATTGTGGAATAATTGAACACAAAACCATCCAAGGAAATATAGATACATGCAATACTATCATGTTCCCAAATCCACAAGACAAGAACCTTCAATGTGGAGAAATTTGGAGCAATTCCATTTCTCCTAGACAACCTTCTTCAATGTCCAACACATTGTTAAACACATCTTCTATTGTTGCACGATCTAAAACCTAAAAACTTGTATATAACACCTTCCAATACTCATGATCATCATATCCAACTGCACAAGAAAATATTCAAGCATGAAGAAATCTAAAACATAATACACAACACACCTCTAACACCACATATACTCTTTATTCAAATTTTCTCAAAAGCACTTGGAAATTGAGTGACCCTGAGCTACATCTGCAACACTTGTTCAAATCCACAAACATCTTCTCATCAACACCATACTAAAATTTGCAACAATCTCCCCACTTGCAACACCTGATCAACACCACAAACACCTCATCAACACCACACTAGAGGTTGGCATAAATTGAAATAAATGACAACATTAATAAATAAAATAGAGCAATAATCTCCCCCTTTGTCATTGATAGCAACAACTACTAAAAAACCATCAACTAAAAAAGAAACCAAATGCATCTCTAAAACTCAAGAATCTATCCCCTTATTTGGACATTTCTTACATTTTAGACCTATTTCTCTCTAATTCTCTTCTCTCTCCCCTTTCTCATGTGTTGTTTAGACAACACTTTCTCCCCCTTTGACATCAATAGAAAAGGGAAACACCTTCAAACTTCACTTTAGACAACACTTACAAACTACTTTATCTCTCATTTATTAAAATTTCTCTCTTTTCAGATATACTCCTCCTAACTACACCAACCAAAGACACCACTACCCACTCCCCCTCAGAGGAAACCATCATCAGTCCAAGACAAAAGAATAAGTCTTGAATATCTCTCCTAGATAGATGCACCATGTTATGCATATAGTTGAAAGGAGGGGAAATAATCCATAGTTTATGCCTGAGATACTCAAAATTATTTTTCATAAGAGCCTTTGTAAAACTAGTTTCTATTTGATCCTTTGTAGGAATATACTCCAGCTATACTCCAACTATACTTCATTCTCCACAAATTTCTCTCTTAGAAAGTGATACCGAATAGAGATATGATTTTTCCTTGAATACATTACCAGAATTTTTGAAATGTTGATAGCACTTGTATTATCACACAAGATAGAAATAGATTCATCATATAACACTTTGATATATTTCAATGTTAGCTCCATCCTTAACACCTGTGTGTAGAAATATGTTGCAAAAATATATTATACCTCTATAGTATGTAATCACACCAAATCCTACTTCTTACTTAACCAAGAAACCAATCTATTTCGAAGAAAAAAAGAACCTTCGCTTGTACTTCTTCTATCATCTGAATAATCTACCCAATTTGCATCAGTATATTCTCTCAAAGAGAAATTATTATCCTTAGAATACCATAGACCATAGTCCAGAGTGCCCTTCAAGTATCTGAATATCCTTTTGACTACTACCACATGTGATTCTTTGGGACCTTCTTGAAGGATCTTCTTGAAATATTACCACAAGACATACTACATGCATGATATTTTTTCTAGTACTAGTTAGATATAGCAATCCACTAATTATGGATCTCTACTTTCTCTAATTTATCTTACGAGATTCACCATTTTTGCTCAACTTACAACCAATAACCATTAGAGTACATACTAGTTTAGAGTTCTCCATTCCAAAATTCTTTAACATTTCCTTAACATACTTTGATTTTTAAATGAATATACTTTTTTCTCTTTTGATTGATTGAATTGTAGCCCAAGGAAGAAGGTCATCTCCCCAAAAATTTAAATATCAAACTCATTTTGCATATCCTCTGCAAACCTCTTACATATTTCTTCATTTTTCTCCAAATATTATTCCATCCACATACACAACCACAATCAATATTTGATCTCCCTCAAATTTGAAATAAATATTTCTATCTATAGTACCCTTTTTGAATCCCTACTGCAATAAGTACTTATCCAATCTTCCATACCATGCTCTAGGAGCCTGTTTGAGTTTGTACAATGCTTTCTTCAACCTATAGACCATATCAAGATCTTCTAATAACTGAAAACCTTTTGGTTGTTCAATGTACACTTCAAAACCACCATTCAGAAATGCAGACCTGGCATCCATCTGATACACCTTGAAGTCTTATGTGCTAGAAAATCCAATAACATCTTGATAGCCTCCATACTTTCTATAGGAGGAAAAGTCTCTCCAAAATCTATTCCTTCCACTTGTGAGTATCCTTTACACACAAGCCTAGCCTTGTTTATGATAACTTATCCATTCTCATTCAGTTTGTTCCTAAAAACCTATTTAGTTCCTATCACATTCTTGTATGTTGGTCTTGGGACAAGTTCCCATGCCTGATTCTTCTCAATTTGCTTCAATTATTCTTCCATAGCTTTGATCCAATTCTCATCCTTGCATGCTTCAGTTAGTTTTTTAGGTTTTACCTTAGAGAATAAAAAAAAAATTACCTATTCCTCTACCATAGTAGCTTTTCTTCTTTCTATTACACATTTTCTCTTATCTCCAATTATTTGATCTTCAGAATGATTCCTTTGCACATACTTAGGAGTCTTAGGATTCTTTTCCAGAGCTTCTTCCTCTTCAATTGTCATATCTTTCTCTTTCTCTTCTTCTCTAAAAGGGGGTTCACCATATTCATATCCTTCTATCACCATTGAGCTTTAGTGTGACTTTTCATCCACTTTGACACTTGTACTTTCAGCTATATTCTTTAACCTTTTGTTGTAGCATCTATATGCCTTGCTCTTTGTAGAATATCCAAGGAAGATTCCTTCATCTAATCTTGCATCAAATTTTCCTAATTTTTCTTCATCTCTTTTGATATAACATTTACTTCCAAACACTCTAAAACTTTTCATAGTAGGAGGTTTTCCATACCATATCTTATAGGGAGTCTTTGAACTATTCACTCTTGCTTTCCCTCTATTGAGAATATACACTATGGTATGAATAGCTTCTCTCCAATAGAAATATAGTAGATTTGTTTCCTTCATCATGGTTCTTGCTACTTCCTAAAATATTATATTCTTCCTCTCCACAAATCCATTATACTATGGATTCCTAGGAGATGATAAATGTCTCTTTATCCCATGATCTTCACAAAACAAATTAAACTCATTGGAGGTGAACTCACCACCTCTATCATACCTCAAACATTTGATTTTCAAATCCATTTCATTCTCAACCATATATTTAAATTATTTAAATGCATTTACAGCTTCTGATTTTTATTTGAGAAAGGTCACCCAAGTCATTCTAGAGTAATCATCTATCAACAACATAAAATACCTATCACATTGAGAGCTTATTTTTCTATTAGGTTCGCATAGGTATGTATGCACCAACTCTAAATATCCTATGGTAGAATATTCCTTAATCTTGAACCTCTTCTTAGTCTACTTTCCAAATTGACACTCTTTTCAAATTGCATTGATAGACTTTGTAACTCTTGGCAGATCTCTCATAGCTTGAGTAGAGTTGATCTTCACTAAGCTATCAAAATTGATGTGACCCATTCTTCTATATCAACCAAATTTCATTGATTTGAGTCATAAAGCACTTAACACCACCACCTCTAAGCTGAAAATTATTTTGTTTTTTACCTTTTTCCTACTACAACCAAGGTTCTAAAGCTTCCTTTTTTGATTTCACAACCATCGTAATGAAGCAAAAAATTGTATCCTTTGTTACACATTTTTCCTACACTAAGAAGATTATGCCAAAGAACCTTGGCATAAAGAACATCATGTCTTATTCTTTCCATAAAAACTAATTGAACCTTTTCCACAGATCTTAGTAGATGTATCATCACCAAACTTAACAAGACCACCATCATACTTTTCAAGTTTAAAAAAATTATTCTTATTACCTGTCATATGATTTGAACATCCAATATCAATTATCCTGTAGTTTCTCTCCTCTCTTGCATGAAAGGCAGTCAACATAGTTCCCTCAATACTATGACCTATTTCTAGAGAACTTTCCTTCACACATCTTATAGGGTTAGTAGAATTAGTTCCAACATTCAAAACCATGAAAAAGAACTCACCACTTCCATCATCTGGATAGTCTAATTGGACTCGTCCTCAAATAAACCATTATCTTCTTTAACATAATAACTCTTCTTGAAATATTTACATTTGTGATCTTTATGTTTGACATTTAAAACTTTGATTAGAAATTTATAATCATAATGACCTATATTTCTATAATTGAAATACTTGAAGGGTAACTTATCTCTGTATTTATCAGTTCCCTTTTCCAATCTCCTTACAAAATTTTCTTCCACTTCATCAAGATCATCTAGATCAAATTCATCATCTTTCTCTTTCTTGCTGACTTTAAAAGTAGTTTCTTTCCTTGTAGAATCTTTTCCAAACTCTCTTAATTCAAAAGTAGTCAAAGAATCAAACATTTTATGTCTAGTATATTGATCTAAATTTTGAGCTTCCTTAATAACATAAACTTTAGCACTATAAGATTTAGGAAGAGTTCTCAATACCCTTTTCACAACTTCACTTTCCTCTAGTTTTCCACTAAGACCATTGATGGCATTGAAAATTTCATCCACCTTGAGCATGTAGCATCTCCTTCATAAATTCTTAGGGATTCAAATTTAGCTTTAAAATTTTGCATCTTTTCTTTCTTGACCTTAGCATCTCCTTCATAAATTCTTTGCAACTTTGTCTAGACCTATTTAGTAGTTTTGTAGCTTATCACCTTTACAATTTTTGAATACAAAATCCCACTCAAGATAGAATTCCTTTCTTTTCCATTATTCTCATAATCCTTGATATCATCATCACTTGTTGAAGAAGTAGAAATTATAGTGTATCCATATTCAACTAATTTCTATACACCAAACCCTAATGAGACAAGCAAGGCTTCCATCCTAACTTTCCAGAAAGCATAATTTGTTCCATCAATCATAGGTACCTTGACATAATTTTTATGCCCCATCCAAATCTAGCTCAAGTGGTTAAGCTTCTTCCAAGAAACCACAACATTGATACCAATTGTTAGACACACAAGACAAATGAGAGGTGGGGTGAATCCGAACTTGTGCATTAAAAACTTCAAACCTTCATTAGATTTCAAACCCTTATTAAGAATCAACATGAATGTAAACATATTGAAACAATAGGAAAAGGGGGAGATGCTTTCATATGGTTTAGGACATAGAGAAAACCCACTTTCTAATTATCTCATTCAAGGATAACCCTAGATATCTCAATGCAAAGGAGTAAGAGATCTTGCAATAGGGTTGTCCTAAGGGCTGATTATAAACTAATGAGGGTTTCACCACCAAGTTAGGACTTGGAAAGATAAATATAATGCAAGATGCAATGCTTAACCCTAATATGATGCAATCTTTCAATAAATCACCTATAAATGCATATAAAACAAAATAACAAGATACAAGATGAAATAAGTGCACCTAGAAATCTAGAGATGATTGAATAAATCTCTGAAATTTTGAAAATGGTGACTTTAATGTTGATTGGGACTCATACACTAAGTTGGGTGAATCAATCCTAGATTTGGTTTTTTGTGTAGAAACGAGAATCTAACAAATGGGTATCTGAATCTATAAAAACCTAAATTTTAACCTAAACTGGGACTCATACGTCGAAACTGGCATATTAGTCTAGTTAGGGTTTTCTGAAGTTCTTCAAAATTTGAATCTGGTAATCAAGATTTGCTCTATGCTTCCCAATTAATTTTTCGATCTAAAACCCTTACTTATAGTTTGTAGAAGTCCTCCAAGTATTTCCAATGCAAGGTGACAAATTTGAAAACTTTGAACACTTTGACAACTTTCTCCAAACATGCTCCTTAATTTGACATAAACCTAAACTTGAAAATTGCACACTAAAGAGAGGGAAAAAAAAGTTGTTAGTGGATAGGGGTTTGCCTTGGTCAAACCCCGTTTTGGTAATCAAACCTTGAAATGAAATGAAATAGAATGGATAATGATGAATGCATAAAATATGATGTTGCAGCTCACCAAACCCTAGTAATAAGAGGCTAAAAACATGTATGAGATGGCTCCAATGGATGTAGACCTTGAATATTGCTTGAATTTGATAGATCTTGAATGAAATGCTAGCTTGAATCATAAAACCCTACATCACAATTGTTAGCTCAAAAAAAAACATGACGCATGAAGTCTTTGACATGATGCTTGATACTTGGATAATGCTCTAAAATGCTCGATAATATTGTTAGAGTAATAAGTTATTACACTTAATTAATTATATCATACTGGTTAATTAATTAAGTCACTTATTCCTTTAAGTACTTCAGATAAACTTAGGCACATTAATAATTGATTAATTATTAAGTGTGCACACTAGGGTTTCCCTTTTAGGGTTTCTTGATCTCCTTCATAAGGATTGATCACTTTGTAATAATTCATTCTCAATAATGAATTTTTATTTTGAGGTTTACAAAACATCTTCTTTGGTTCTGCATGTCTTTTGCATGTGACAGGTGATTGCATGCAGGTGATCTTCATTTCTAACATGGTATCAGAGCTCTAGACCTATAGCTGCCTATTCGTGATCTAAAGATATGGCCTTTCAATGAGTTTCAAGTGCAAGGGTTTCCACAGGCATCTTTTCTACAAGATTTGGGGGTAGCCAATTTTTCAAGACACTTTGGGCTCAAACGAACATCGCCATCGCATTCATAGCACCCCAAAACCCTAGAAATGCCTATCAAATTATCAATTTTGGAGCAGTTGGTTTTTGAGGCAAAACAATTTTTCCAAGGAGGTCGTATGGCCTCCTCGACACGCTTCCCGATGCACAAAAATTGAAAAAAAAAAATCAAAAACATGTGTTTATTGGGATTTGAATCGGCGCTTGCAACACAAAGTAGCTCCACCATTGGGTGGCCACCGGTTTGCCACCGCCACCGGTGGCTCCACCCTGCAGCGCCGTCGGCTTTGTGCTCAGCCCCATAGGCACCTCTGCAGCTCCACCCCAGTCATATGGAGGATTGAGGGCTCGCCGCTAGCCCCCGAGGGCTTCCCACCCATGGCAGCCAGTTCTATGGGGGACCTGGGAGCTTCATGTACGGCCCCCGACCAACTCCAGCACCCTGCCCCTGGTCATATCAGCGACCAGGGGCTTTGTCAAATTTTTTTGCAGGGGGGGAAAATTTGTGGCAATGGCCAGATGGCCATCAAATTTAAGCTCATTAACTGCTAACATAAGCATGACATCATCAGTTGTACAACCCTCTTTCCCCCCTCCTAACCCTAATTTTCCCTAAAGGAGCAGTTTTTTTCTTTTTGGCATAACTTGGGCATACGGTATTGAAATTAGGCAAACAAGATATCACCGGAAAGCTGGTTCCGAGAAATTTCCTGTGGTGCAATTTATTTTACAGTATTTTTCTATTTTACTGCATTAATTTCTATTTGAATTTAGATGCTTATTTTATGCTTCTGAGCTCATAACATTTTTCCACGATCTTCGATTTTTGCTATCTTTGCAGCATTGGAAAGGTATTGTGGAGCTCTATGTTGTTGTCCATGCACTTTTTTCTGTATCTATCCCAGGTTTATCATTAATCTAGATTTGACCCGATGGGTGTTTTGGAGATTACTTGGGTGTTTTGGTAGTTGGGAGAGTGCACCTTTACATCTTTGCACTTCATTTCAATATCACTTCATTTCAATAATCAACTACTACTTCATAGATTCTAGGGTTGTTCCTATTTGGATTTTTTGAATGTTTTGTGGCATCAGGTCTGTTGTTGCATCATTATGATTCCGATATGGTTTCTTGTAGATAGAAGTATCTTTCCTTGCTTTCCAGATTGTGGTTCCAATGTTACTCTACAGTGTTCTTCCAGTGCTTCTTTGCAACATGTCATCTCATTGTAGGGGGGTTTTGTCCCATTGGGTTTTCCTTCTCTACCTCATTCTTGCATTTGTAAATGGGTACCTGATAAGGCCTAGTTTTCTGGATCCATATTTTCTTTCATGCATCTTTTTCTAGTGTTTTAGTTGCTTCCTAAGTTCATCTTAAGGGGTGTATTAAAGTAATAAGTTATTACACTTAATTAATTATATCATATTGGTTAATTAATTAAGTCACTTATTCCTTTAGGTACTTAAGCTAAACTTAGGCACATTAATAATTGATTAATTATTAAGTGTTCACACTAGGGTTTCCCTTTTAGGGTTTCTTGATCTCCTTCATAAAGATTGATCTCTTTGTAATAATTGATTCTCAATAATGCATTTTTACTTTGAGGTTTATAGAACATCTTCTTTGGTTTTTCATGTCTTTTGCATGTGACAGGTGATTGCATGCAGGTTATCTTGGTTTCTAACAAATATACCCTTGAAGACTCTTGAATTCTCTTGTAAATAATTGAATGCTCTTATGAACTCAAACTTGCTATAAGAATGCTCATTCAACTTGCTAGGTGTAAAATGAGGGAAATAAAATTGTATTTATACTTAATTATACAAAAATTCACAAAATTACAACACTACAAGTTGACAACATATCTAAGAGGATAAAATCCTAGCAAGAATTTGAATTAATTTTAATTTTGGACCACACAGGACTCATACGCCCAAGGTGGTTTATGAGTCCTATTAGGCATAATTTATGGAACCAAGTTCAAAAAAATTTAGAAAGGTGTAAAACTAGGATTGGGACCCAAAACCCTAGGTGGGAGCCATACATCCAAGGTGGCGTATGAGTCCCAGACCACAAAATCTTGGCCACAAAACATAAAACACCTTAATTATGATTGGTTATTGATTTGTGTCGGGATTATTCTCAAAAATATGCATTAAATGAGGCTTGTGGATGTAAAATAAGGCCAATTAAAGCATAAAGAAGACCAATTATTTATGAAAACCCTAGAACAATGTGAAAGTGTGTTACAACACTTTACAACACCCTATATAAGGTAGGATTAAGGCACATTTTAGTTAAAAAGAGGTTTATTAGGTTTATTCAATTAATAAAACCTTAGGAAAGTGAAAGTGTGTTACAACACTTCACAAGACTTTAGCAAGGTACCATTTAAGTTCATTAGTTCACAAGGTCCAAAGACCTAATGTGAATGTGTAAAACACATTACAAAACTAAATCAAGGCAATATTAAGCTCAATTTAACAAGGAGGGCCCAAAAAAACAAGGAAAAGTAAAAGGGATACTTTTTCTGTTGCCACACACATGAAACATAAACATATTCACAAGCATACATGAGAGAAAACCATATTTACGTGGAAAACCCTAATCAAGAAAAAACCATGGTGAGGATTAACTCACATATATATGAATAACAATACTGATTACAAAAGGCTTACTATTGAAAGGGCTAACTACCTAAAGGACTCACTGTCTAGAATAGAAAGATAATAGAAGAAACTATTACAAGGAGGTTCACTACCTCAAAGCAACAAGAGAATCCACTGCAAAAAATCTACACCATCTGTAACCTTCAGCTCACTGCCTCCAACAAATTTAGGCACATTGAAATGTAGACACCTTCTACTCACTACTTCTAGTAGTCATAAGTGTTCATTCTTGCACTCTGATCACATCCACATCATTTCACACCACACTTCCCATCACACACTTCTCAAATAATTTACCTTTCATATATATCATTCATAACCTCAATAACCTTCTCCAATTCATCCTTAATGAAATGTCGACATTTTAATCATGTAACCAAAAAATAGGTCAGAACCAAACACCTCTAAAGTGGAAAAGAGTGAAGGGGGACTACACCGAGGTTTAACTAGGACCCAAATCTATACTGAAACACTACACCAAGCTACCATAAACTATTAAGCACATCTACAAGTTATGCTAACATGCCCAGTTGGCTAAACCGGTATTAATGCTATCAAGAAACCTTATACACACTTCACTAGGTCTGGAAACATCTTACAAACCACATAGAAATACTACACTCTAGAATATTCCAACACCAATAGAATACTCAAACATTTTGGCACAAGCACATGCAACTGAGAATACTATCATTTTTTGCAACCATCTAAACTACCACTGAGACTCAACACATGAACCAAGCCTATTGAATAGCTTAAAACTAAACCATCCAAGGGAAGATAGATACAAGAAATTCTATCACATTTCCAAATCCACAAGAAAAGAACCTTTAACATGAATAAATGTGGAGAAATTCCATTTCTCCCACACAACCTTCTTCATAGTCCAACACACTATCAAACACATATTTTATTGTTGCATGATCCAGAACCTAAAACTCTTGATATAATACCTTTCAATAATCTTGATAATCATATCCAAATTGCACAAGAACATCTTCAAGCATGAAGAAATGTGAAACATAATACAAAACACACATGTAGCACCATATACACTCTTTATTCAAATTTTCTCAAAAGCACTTGGAAACCAAGTGACCAGACTATATCTACAATACTTTCTCGGGTACACAAACATCTTCTCATCAACACCATACTAGAATTTCTAAAAATATCCCCATCTACAACACCTACTCAACACCACAAACACCTTCTCATCAACACCACACTAGAGGTTTACATAGTTTAACATCAATGACAACACTAATGACAACATAGTGCAACACCTCTCTATACCTACCTCTCCCTCCCTTCATCCCTACCACCCTCCATCCTTTCTTCCACCTCTCTCAACCTCTCTCTTCTCTTTTCTCTCTACTTCTCTCTATCTCACCTCACCCTCTCTCTCTTTCTACTTACATCTCCCTCTATCCCTCCCACCTTAATTTTGTCTCTACCTACCTCTCCCTCCCTCCCTCCCTCCCTCCTTCCCTCTCTATCCCTCCATCTATCCCTTATTAGAAAAATGTGTGTTGTCCAACTTACATAATGTTATAATGTGATATTTATTATGTGGCACACCAAGGTGATCTAGGGATTTGTGCATCACATGGTTCTAGAATTCTTAAGGCTTATAGTGTATAAAAATGCATCCCTTTACATTTTCACACTTGTTTGGGCCCTCCTAGTTAAAATTTGGCTTCTTTATGCCTTATTTGGTTCTATTTTTAATTCACTAGCCTTATTTAATACATCTTTCTCAAGATATTCTTGGCATTTCATAATTGATAAATCATGATTCAATGTTTGAGGTTATGTTTTCCAAATCTGGTGATCTAGGACTCATATGCCACCTTGGGCATATGGGTCCCACCTAGATCTCAAGGCTTGATTTTAAACATTTCATTGAACTTAACATTTCTTGGAGTTTGTGTCCCATTTTTAAGACACTAGGACTCATACGACCCAACTAGTGTATGAGTCCTACTTTAACTAAGACCTATTTTGAATCAAATTCTTGGTGAGATTTTATTATCCTAGATCTAATTTTAGCTTGTAGTGTTGTAATTTTGAGAAATTTGGCATAAACAAGTATAAATACAAGGTTATTTCACATAGTTTCATCTAAGCAATCCTATCAAGAAATCTAGCAACCTAAGAAATTTTCATGAGAGAAATTTTATGAGATCAAGATCATTCAAGAGAAAATTATCAAGTATTTGGAGTAGCATTTAAGATCCAAGCATCGTGTCAATGTCTTCATGCATCATTTATACTTTTGAGCTAACATTTGTGATAGGTTTTCATGATTCAAGCAAGCATTCAAAGACATTATCTCATATTAAGATCAAGCATCAAGATCCACATCTATTGTAACCATTTCACACAATTTTGCAACCTTTTATTTCAAGGGTTTGGTGAGTTGCAACATTGCATATTATTCATTCATCATTCCTTCATGTTATTTCATTTCATTTTAAGGTTTGATTACCAAAATGAGGTTTGACCAAGGCAAACCACTATTCCCTAATACAACATTTTTCCCTCTTCATGAGTGATTATAGATCTAGGTAAATTGGAGCTTGAAGATCCTTTGAACACAAAGTTGCAAGATTGAAGAAATTTTTCAAAGTTGTCAAGATGTTGTCATCTTCACAGAAACTAACCTATAGATCATTATTTAGAATTTTTAGACTTGAAGATTAAACAAGACAAAAGCTACAGAAGATCATTCAAGGCTACAAAAGTTCCATTAAAACCCAAATACTAGGACTAAATTTCCCCTCTAGGCTTATGAGTCCTATTATACACTTTTCACCAGTTTTCTAAAGAGCATGATTTGTCAGCAAAAGATTCTATATTCTTCTGAAATTCCTGTAGTAGGACTAAATCATGTAGTCTAGTGTATGAGTCTCAGTGCGCTTCCAAAATAATAATTTCATAGTTACAGAATTTGCTCAGAATCCATTAGTTTACTAAGTTCATTTATGTATGATTTATGTTTCTAAGTTACACTTCATGTTTTAATTTTCTAGGGTTTAGGCATTAGTGTTTGTATTTCTCCTTTGAAGCTTCATTTTAATGGTGAACCCCCCCTTTTTAATCACACCTAAGGAAACCACACACCTTTTTGTATCCTTCCATTAATCAATTCACTTGGTTGAGGGATCTTGGTTTCCTAATGAACTAAAAGTGAAATAGTTCCTACCCCAAAGTTCCATCTCCTAAAAGGTGGAACCCTATTTCCTTCGATTTATTTTGGTGAACTTGACCTTTGGACACTTGCGTTTCTAATTTGGAGAAAATTGTAGCACCTTAGATCTAGGTTAACTTTGTATTAAATTTGCATTAGTTGAATTACATTTAGGACTTCTAAATCTTGCATTAGTGAAAAGTGCATATAGGTTGCATTTTTGCATCTTGCATCATTGAATTTCATTGAAAAACTGTAATTGTAAATAGTCATTTGAGCATAACATCTAGAAACCTTAACATCGACTTATAATTTATTGAATTTGGTTTAAAAAATCCTATCTTGGACTCATTCACCCACCTGGGAAATTTAGTCATTGTATAAGTGGTTTTTCCTAATTTCTAGGAATTTTGTGTTGTCTATTTTTCAACATTTAAACCTTTTAGAAACCCTAACTGTGACTCATTCTCCCATCTGGGTGATTTAGTCCCATATTAGACCTGAATATGCATTTTGCAACATTAAAAACTTCATTTATGTGCTCCTTTTTGCTATTATCAGATCTCTATTTTAGTTTGTATTCTATTTCATTCATTTCATTAGATCTAGCTTAATTTGGTTCATTTATTGCATTGCATTTCATCATGGATATATGCTTTGGTAAGTTTTGGATATCCTTGAAATCTTTATTTGATGTGTCAAGTTGTGTTTTTGGAAATGATCCGAATAAAATTGCACTTGTGCTCAATCAACTCCTAATGCATGTCCTCGTGAAGTTGATACCATTAAAGAAGATGATAATAGCATGAAAAACTTCATAAATGATTTCCTTACCAACCTTGAGACTAATGCATCCTTTTTATCCTTTCGTGAAACAACCAACAAAACTAGATATGTTTGGTCTTTTACATCAAAATTTGAGACACAAACTAAACCTAAAGTCCCTATAATAGGTGAACCTAGCACCTCTAACCAAGAAAACATTCAACCATCCTACATTATTAAAGTAACCAACACTCCCATCAACCTAGAAGAGACATATGGAAAAGGCTTCATGATCTTAATGTTAGGATTTAGGTGTCATCAAACTTGTAAATCCTTTAATTAATTATTCTCCTAAAGTCTTTTGTACAGTTACACATAAGAGGTGAAACCATTTGACCAACGATGGTGAAAGATACAATGTAAATGCAGTGTTATCGTTACCGTTTGTCCTTTTGGAAAAGGATAAAATAGCTATGCGCCACACTTTGGAATCTTCTAGAATGAGGTTGTTGGATCAAAATAGGGTGTTTTAAGAGCATATATGACATGTATGATAGCTGTCATAAGATGCTATTGCAGTATGACAAATTCCCTATGATAGAATAAGCTATTCTTGGACCTCAGGCACCCATGCATGAGAGATGCCTTATGATAGCTATAAGACCATCTGTAAGAGGCAATTTTTGGTACTTTTTTACCATTTCAAGAAGGGATGCATGGGTTTTTCTAGGTGGTATTTATCCCTATTATTTGGTGAAACCATGGTGGTTTTCATCCTCATAAATCTCTTTAAATTGGGGCCTTGAGCTAGAGTTATTCAGTTCAGTTTTGCAAGTTTGTAGGGTAATAGGGCGCTGTCAGATTTTACAAAGATTGATAAGAGAAGTCTATTATTGGATGTAATATTTCACATTATCATTAATATACTTTACTCTCTTTCGGTGGTAGATTTTTTTTCCCTTCAGGGTTTCTCCATGTAAATCTATTGTTGCATGTAATATGATTCTTCTATCTCTCTCTCTCTCATTATTTCTTCACAATAAGGCCAAAGGTTAATCTACATATTTCAGATTTTCATTCAATTATTTAATTTTATATTTCAAGCTTTCTTCACCTTGATAGTCAACATTTGGTATCAAAGCTAACAGTTATGCTAAGGAAGGGATGCTTTCCTTTTAGAGTGTTGAATGATTTTTGTTGTAGTCGGAGCTTTTGTGTTGTGGGTTTTGTAGATTTGTGAAATATTTCATACCATGGCTTCCACCTCTCTTAAAGATATTGAGAATTTCAATGGAACTGGTTATGAGATGTGGAAGTTGAAAGTGGAGGATCTCATTAAGGAGAGAGATCAGTGGTTACCAATTTCAGTTGATAAGAAGTCATCTACTTCATCCATGTCGGATGAAGATTGGAAGAAGTTAGACAAGAAGGATCAAGGGACCATTCAGTTGTGTCTCATTGACTCTGTCCTCCTGAATGTCTCTTTAGAAGACACAGCATACAAGATTTGGAGGAAGATAGGTGAAATCTACCAAACTAAGAGTTTGTCTAACAAGTTGTATCTCAAAAGATGTTTATATTCATTAAAGATGAAGGATGGTGATTATATTGCTAAAAATTTGAATTCTTTTAATTTGATTATAAGTCATCTTGCATCTATTGATGTTAAAATAAAAGATGAGGATAAATGCATTTTATTGATTTTCTCTTTGTCAGAATCTTGGGAAAATTTAATTGTTATTATAACTAGTGGTGGTGCAGAACCTAAGATGGATAATATTATTCCCATTATTCTTTCAAAGGAGATGAGGAGAAAGACCATGCATAGTGGCTCCCAAGATTCCTTGCATGTGCGAGGTAGGTCCAAGGAGAAAGGGCGTAAAGGGGATAAGAAGAAGGATAAGTCTAAAGGATGATCTAAGACCCCAGGAAAGAGCAAAGTGAAGTGTTGGAACTATGGTAAATGGGGACATGTGAAGAAGGAATGTAGAAAAAAGAAAAAAAAAATGCAAATTCCTCCATGGAAATGTCCTCTGATAATGGTGATTTTGATGCTTTGATTATTTCAGCTAACAAAATTTATAGTGATGTTGGCTTATTGATTTAGGTGTTTCCTTCCATATGACTCCTTATAAGGAGTGGTTTTCTACATACAAATAATATGATGGAGGAGAGGTCTTCATGGGTGATGATAGCTCACAAAATATTATCGATAAAGGAAAGGTAAAGTTGTGTTTTAGTGATGGGAGGGTTAAAATCCTTGATGATGTTTTACATATTCAAGGACTTACAAAACATATAATTTTAGTTTCCAAGTTGAATGATACTAGAATGCATGTGAAATTTGACAAGTCTGGTTGCAGGATGGTAAGGGGAAGTTTGGTGGTTGCTAAAGGATCTTGGATAGGGAGCTTGTTTATGCTACATGCCTCTACTTTTTGTAACTCCTCTTTTGTAACTAGCATTGAAAATGCATGTATGATGTGCCACCATAGATTGGGTCACATTGGTAAAAAAGTTCTTAGGACCATACTTGATAAGAAAATAATATATGGTATTTCTGATTATTCTGTTGATACAAATGATTTATGTGAGGATTGTGTGTTTTGTAAACAAAATAGATCATCATTTCCTAAAGGAAATAATAAAGCTAATGGATTGTTAGAAATAATTCATTCAGATGTATGTGGTCTAGTGGATACAAATTCTTTTGGTAGATCTCATCATTATGTTTCCTTCATTGATGATTACTCGAGATATAGTTGGATTTATTTTATGCATACAAAATCTGAAGTTTTCACCAAATTTAAGGAATTTAAGGCATTGTTTGAAAAGAAAACAGATTATAAGATAAAATTATTGAGATCTGAGAATGGGGGTGAATATTTTTCTAAGGAATTTGATGAGTTTTACAAACATGCAGGAATTGTTAGGCAAAATACTACACCTTACACACCCCAAAAAAAAGTGGTCGCAGAAAGAATGAATCGTACATTAATGGAAAGAGCTAGGAGCATGTTAAGTAGTGCTAAGTTAGATAAATGCTTTTGGGAAGAAGTTGTTGGTACTACTTGTTATTTAATTAATAGATATCCTTGTAAAGCTCTTGTTGATAAAACACCTTACGAAATGTGGTTGGGTAAAAAGCCTCCAGCTTCACATTTAAGGTTTTTTGCTTGTGAGGCTTTTGCTCATGTACCTAAAGAGAAGTGGTCTAAATTGGATCCCAAATCTCAGAAATGCATCTTTGTATGCTATGGTGAAAATATTAAAGGTTATAAACTTTGGAATCCGCTAACAGGAAAGATAATATTTTCTAGAGATGTTATTTTCAGGGAATTTAGAGCTAACTTTGAAGATGAGCAACCAAAGGAAAAGTCAGAGACAGTGCATTTTGAAACTAAGCAAGAAGATGCACATGTGGAAGAACAAAGAGATGGACTAGAAGATGGAGAAGATGAGTGTTCTAAATAATTTTTTGTAATAGAAGAAGTTGAAAACAATGAGGATGAACATGAGGATGAACCTCTTACTCCACCTTTGAGAAGGTCCACAAGACAATTTAATAGATTTGACAGGTATAGCCTACCTATTTTTTGTTGTAAATTTTATTTGTTATGTACTAATGATGAGCCTAGATCTTTTAGGGAGGATCTCTCTTTAGAAGAATGTGAGTCTTGGATGTAGGCCATGTAGGATGAGATGATGTCTTTGAAAAACTATGACACCTAGGATCTTGTTAGTTTACCCAAAGGAAGAAAGGCCATTGGTTGTAAGTGGGTATATAAAAATAAGTTTGGTGAAAATAGTAAGTTGGAATGGTACAAGGCTAGATTAGTTGCCAAGGGCTACTCCTAGAGAGAGGGAGTTGATTTTGGTGAAATATTCTCTCTTGTTGCTAAGTTAACTTCTATTAGATTCCTTTTATCCATTGTTGTTGCTTATGATTTAGAAATAGAACAAATGGATTTTAAAACTACTTTCTTGCATTGGGATCTTGAGGAAGAAATTTATATGCAATAGCCTGATGGTTTTGTTGTGAAAGAAAAAGAGCACTTGGTTTGCAGATTAAAATGGTCTCTATATGGTTTAAAACAATCACCTAGGATGTGGTACAAAAAGTTTGATGCCTTTGCATTAAAGTTGGGTTTTTTTAGAAGTGAAGAGGATCATTGTGTTTACATTAAAGTTATTAATGAGACGATACTGATTATTGTCTTATATGTGGATGATATGTTGTTTATTGGTAACAATAAGGAAATGATTAGAGAACTTAAAGCTCAGCTTTATAGCACATTTGATATGAAAGATTTAGGGGCTGCTAAATATATTCTTGGGATGGAAATCATTAGGGATCAAGTTCACATAAAGCTTTGGTTAAATTAGACTAAGTATGTTAACACTATTTTCTAGAGGTTTAATATACAGGACTATAAAACAGTAACTATTCCATTTCCTATTGGTAATAAGTTAAGTTTAGACATGTTTCCTAAATTGGATGATGATATTGATGAAATGTCTAAAGCTCCTTATGCTAGTGTTGTCGATAGTTTAATGTATGCAATGGTTTGTACTAGACCAGATATAACCCAAGCAATGGGAGTTCTAAGCAGGTATATATCTAACCCTGGTAAGGAACATTGGACTTTTGTTAAATGGGTATTTAGACATTTGTAAGGAACTTTTGATTAATGTTTGGTTTATCATGGTACTAATAATATTGATAAGTCATTGGTCATATAGGGTTCTTTTGATGTAGATTTGGTAGGTGACTTGGATAGTTGAAGGTCCACTAGTGGTTGTGTTTACTTTTTTTGGAGGTGAAATGAGTTGGATGAGTAAAAGACAACCTACAGTTCCTTTGTCCACCATTGAAGTAGAGTATATGGCTACTCAAAATTCCTCTAAGGAGGAAGTTTAGTTACAAAGACTTGTTAATGGTATTGGTTTTGATTTTAGAATAGTGAGGATTGGATGTGATAGTTAGAGTGACATGTTTAGCTAAAAATCCTATTGGAAATACAAGGGCAAACAATGCAGAGGGGGGGTGAATCAATTGTCACATAAATTATACTAATTTAATATTTAAAATTATTCTTGGATCTGATAATTAAACATGAAAGCATAAACCATAACACCAATATTTTTGCATGGAAAACCTTGGTAGGGGAAAAACCATGGTGGAGATTAATCCACAAGTTTATACTTTGTTAAAATTATAGAAAATTAGGAAGGCACTTGCATTTAGGCACACTTCCTAGACCTCACTACTCAAATAGAAAAAGGATTACTACCCAAGGAAGACACATTGTCTTACAGTCACATTCAGATTAAATCCATCTAAAGATTTTGAACTAAGAAAATAGCATCTGCTAATGGTTGATTACAGTTTTGGTTAAGCACATGAACACTTTCACACTTTATTTCTTCCTCCGAATGATCTTAACTTTATTCAAAAATAGCACTCACACTTCGCATACCTATCATCACACGCACATATCACACACTTCAAATGGTATAAATAATTGATTATATATATCCACATCAAAGGATAGCACCATCTTTTCATGTTGGCTTCAATAAAATATAAAATGAATACAAACTGTCATCCCAAATCAATAACCAATTATTAATGTGAATCAACCAAAGTTGTCCACAACATAGAGAATACCAAACATTATATCCTTGAACACAAAATACCTTCAAAAATTATTCCTCAAAGATCCACAGCACAATACAATCATCTTGTCGGCTATGAACATGAAAAACATGAACACATAAGATAAAGTCTTCAATTGCGAGCACACCGATCAATGTGAACCAACAACATGGATAGAAAAAAACATAGAAACATCCACAAGCATCATGAAACACTATAGGAGCATTCACAACAACTCATATTCTAAGAATCACATCATCTTCATTTAGGAACACCAGCTACAGAAACAAAAAAATTGTCAAAACACAGAAAATCATAGCTCGATCAAATATTCATGTGAACCTTAGAAAATTTTGGTGGATAAAATAGATAGGCTTGACAAAAAACCCTTTAATTTGCAACTTCTCACCATTGATAAACTGAGCTCTACAACATAGTGAACTTCATAGTTTCACTGAAAACCTGTAACTTATTTTATTACAATTTTCTCAATATCCTCAACATATACAACCTTCAAGACATTAATGCTAATAGTTTTGACATCAATGACAACCACATATCAAAAAAATCCAAAAAATCCTATGTATCATGCTCGTACTAAGCATGTTGATGTTCAGTATCACTTTGTGTGAGAAATGGTTGAGAATGGATAGGTATTGATTGAAAAGGTTGACACTTTGGATAATGTTGCAAATTCTCTTACGAAGCTAGTCACCATGGATAATTTCTCTTGGTGTAGGAATTCCATGGGCCTTGATCACTATACTTGATTCTATGTAATTATATCTCTATGGGTGTAATTTACAATGTATGATGTCAAGTGGGATAATGTTAGGATTTAGGTGTCATCAACCTTGTAAATCCTTTAATTAATTATTCTACTAATTTTTTTTGTACATTTACCCATAAGAGGTGAAACCGTTCGACCAATGGTGGTGAAACAAATAATGTAAATGCAGTGTTACCATTACCGTTTGTCCTTTTGGAAAAGGACAAAATTGCTAGGAGTCCCACTTTGGAATCTTCTAGAATGAGGTTTTTGGGTCAAAATAGGGTGTTGTAAGAGCATCTATGACATGTATTATAGTTGTCATAAGATGCTATAATAGTATGATAGATTCCCTATGATAGAGTATTCTATTCTTGGACCTCAAATGCCCATGCATGAGAGATGCCTTATGACAGTTGTAAGAGCATCTGTAAGAGGCTATTTTGGGTATTTTTTGACCATTTCAAGGAGGGAGGCATGCATTTTTCTAGGTGGTATTGCTTCCTATTTTTTTGTGAAACCATGTTGGTTTTCATTCTCACAAATCTCTTTAAATTGAGTCCTTGAGCTAGAGTTATTCAATTCACTTTTGTAGGTTTGCAGGGTAATAGGGTGCTACCGAATTTTACAAAGATTGATAAGAGAAGTCTATTGCTACATGTAATATTTCAGATTATCACTAATATATTTGCCTCTTTTTTAGTGGTGGATTTTTTTCCTTTGGGGTTTCTCCATGTAAATCTATTGTTGCATGTGTTATGACTCTTCTATCTCTCTCTCATTCTTTCTTCACACTAAGGCCAAAGGTTAATCTACATATTTCAAATTTTTATTCACTTATTTAAGTTTATATTGCAAGCTTTCTTCACCTTGATAATCAACACGTAAGAAAACAAGGAATATGTGACATAACAAGAAAACATGAAATTCATCAACTCTTAGAAAAAATACCAATTGAAGATAACAAAGGAGTACGCTATCAAGATCCTTCTCCCGACATAAATTTCCTCCTTCATAAAGAAAAACCAATGCCTGATAACAATGATAAGGATGATAAGATCATCTTAGGTCCTCCTCCTCAACAAATTGGTGAATCTAGAAAGAAACAAAAACCTTACAAACTTAAGAAACTCAAATTTCCATGTCCCATGTCTACAACTGAAAGAACCTACACATACTTGTAAGTCAAGGACTTATAACATTACCACCCATGAGAGAAAATAAAAAACCATATCCTAAGAATGCAAACATGTCACATTGTTGATATCATAGAGTTCTTGGACATAGTACTAATGAGTTTCATGCTTTAAAACAAATATTTAAAAGGTTTTATATCATAGAAATAGTCTCTTAAGAGGATGCATGTTCGTTCCTTGCCATGTAATAGTTGTAGGATATTAATATTCTCACTATTACATGCCTTACATTCATTGCAAATCATTTCAAAACACAAGGATCTCTTTCTCATCGCCTACCTCAGCTCATTCTTGTTTTTCACATAATGGGGGAAAGAATTCATTAGCCTTGTCCTAGTTTTCTCATGTGTTGTTGTCCCTTTGGCTAGTTTTCTTCCTTCCATATATGATGAACAAGATTGGGATACAAACGACCTACTATAGGTTGAATCGCATGTGCCTTACTAGTCTTTTTCCTTTATTTCCTTTTTTTTCCATGTTATGTGTATGATTGCATGTGCATAATGTGATCCCCACACCATTCTATTGGATGTATCTCTCCCTCTCTTTGTGGCATTCGTTTATTTGTATCTACATTCTTCCATATGTTGTAAACATTTTATCCTTTATATTTTCTATGTCTTATGTATTCCTTTTTGGGATGATGCAAAGAATCAAGACATTTAGGTCTCTTCCATGTTGACCCAAAATATTTTCCTTGTTTTCACTCTCTTTGTGCCATTCTTCCTATTTCATGAGTATTTGGGGAGGGTGATCCCACAAAGTTGGTTTATAATTTTTGAGAGGAACTATTTTTTGCTGAAATCACATATTTTTAGAAAATATAATGATTTAAGCCTTAAAAAGTTCCATTTTAAGGATTCCAATTGAAGAGGGTTTGATCAAACCACCTTAGATCAACCCCCTTGGATAGAACCTCACTACTTTTAAACCATACCTATAAATGAGTCTCCTTTACACCTATCAAAATACTGGTAAAAAATCACTTTTTATTTACCTTTTGGGGGATCAAATGATTTCATTTAAAATTTATTTCAAATGATTATAGTAGTCCTCAAAATGATCTATCCAATGAATATAATTTTAATATGTTTTGGTTTTATTATGTATTTGTTTTTTAGTTTTATTAAAACATATGTTTTTCATCAAAAATAAAGGTCTTTGTTCTACACATGTGGAAAAATAGCAGATTATCAAAAAAAAATTGAAAAATATGAGTGCACTAGATATTGAAGTCCTTGATCCAACAAAAAAATAAATTGAATTTCAATATATAAAAAAAAGTTACGCGTTATATGGTCACACTATGTCTGAATTATAATTGGTTTGATTTTGAAACTTGATTAAAAAATATATATTCAATAAAAAACTATCTCCAAGTGGAAGCACTAGATATCAGAGTTAAAAATCTAATTTTGAAAGAATTAGAACTTTATCCTTCATGGAAAAAAAGTTATGTGTTATACAGTGTGCGCCACTTTTTAAAAATGTTGTTTTCTGAAAAAAACCAGTTTTCGTGGGAGATGGAAAAAGAAGTGCAATCTGATTCCAAAAAAATTGAAAAAAATATTTTTAGAATCTATAGACAAAATATAACGAGACTCTAGTTTGCATCATCTTCAATTTCCTCAGGGTTTAGCTGCTATAGGTGCCCGAATGTGAAGATTTAGTTAAAAATAATAATTTCAATGTCTAGTTTGGCCAAAAATTGTAAACCACTATTGTGGGATCACCTAGGCCCCCGAATGATGACATTTTCGAGCTCTCTATAACAATATTATAGTAAAGACATACTGACCCCAAATTGGTGGATCCCTTATGTGATTTTGGGATTTCATTTTGGAGGAAACCCCTTTTCATGGTGTAGCTTCATTTGGAAACATATGACTTGGCATAGGTATTTCCAAATAAGCTCTCATGTCCTCTTTATTGTTAGCATTTATCATTTTCTACTTTAAAGCGATTTCTCACAACATGGTGTTTAGCAATTTCTTTAAAGTGGGGGCATACATTGCCATTATTCTTTT
This sequence comes from Sequoiadendron giganteum, assembly GCA_007115665.2. NCBI lineage: Eukaryota > Viridiplantae > Streptophyta > Pinopsida > Cupressales > Cupressaceae > Sequoiadendron > Sequoiadendron giganteum. Next base: position 30,179,527 of record CM021100.1, on the reverse strand, counting down.
GTATTTTACAATTCATGGTTCATTGTGTGGTCTTCTTACTTCATGTGATGCATCTTTTTTCTTTGTGGTGACATTGGGTGTGATTTCCTTCAAGAGCATGATATTTGTTCGCATATTATATTCCTCTTAGTGGCTTGATGCGATGCACTACATCCCCTAAGTTGTGAATTTTATATTCTTCGATTGGTCCTCTCTTGGAGACATTAGGCAGGATGTTCCTTAAGTTAAGACCTTACATGAACTAATAAAAACCCCTTTGAATGTACCTTACACTTTCTTGAGTTTACAATAATTGTTATATGGCAACCTTGTATAACACACTTTTCTTGCCTATGGATCCATCCTATTTGTTCATGGTTGTTAGCATACGAAGTTTTTCTTGCCTCATGTATCCTATCATTCATGTTGTGTGGAACCTTATCAAAGTTATTAGGAGGTATAGCTTTGGTATGGTTAGCATATGGGATCAGACCTAGGCATGACTTTCCCATAGCCACTTGTGTGTCTATGTGAGTGCATATCGGCCACGTGTGTATGTCTCTTTGGGGGCTCACCTAGTGGACGGCCTAAGGTTTCACTAGCTCGTGTGAACGTGCATTTTTTTTGCATAGTGGAAATTGTGTTCCACTTGTAAATTTTTTTTTTGGAAAAACAACTTAGACATGGTCCACATCATGTTGGATAGACCATCGAGGCTTGATCCACCCTCTTTTCCTTTTTCTTGCTTCTTTATGTCTTTGGTAGTGTATGCTTGTGCCTTTTTTTTGCTTCATACATCATTCTCATGTGTTTTATTTTGTGCCTATGTCAGTTTTCCATAGGATCTTGATCCTAAGGGCTTGATCATCCTCTTGATTTTCATTGTCCTATCTCACTAGAATCGGTACACTTGGACCCCTCTTGATGTGAATTTGTCTACTTTAATGTGAATTTGAAGCAAGTTCATCCTCTCACTAAAGTGAGGGCTAAATGTAGTGTAGAAAAATGTATCCCTTTACATTTACACACTTGTTTCGGCCCTCCTAGTTAAAATTTGGCTTCTTTATGCCTTATTTGGTTCTATTTTGCATCCATGAGCCTTATTTGATGCATCTTTCTCAAGATAATCCTAAAATTTCATAATTGAAAAATCATAGTTTAATGTTTGAGGTTGTGTGTTTCAGATTTGGTTGTTTGGACTCATATGCCACCTTGGGCATATGGGTCCCACCCAGGTCTTGAGGCTTGATTTTAACATTGCATTAAACTTTTAATTTCTTGGAGATGTTTGTGTCTCATTTTTTAGACACTGGGATTCATACTCCCCAAATAGAATATGAGTCCCACTTTAACTGGGACCTATTTTGAATCAAATTATTGTGGGATTTTATTATCCTAGATTTGATGTTAGCTTGTAGTGTTGTAATTTTGGTAAATTTGGCATAAACAAGTATAAATACAAGGTTATTTCACATAGTTTCATCTAAGCAATCCTAACAAGCAATCTAGCAATCTAAGAAATTTTTATGAGAGAAATTTTATGAGATCAAGAGAATTCAAGAGAAAATTATCAAGCATTTGGAGCAGCATTCAAGATCCAACCATCATGTCAAAGTCTCCATGCATCATGTGTTTTTCTAAGCTAACATTTGTGATGTAGGATTTCATGATTCAAGCAAGCATTCAAAGACATTATCTCATATCAAGATCATGAGTCAAGATCCACATCCATTGGAGTCATTTCACAAAAGAATTCACCCTTTATTCAAGGGTTTGGTGAGTTTCAACATTGCATATTGTTCATTCATCATTCCTTCATGCTATTTCATTTCATTTTAAGGTTTGATTACCAAAATAGGGTTTGATCAAGGAAAACCCCTATTCCCTAACACAACAAAAATTTTCCCTCTTCATGTGTTACTGCAAATATAGGTGAATTGGATCTTGAAGATCCTTTGAAGAAAAATTTGCAAGATTGAAGAAAGTTATCAAAGTTGTCATGAAGTTGTCATCTTCACTGAAACTCACCTATAGATCGTTATTGAAACTTGGAGATCAGATAATACGAAAGCTACAAAAGATCAATCAAGGCTACAAAAGTGTTAGTAAAACCCTAATACCAGGACTAAATTTCTCTTCTAGGTGTATGAGTCCTAGTATACCCTTTTCACCAATTTTCTAAAGATCTTGATTTTTTAGCAGAAGATTCCAAATTCTCCCCAAATTCTTGTAGCAGGAATAAATTGCCCAGTCTGGCCTAAAAGTCCTAGTGCACTTCCAAAAGTAGAATTTTAGAGTTGCAGACCTTTCTTAGAATCCATCAATTTACCAAGTTCCTTTTTGTCTAATTTTTGTTTCTCAGTGTGACTTCATGCTTTAAGTTTCTAGCTCAAATTGCATTAGTGTTTGCATTTCTCCTTTGAATCTTCATTTTAATGGTGAACCCCCATATTTAATCACACCTAAGGAAACCACACACCTTTGTGTATCCTTCCATTAATTGAGTCACTTGGTTGAGGGATATTTGTTTCCTAATGAACTAAATGTGAAATAGGTCCCCTTAATTCCATATCCCAAAAGGTGGAACCATATTTCCTTCAGTTCAGGGCCACTTTATGTGTTGTATAAAAAATACCATTTCAAACCTCAACAAATATAAGGATGACCCATTTATTCCTACAACTCTTATGGTTGTGATGTTTGATCTAGTCAGAGAAATCCTCCTATTACTCCTTTCAGTGGATTGGGCGAGAGATTGTAGATTCAAATTTGGAATTAAAACTTATCAATTGTAGTTTCATTAACAATGAGTGTGACAATGTTCATTCATGGGTATGATGATGTGCATCCCATATTATACATCACAAAAATAATGAGTTTAAATATTTGGTTTATGCATTGGTCTACTAACTGCTAACAATAATGATTAATGGGATTGCTAACAAGAATAGGAATGGATGTTGGGGAGATGAATGGATTAAAAGGGCCCTACATCAACCACTCTAAGCATTCAATTCTTAAAGTGTAATGGTTAAGCCTATTCCACTTTGATATCCTGATAACATCAAAGAAATATCCCTTTGCATGTTATGCCTCTCCATATTCTAATGCTTGGGATAGAGTCACAGAAATATGATACATACCAAGTATAGTTCCTTCAGATTGGGTCCCCTTCATCAGGCCACCTTCATTGGACCTTCCACATGTATCAGACATCACACCTTGGTGATATTGAGGGATGAGAACACTAAGAACCCTAACACTCCACTAAATGAAAGCATATTATTCCATTATATTGGGAATCAAGTAGCTATTGGGTCTCCATGGATTTTCTTACCATTGGGATGAGAGTAGATGGCATCCCAACACTCTGAAAGACAAAATTACCAAGTTCACTTTGTGTCAAACTTGGAGAAGGTCATGTGAACTCTCCCAAGATTTTTACCAACACACCAAGTCACATATGTGCACTAGACCTCTATAAAAAGTAATGATTTCTTTCATGAAATATTGATAGACAAATTATTCACCCATATACAAAGCTCGAAATCACTTTATATTTGGAGGGTTAAGTCAAGTAGTAAACCTAAGGATAGGGATGATACAAACTTAAAAACTATATTGAGAAAAAAGGAGGGCTAAGAATGTGACATAAAATGGGATCAAACAAAGAAAATGACATCGGGAACTCGACCCAAGAGCTCGGTATACATATAGAAGCCCTTTTATGTAACAAAATAATATAGAGAAATGAAAATATAAGGATTTTAACATCAAATGGAGATGATCACAAACCTAAACATATCCTTAGAAAGAATTTCACAATTTTGAAAATAGCTCAAACAACAGCCATCAAGGAAATGCATCAAACAATTTCATGGAATCTATGGGTAAACCATTCTCTTTACAATATTAAATAAAAATGCTCTATCATAGATTAAAACATACATACTCGATTGGTTTTATCTACAAGGGAATCCAAAAGAATGTATTTTCAAAGTCCAGAGGGTCTTATGAGAGCCATTGAGGAAATCCCTCAAGCATTTTTATAGAATCTATAGGTAAACCATTGTCTTTTTGTCACATCTCGATTTCTACTTGCATAAAAATTATTTGATAATAAATGGAACTGGATGAGGCCATTGGATAATATGTGATTAATGTGTTTTCATGGATGATTAATTAGATATATTTAAAATTTATGCTATTGTGATTAAAAAAATTATGAGTTATTATTATATGAATATTTTGATTATTGATTATGTTTTTATGAGCTAACCTATTGATGATATATTGAGTGTAAATGAGTGAAAGGATAGGTTTAAGGCGACAACATGGTTGAGATAGAGATGATAGCTATCAAGAAATAGTTAGCATGATGGAAATACTATGCAGACACTCATGTAGTTCCATCCATATTGCATTGGGAATGATTACAATTGTATTGTGTTATCATTGTTACATCATTTCCTATTGTGCATTATGATTTAAATAATACTTATGTCTCATGGATGTTTTTTTCAAAAATTAATTCAAATGGGAAACTAAAAGATTTTTTTTTTCAAACGTTTCGATTAGATTAAGACTAGAAGGGCTAATACCAATTATAAAATAGTCATTAAGGAAAATGAGGGGCTCACGAGAAGTGAAACACCCGGATAACTAAAGAAAAAATATAAAACTTAAAATTAAAATAGTTTGACCAAGTAAATAGGAAAAGATACATCACCAAAAAAAACCAACATAGGACCACAAAACACCTATAGGTCTCCCAGCAACTTGAGACCACTAATTGCCTTCCACTCCTAAGCCAGGAAGTGGATCTTCTCCTCAAAGGCAAAGAACATTTTTGCACAGTCTAAGTATCCACCACAACATCCAGAGTTGAGCTATCCATCGCCTTCCCTTTCTGTTGCATGTGACCATCACCACACCCCTCAACCACATTTTTCCCTTGGCCCTTCCTAATCTCTTGCTAGAAGAGTTGAATGGTGAGGAATTTTTTCTTCATGGTCACCTTACTACAATCTATTATGACCTAGAGGCACTTAGTGGTTTTTTTTATTCATGTGAACAGCTTCAATCTCCATTTGTAAATTATTTTTGTCCTCCTCTATGCCAACAATATCACACAACGTTTTTAGCTCCTTATCCCATCTATGCCAATTCTCAAAAAACTTAGCCAAAGAGGCTATCATTTCCTAATGTCCTTTGTCCTCCACCTCCCCCAGCCAAGGAACCTATTGTAGCAACACCTTATTCTCCAAAATTTGAATTCTTTATTTAGTAGTAACCAATTGACCCAGGAGCCATCTAAGGATGTGATTTTGGAGAATAACCATCTCCAAAATTTTATTAAAATCTTGATATAGAGGGGGTCACTAGGAACATGAATATCAAAAGAAACCCTTGGTTCAGTGTGAGTCCCCTCCAAATTGATGCAAAATTTTGGGGGATTTTGATGGCTAGGGTTAATAACAAGGGGTTTTGGGGACATCAAAGACCTCCACTTGACCTAGAAGTAGAAATACGAGTGTGCTTAGACAAGGGAGAAACTTTTATGGGGTTTGAAGGGGTTTCCTCATTAGCAAAGGTTTTACCATGGGCACAGGTGAAACAATGAGTAGTAAGATGGGTTTCTTCCAAGGTAATGGAGGGACTGGGGTCCATTGTGGGGTCATGAATAGTCAAGGTTTTTTTTTTATAGTGGAAGGGGAGGGCTAACATAGCAGCCTAGTACTGGTAAAGACAAAATATGAGGCCTTGGTGAATGGGTAATTTTTTTCTTTTACCTTGGATATTTTTAATAGCTTGTTCAAGGCAGGAAAAAATGAAAAATGGAAAGTTCATTTTTATATTTTACCTAAGGTGGTTAAGATTTGGAAACAAGTGAGGATTAAAGTGATGGAACTAGACTTCAAGCATAACATAACTCATAAGGACTTTTTCCACGTTACTCCAAATGCTAAGTAGATCAACATAGTTGAAGCCATTTTGAAGTCTATTCACCTTTTCCCCCTCTTTCAAAAAATGGTCCATATCTTTCTGATAGTTGGCCTTGGGCTTATGATGGAAGCAAACACCCTCCAATGAGAGCCTTTTCACTTTTGCAATAATCTCAGTCGTCACCATAAAGGAATACCCATTAACAATAACAATGTCATTCGCGCAGGAGGTTGTGAATGCCACGAAGATCTTGGGATCATGCCCCAGCATACCTTCCACATAAGAGGCTAGTTTCCTCATTACAATATGGCCCAAACATCCTTGTCCTTGTTGGTGTGAATAATTATTGTACCTATTTTATTCCTTTACTAGGGACTTAGGGGTCTTAATTCACATGTTAATTTTACTTAGGATATTAGTTGTCTCTTCTAGAAGTCTTAGTTGTCCTATCTAGACTTCACACTTTCCTAGGTAGTTATGAGTTAGTTGTCTCATGTGATAGGATTAAGACACTTGTCATGATATTTTCTTATCCTATCTCTCATCCTTTCCTTTATAAGAAAGGAATCTCTAGCATATTTTGCATTGTATTCTATTGCATAGCATATTGATCATTGTATCATATTGCAATCCTTGTTTGGTGGAATAGTGTCTTCCATTGTTGCTTCTCTCTATTTCTTGTGGAGGTTATTTGGTGTTGTAGATTGAAGATCTTGGGTTGCTCACTTCAACATGGTATCAAAGATTTGAATCTAGAAAGCCCCTTCCATTTTCATTAGAGATTTTCCATCAAGTTTTCTATTGTGATTTGAGTTTCTTGTATGATCTTACAAATTCCTCGTATGCTCTCTTGAGAATCAAAAAGGGTTTGCAAATATTTTTTTAATCCTATATTGCATGTATACATTTTGGTGAGATCTAGTGATTGCAACACGTTTGGCTATAGTGATAGTATTTTAGGTTGCCCCATTGCATCTAGGAGGCTCGAAAAAGTCATATTTGGCTTTTGTTTCACTCAATTTGGTCACCATTTGTAACTTTGGCAAACAAGGGTTTGGAGCTCAAATCTGATGAAAAACTTTTTACAAGAGCATTTTTGGAAACAAATAACTATCATTACATTCGGGTGGTTGTTTGCAAGAATTTTGATATATAATTTTCCTATATTCGGCAAAAAAAAAAAATTTAGGGAAAAAAAAAATTAGTTGAGGAGTCGTACGGCCCCCCATCCTGCAAGGTATGTCGTCTGAATTAAAAATAATTAAAATTCCTTCTTTATTATTTTTTGGGTAGTATATTTATTAAAAAAATTCAAAAAAATATATATAATTGTTTTAAGTGCTATGCACTTATAATAAAAGCGCTTGTAATAAAGTGCTTTAAGCCCTATAAAGAACGACAAGCCCGTAGAATATTTTGTGGGTAGTTCACAGTCCGTAGCCACAAACTACCTGCAGTGAAGTTCAAACTACTAGGTGGATGGTTAGTTAGCCACCACCACCTAAACTACTAGGGGTTACCATAAACTGCAAGCCTGAGACCGCCAGTCTTTAAATCATGACTATCGAAGAAAGTGATGACCACCACATGTGATTAGAACCTCCCAAACCACTAGTAGTTTAACTAACTGCAAGTTTTTTGCCTTGCTCCAACACTTGGTCATGTCGAGGACCAAGGACCAATGGCAGGGGGCTAATTTTTTTTTGCTTGGTTAGCGATGATTTTTGCTCTTGATTAGTGTTTAAAGTGCCTTTTCTAGGCCTTGTTTTCAATTTTGCATAACTTTTTGCCATGGTGTTGGATTTTTGAAAATGAGATATCGTTGAAAAGCTAGTTCGATGAGTTTCATAATGGTGTAGGTGACTTTTCTAGATTTTGACATTTTTTGCCAGTTTTTTCAGCCTAAAGGTACATGTGTATTTATTGCTTGTAATTGGAATAACTTTTGCATACGAAGTCAAAATTCCACAAATTGTTTTTAAAATTGCTCAAAAAATTGAAAGGAATATATCTGTAACCTTTTTTTTTAGTTTTGGTAAGCTCTCTTTTCTTAAAATTGTAAAAATCACCATGTGTTATAAACGGTTGATTTGATCTTGTCACTTGGACAAATTGCAAAATTTCTTCATTGTAATTTGCTAGGGGATTGAAAATTGAGTTTTAATACATTCTAGGGGAGTGAAAGGAAAAATTTAAGTGCCACATTGTCTTCTCTCTTTTGGTGTTCATGGCAGATCTAAGGAAAATTGAACCACTCACTCCACACAATTATCATACATGGAAGCTAAAAATGACTCAATTGTTACAATCTAAGGGCCTATGGCCAATGTTAGATGTAGAAAAACTAGATTTCACAAGGGATAATGAAAAATTCATCCATAGATGTAAAATGGATGAAGCAAAAGAGCTCATTGGCTTACATGTATTTGATAAATTTTTGTTTCATATTTCAGAGTCTAAAACACCTAAGATTGTTTGGGATAAACTTGAAGAATTATATGGTAAAAAAAATCAGTTCAAAGTCTTCCAACTTCAAGTAGATCTACAATCACTCTCTCCATATGCATTTCATTCAATTCAAGATTAGTTTGTCAAAATTGAAAGGATGTGGGCATGATATATCTAGTGATGAATGTATCTTCTTGATTCTATCTAAGTTGAGAGTCCCTTATCAAATTTCCTCTTCTACTTCTATTCAACTATGGATTTCATGGGGAAAGATTACAAAATGCCTACATTTGAGTTGTTTTGTGAGTGTCTTACTAGGGAAGAGGCCAAGTTGATTCAGTTGGATTCCCTACCTAGTTTTGAGAATCATGCTCTAATGGATCAATCATCCAAGGGTAAAGGAAAGAATAAGAAGAAGCCAAAGATAGAATCATCTTCAGGTAGTGATACTCCCTCCAAACTGAAGTTGAAGAACAATTAGAAGTCCACTCCATCTCCTTCTTTTGATATCTCTACATATTTGTCTTCCATGTCCAAGAAAAATAAAGGAGATCCTTATTCATTTTGTGGAAAAACTAGGCATGATGCGGGTCATTGTATTAAGATACTATAGGCCTTGGAGGAAGTTATGAAGAAGCACAAAATTTTAGTGTCTAAACCTTCTTCCATGGGCAAAGGACAAGCTCTTTTAGCAAGGGCCATTCATTCATCTTCAGATAGTTGGATTCTAGATTCAAGTGCTTCACATCACATGACCAATTCATGTGATCTCCTTGATTCAATTGTTTATACTTCTACTTCACAAATTGTAGGTGGGAATTCTTCATAGATTCTAGTTTTGGGGATAGGATCCATTAATATGCTAGATGGGTACATTGAGTATGTTCTTCTTATTCATGATATTTCAACAAATCTACTTTTCATATATCAAATTCATTATTCTAGAGACAGGAAGTCAGTTGAGTTTACTCCACAAAATGTGACTATTAGATAGTTACAGGATCTTGAGAAGGTTGTTGCTATAGGAATAGTTGATCATGAGAACCATTTGTATCAATTTGATGGCTTTGAGTCTTCATTGGGTTTAGTATTTGTTGCTCATGTTGATTCAATGAGAAAACTTTGGCATGAAAGATTTGGGCACTTGAACTACAGATATCTTTAGTAGATGCAAGAACATAACTTATTGGTTGTTCTTCCAAAGATATCTTGTATGGATGGTGTTTGTCAAGGTTGTGTTCTTGGCATGCAACATCAAGATCCTTTTCCTAAGGTTCAAGCTACACGTGCAACCACACCACTTGAGTTGGTCCATAGTGATCTCATGTCATTCCCAACTCCTTTTTTAGGGGCTAATTATGTTCACATTCATTGATGATTTTTCTTGATGGACATGGGTCTATTTTCTAAAGCTCAAGAGTGAAGTTCTCATTAACTTCAATACCTTCAAAATATTTGTGGAGAAGCAGTCAAGTTTTTCTCTTCGACAGATACACACAAATATTTAGGGGGAGTATGTCAATCAGGAATTTCATATTTTTTGTAGTGAGCATGGTATTCTTCATTAGCACATAGTTCCTTATAATTCTTAATAGAATGGTGTGGTGGAGATAAATAACAAGACTCTCTAGGAGATGGCCAATTGTATGATTCATTCTAGGTCCATGGCTCCAACATTTTGGGTCGAATATTTCAATCATACCAACTATATTTAGAACTGTATGCCCCACAAGGTAGTGTTGAATATGACCCCCGAGGAGGCTTGGTCTCATCACAAGCCTAATGTATCCTTCTTCAAATTATTTGGTAGTGAGGCTTGGTCATTCATTCTAGATGGTTGGATTAAATCAATGGAGAAGAAGAGTTAGTAGTACATCTGTGTTGGCTACTGTGACGATGTGAAGACATACAAATTATTTGACCCTGACACATGAGAGGTTCATTTATGATGTGATGTTTAGTTTGTTGAGTCCTTCACCTAGATAGATCCCCCTTTGACTTCTTCATCACAACCAACTCAATCTTCTTCAACTGATGATGTTTTGCTACTTGAGGAAGATTTTAATGATGGTCTTGATCCACCTCCTCCTCATTCACCCACTAGGCCAAGATGGGCTTGAGTTACTCTTGAGGAGTTCGGTCATCTTGTTGGTGATCCCTTGGACACTCACTGCACTCATTCTTAGACTTCAGAAATCAATTTTTTGAGTCATGTTGTGTTAGATGATCCTTAAAAAAATTCAGATGCTTCAGGTATTCCAAAGTGGGATAGTGTTAGGGCTGATGAGTATTCTTCTTTGATGAAGAACCATACTTGGGATCTTCTGCCTCTTCCCAAGGAAAGAAAGTTGGTCCAGTGCAAGTGGGTGTATCATATCAAGTATGCAATAGATTGTTCCATTGACAAGTGCAAGGCTCATCTTGTTGCAAAGGGGTTCTCTTAGGTTGAAGGAATTGACTATTGCAAGACCTTTTCTCATGTTGCTAAGATAGATTCTATTTTCCTTTTCCTTTCTATAGTTGCATCATAGGAATGGTCAGTATATCAAATGGATGTGAAGAATTCTTTCTTGCATGGGGATATTCATGAGGAGATCTATATAGATCATCCACTAGGTTTTGTGTAGGATTCTTCAATTGTTTGCAAGCTTCAACGTTCATTGTATGGCCTCAAACAAGCCCCTCGGGCTTGGTATGAGATGGATAGTTTCTTGCTTGCTTCTAGCTACACTTGCTGCTATTTTGATCCCACAATTTGTACTCAAAGACATGGAGAAGATATACTTATACTTGTACTCTATGTGGATGATTTGATTCTCATAGGGAGTTCTACTTCTATGATTTGGAGTACATAGTGAGCATTGATGGAGCAGTTTGATTTGACCGACCTCGATCTTTTGCATTACTTCCTTGATCTTCAGGTTCATCAAAATTCTGAGGGGATATTCATTTTATAGAAAAATTATGCTGTTGATTTGCTTAAGATATTTGGAATGGTTGATTGCAAGCCTACTCCCACTCCTTTCCAGTCAGGTGTTGTACTGTCTACTAGTTGCACTACTCTTATAATTGATCCTACCTTGTATCAGCAGTTGGTTGGCAATATTTTGTTCTTGAAACATAATCATCTTGATATTTCCTTTATGGTTGGACTTTTCTCTCACTTCTCAGAGGAGCCTCATGAGATTCATTAGAAGGCTTCCAAATGTATCTTGAGATACATTTAGGGAACTACTCATTTTGGCATTCATTACACATCAGGTGCATCTTATATTATGGGCTTCACTGACACAGATTGGGCTAGTGATGTCAATAATTGGAAGTCTACTTATGGATTTGACTTTTTCCTTGGTTCTGGTTTGATTGCATGGTCATGCAAGAAGCAAATTGCTATTGCATTATCATCAACAGAGGCTGAGTATCAAGGTGTAGTTTTGGCTAGTCATGAGGTTTTATGGCTCGGTCAGTTGATGACTGAGTTTGGCTTCCCTTCCAATCAACCCACCACTCTTTGGTGCAATAACTAGATTTCCATACATACCTCTTGTAACCCAATGGAGAATCAATGTACTAATCATATTGAGATCCACATGCACTTCATCAGATAGCTCATCTAGGATGGTGTTCTTAGCTTAAAGTATTTTCCTACAAATCAACAGGTTATAGAAATCTTCACTAAACCTTTGGTATCACCTCGTTATCTTTAGTTGTGATCAATGCTTGGGGTGAAGGAATTTTTCCTTGGGGGTTCCATAGGATTCCTCCTTCCTTCTTCAAATTTTCATTTTTCTTTGCATCATTTTCTCTCTTTTGGAGAGGATTTTTCTCCCACAAGGTTTTTCTCCTTTTCTCTGCTTGTGAGATTTTTTTGTTTTGTACATGGTTACCTCATCAAGCCTTGTTTCCAAGACCTATATTTTTCATGTTTACATTGGTTTTTTCCTCCCTAAGTTGCACTTAAGGGGGGGCGTTGGTGTGAATAAGTCTTGTACCTAGTTTATTCCTTTACTAGGGACTTATGGGACTTAATTCACATGTTAAGCTTACTTAGGATATCTATCATCTCTTCTATAAGTCTTAGCTATCTTATCTAGACTTCACACTTTCATAGGTAGTTATGAGTTAGTTGTCTCATGTGATAGGATTAAGACACTTTTTATGATCTTGTCTTATCCTATCTCGCATCCTTGCCTCTATAAGAAAGGCATCTCTAGCATATTTTGTATTGTACTCTATTGCATAGCATATTGATCATTGTATCATATTGTAATTCTTGTTTGGTGGAATAGCATCTTCCATTGTTGCTTCTCTCTATCTCTTGTGGAGGTTATTTGGTGTTGTAGATTAAATATCTTGAGTTGCCCACTTCGATAGTCCTATCTCCACATCTAAAAACTAGTGGGTTCTTCCTACACCAAATCACCTCCCATAGTAGAATTTTTAAAAAACAAAGCAAGGGAATACAATCTATAGAACTTCCAATACAAATACTAAAGCCACATGTAAATGAGTTTATGAAAAGAATGTTTAAAGGGATTAATTTTCCATAAGTGCAACTTATTGAAAATATCCAAGAGAGCTGATAGTGGCTCTAGATCGATCTCAATTTGGTAGTACTTTGGAATCATCATTCATTAATTTGCACACATGTCTGAGGATTTGAAAATAATTATCCCATATTACTAAATTTGGTGTGAATGTGCCAATGCTAGCAAGTGCATCGACAACTTTATTGTTGTTTCTAAACACATGAATAACCCTACTATTTCCAAGATCCATCATTAGATTTCGGGCCAATCACACGAGGTCCTATAGATTCCAACAAGGAATAAATTTCTACATCAACATCATGATAGTATTTTTGGAATCCCTAATTATAATAAAATTGGAAAACCTATCTTGTCTGGCAATTTGAATTCCATGAAAGGTCGCTACCACCTCAACAAAATTGGATGATTGGACCCCCAATTTCACCGTGTAAGCCAATATTAAATTACTCTTGTGATCACGGATGACACCACCCCCACTCACTTGACCTAGGTTAGGATTTCTAAGCCATCAAAGTTAATTTTTAGCCAGCCAAGTTCGAGGGACCTTTATTTTTAAAATTTTTAATAATGACAAATCTCATAATTATATTCATATATATGTATATTTAATAATGATATTATTTATATATATATATATATATATATATATATATATACAAAAAATAGTTTATCATTAAAAGAAAACAAAAATTAAATTAAATAAGTTTTAAGAGTAAAATTAAAATTAAATAAAATACTTTTTTAAAATTCAAAAGATTTGCATGATAAATCATGCATGAGGAAAACACTTGGTTCTAAAAATAGAGATATACTCCAACTAGAGTTGAGAACTCTATGTGAAAATATGAAAACCATGATAAAAGAGAGAGGGGAGGGACTATTTTTTACATCAACGTAGGTAGCGACTGAGAGCTAGGCAATTGCAAGAGTTGGAGTTGCAATCAAAATCCAAATATTAACTCAAGGATTCAAGGTGTGTCTTCCTTCCTAGTTTTATCCTATGAGTGATAAATTGGAAGTACCTTTTGTACAGAGATTCTTAAGATCAATTTCCAAAAATAAAAACATCTCCCATGCATAATTTATCCTCTAGAAATAACATAAGGTCTCTTATATTTAATTTACACTATAGTGTCAAAAAATGGGTCCTTTGACATTTTCACACTTGTTTGGGTCCTCCTTATGGATTTTGGCTTAATGTTGCCTTGATCTAGTGTTGTAATGTGGATAACACATTCACATTAGGTCTTGGGCCTTTGTGAACTAATGGAATTTAATTCTACCTTGCAAAAGTGTTGTGAAGTGTTGTAACACACTTTCACAATTTTCTAGGGTTCTATCAATTAACTAAGTATAATAAACATAATTTCAATCATAAAATATTAATCTTGCCTTATTTAGAGTGTTGTAACACACTTCCACATTCCTCTAGGATTGTCATTAATAATTGGACTATCTTATTCTTTAATTGGCCCTATTTTGCATCCACCAACCTCATTTATTGCATATTTTTGAGGATAATCCCGACACCAATTAGTAACCAATCATAATTCAAGTGTTCCTAGTCTATGTGGCCTAGATTTAGTGTCTAGGAATCATTTTCCACCATGGGAAAATGAGTCCCACCTAGGTCTTTTTGGCCCCGATGTTGGTTTCACACATTTCTAGACACTTTTAATTTTTGGTCCCATACATTATGTGTAATGGGACTCATTCGCCACCTTGGGAGAATGATTCCCATGTGACAAAAATTCAAACTTAATTCAAAACATTTAGTGGTATTTTATTCTCCTAGATCTTATGTTAGCTTGTAGTGTTGTAATTTCAAGAATTCTTGCATAATTGATTATAAATACAAGGTTCTTTCACTCATTTTACACCTAAGCGATCCTAACAAGCAATCTAATCAATCCTAAGCATTCAAGTGTTCACAAGAATTCACAATAGAATTCAAGGAATTTCAAGGGAAAATTATCAAACATTCAAGAGCATTCCTTAAGCATCAATCATCATGTCAAAGATTGCATTCTTCACTAACATTTGTGATGTAGAGTTCATGATCCAAGCAAGCATTACATTCAAGATCTATCAACATCAAGCAAGAATCAAGAACCACATCCATTGCAGCCATCTCAAGCATATTTGTAGCACTTTATTTCTAGGGTTTGGTGAGTTGCAACATTATCATTTGTTCATTCATCATTCCCCATTTATATTGGCTTTCACTTCAAGGTTTAATTACCAACCAGGGGTTTGACCCCTATTTACTAACCCCATAACATTTTTCCCTCTTCTTGTGTGTGATTTGTAGGATTAGGTTCTTGATTTGTCAAGAAGCAAAGTTGGAGAAAAAATTTCAAGTGGCCAAAGTTTCTAAAGTTCTTATCAAACCTTAGAGAAGCTTGGAGAAGGTTTATAGGTGGAAATTTGTACTTTTAGATCCGAAAGCTAGTCAAAAAGAGTAGAGAAAACCGAGAGGCACATAATCCAATTTAGAATTTCTAGAAAAGTAGAAGTGGACTAATTTTCCACTATTGGTGAATGAGTCCCACTATATAGGCCTGATCAAGATTTTTGCAAATTTGGATTCCCTTTTGGTTAAAACTTATTTATGCACATTTTCTTGGAAATTGGACTGATTCGCCTAGCTTGGTGAATGAGAACCACACAACTTCAATAGTAGAATTTTTAGTGATCTAGACCTCCATTCTACCTTCTTTAGTCTTCTAGGTGCACACCTCTAGCCTCATAGCTTTCTAATGCATTTTTTTCATCTTTCTAGGTCATTTTGCATATCACATTGTGTTTTGCAATTCATTGTCTTTTCCAAGTTTACACTTGGTGGTGAAACCCTCATTAGATATCATTCAATCCCTAGAACAGTCCCTTTGCCATATTTCAATCTCCTTTGCATTGAAATCTCAATGGTTTGTTCTTGAGTGAAGAGCAAGAAAATTGTCTCTCCTTTTAGGTCCAAAACCCTAGAAGCAAAAGAGAGGGACACCCCATTTTCATCTTTTTCATTTTGGTGAACCTACATTTAGAGCATCATAATTTGGATTTGGAGTGCATTTACATCCTAGATTTAGTTTGCATTAACATTGCATTAGATTTTGTATTGGTTAATTTGTATTTTAGGGTTTCAATTTTTGCATTAGTGAAAAACTCATTTAGCTTGCATTATTGCATCTAATTTCATTAAAAATAAATCAAATTGTGCATTTTCATCTCAGATCTACATCAAAAAACATAAAAAGCATAAATTTCAATTCAAAAATTCTGAAAATTTTCAAAAAAATTAGTACCTAGACTCATTCGCCACCTTGGGTGAATCAGTCCCTTTGTCTATTTTTCACTACATTTTTTGGAACTTAGAGTTCAGTTTTTGAGTTTCAATTTGCTATTTTTGCATCTCAATTTCACTTTCCATAATTTCATTTATAATCATTTCATTCTTATTATTTTACATTACATTTACACACACCCTACATTTAGTAGCCTTTGTATGAGTGTTTGGTGTCCTATTGTTAATACATTAGTGAGAAGAAGTTTGAGACTCATGTCATCCCATGATAGCACAATCATTATGGATCTTAGGTTATCTAGAGCTTCACCTCCTAGTATTGACATTAGTACACTAGGCATGGATAACACCTTTAGTAACTCTTTACCTTCAGATAGCATGCAAGTTGGACCAAGGAATGATATAATCCTGCAAGAAAACATAATTTACATTCATCCTTGAAAAAATTTCCACTACTGTAATCCCTATAGTAGAAAACATTCACTGCATGCTTGAAAGGGATGATGGTCTTGACCTCATGAAAAACATAGTTCAAATCTTTGACAAGCATATTCCCTTAACCACTAGTTGTTCTTTTCCAACAAGAAATGTGACAAGCCAAGGAAGAACTCAAATTCCTCCTCCCACAATAGTAGCCTCAATCCCTACCTATACCACTCCCCAAGTCACAAAAATAATGCAACATGCTAGTAATGCGACTCCTTCCCTAGGTATTCCTACTAGCATCCCAAGTTCCTATGTGGCATCACAAGTCATATCTCCTACCTTACCACCTATAAGTAGTCCATTCAATTATCCCACAAACACATACACACCATCACCAATTTCACTTCCATCTCATAACACAAGCAATGACCCTGTCATAACACAAATTTTCCAAACCATGTCATCCCTCCAAAAGAAAATTTCCACCATCAACTGAAATGAAAATGGCCCACCCACATATTATGTCAAAAGCAGTCCATTATCCTAGAGATATTACGAACACTGATGCCACAAGGTGTAGAGGTGCCTAGATTTGAGAAATATGGAGGGAAGGGAGATCCTTATAGCCATGTTAATGCTTGTAGTGACTTTTTCCTTGATGATAAATTATTGGCAATTATCTTTCCTAGGACCTTAAAAGATAGCACCTTGGAGTGGTTCTCTTCTTTACCGAATAATTCAAGTCGTTCATTCAATGAACTAGTTGAGGCATTTATAAACCATTTCCAAGTGCATATGACTCCCAAGATGACCTCGGAAAATTTGATGAGATGCAAGCAAAAGGAGGATGAAAAGATAACTGACTTTATCTCATGCTATCAATCACTTTATTCCCAAGTTGATGTCGCAATCCTTGACCCACACATTCATAAGATGTTCATAGAAAATTTGGAAAGAAAAATCCAATACAAACTTACCATGATGAAATTCCCATCCTTCCTATCAGCCTCCTACAATAATTTAATAACTAAGTCTTTATAGTTGTGAATCAGAGATTGGACATCTAACTTGAATAGTCATTTTAACAATCATGAAGGTGCATTTAAATTGTCAACCCAGGGATGTGAACTTGAAATGGGTCAGCATAGTATGTGCACTAGGAACTCAAAGTAGTCATCTTCATTATACAACTTAGAAATATTCAATATTGAAAGTAAAATGCATGGAAAGGAACAAAGTAAATGTTGAACATCACTCAACAATTAAACTAATTTGAACATGCATGATAGGAATGACAATTTGAGCAACAAACAAGAAACTACTTTGTCCGCTTTGGCTACAGGAATAGTCACAAAATAAAATTCTAGTGGCTATAGCAACACTCAATGCCAAATTCTTAACTAAGTACTAAATAAAAACTAATAACTAATCTACCTAAACTAAATGATAGATTACTCACCAAGTGGGCCCCTTGGATGAGTATCCTCTAAAACTAATATAAACTTAAATGCTCAACTCATAATTTCATCTTATTCATTGGGAAATGTAGGTACAAAAGACAAGCTTGTTTGGAAATGATAGTATATTATCATATCGTACAACATCAATAAATCAGAAACCCCCTGAAGCAGGAGGATCTAAACCTTATTTATACTATCAACTAAACAAGGCAGTCAACTCCCACTAACTAAGAGGATTCCATTTAGGGAAAACAAATAAGAAAATAGAAGGATGGTTACATATGCAGGGAATCTGGTAAGACATGCATGTCCAAACATAGACTCAACACTATAGTAACACTTGCATCTACTCAAAATCATGAAATACCAATACAAGTAAGTTACACGCGACTGACATGGGGAATCTCTTGCTGTCATCCTTCAGTTGACCCTTGAATGATTCCTCTATGTGACTAGCTGCCGACTGCATTTCTCAATTTAGTATCCTCAAGTATGTCTACATGGAAATGTTAGTACACATAATAATTGCACATCTATAACCAACTTAAAGAAAATTCATTAACCACATGCAAAATTAATATAGATAGTCCACATAATAGGCTAATGTCATTAAAACTAGCAGAAATAGAATTAAACCCAATGTTTATGGTTTGAGGGAAACTCTATAAAAATATCAACATTTAATATCAAATTCCATGTCAACTTTAGCAAATAAACTATAGATTCTACCCAAAATTGAAATAAAAACTAGGGTCATCACTCCCCCCAACCTAATGTTTTATTGGTCCTCTAGTAGGGGAGGAGTTGTTTTTATGTTTGGTCAAAGCTCTAAAATTTGCAATTGATAATTGTCCAATATCAGTGTTGGTTGAGTGCGAGTCAAGGTCCTAGTAGAATCCTCCCAATCTTTCAAGTCTTCGCCATCTTTGATTTTCTTCATCAATGTCATAGCGGTAGAATCTGAAGTTTGGCATAGGCCACATGAGGATAGGTGGTTGAAAATTCAAGGGAAGCCATTGTCATCCCTTTTTTCTCCCAAGCTGAATGTACCTTTCAATCATTTTTATTGTTGCAGCATAGTTCTAGATGGAATGAGGTTCAGCGTGTTTTAGCTCATCAATTAAAGTGTTTCATCTTTGTGATAGGTATCCTTTTATGGTGTTCTCTTTTGTTGTTGTCTTTACCTCATATTCACTATAAACTACCTCAATCCAAGGCATAATTTTGTCGCCATAACTAGGCCTGAAAATCATTTTGTGCCATTCTCTATAAATATCCTTGGGGTTTCTTGATTCATCTCTAATGGCCAAGGGGATATTAGATTACCTCTTCCTATAAGAATTATATTGCTCTCCCCAGCTAATCTCACTTTTCACCCAAGACATGAATGCTCTTAATTGGATATCTCCAACATACAGCATTGGGTTCCAATCTTGGCCTTGAGTTATAGAAAAATTATGTAAATAAAATTCACATAACAAATTCTTCATTTCGAGGGAGGCAATCCTATAAGCATTGAAAAATTCAGTGGGATTCTCAATAGAGGGATTCAAACCTGAGATATTTCTTGACAGCATAAAAGAGAGATATTTTTCTTTCAAGTGCAGAGCATAAACCCTTGGAGGGGTTCTACATTCTAAAATATGCGGTACCAGGGTTTCAATGTTGTCCACCCTCTCCTTTATAGAGGCAATCTCCTCATTATTTTCTTCAATAATTTCATCCCTCTTTTGAATTTCGTTTTTCAATCTTTTCTTTTCCTTTTTGCATTCTTCCTCCCTCCTTTGTATCCCCCCCCCCAATAAATTCAAAATTGTTGTATGTACTGAAAAATTAGGAGGGTTATGAATTCCTACTAGGGTTTTTCTCGATGGTTGCTCCCCATATAGTACCATTTATGTAGATTCAGGTTGTCTAATTGGCTCAGGCTATGGAGGTACAATTTCTTCTCTCACTTATTGTTGTAGGGCCTCTTTTTCTTGTTCTTGTAGTTGCTACAGGAACTCTTGATCTAATTCTTATTCTTGCTGCAATAACTCCTAGTTTCCTTCATGCTCTTGAATTTCAACTTCCTTTGCAAGGGCAACAAGATCCGCCAAGGTTACTTTTGTTGCCTCTTCGAATATATTATTTTCTTTGACATTTGTCTGCCCCATTGGGGATTTTGTGCTCATATGTGATGTCTCTCCATGCTTAGGGTTTTCCCGTGAAGGCATATCAACAACTGGTTTTGATCTCTTAAGAGGGCTCTCACATTTTCCTTTAGTTGCAAGATGAATAGTTTCAACCTTTCTCTTCTTAGGACTTGGCACCTCTCTTTCCATAGGCTATGTTTTTTATTTTCCTTTCCCTTCTCTGCCTCCTTCTTCTATTCCCCAGTTCTCATTAAGGTTTCAAGTAGAACATCATCATCATTAGAATCTAATGAAGAAATTTCTTTTTCAAAGTGCTCTGTTTCAGAGGAACTGGTGTCTATGGTCCCTTATACTATAGGAGGATTCATACTAGAGCCAACACCAGAGGTTGAAGCACCAGAAGTGGCTTCAACCATGCTTAATCTCTTTCTAGACCTACGTGGTTGAGGTAAAGCACTTGATTGTAGTTGATCGGGTATAAATCGATCAATATTTATGAATTCCTCCCAGGTCATTTTGGGTGCTACATCATGTAGAGATTTTTCAACCAACAATTTAATCAGGAAATGGTGGGAAACAAAATTTTCCCTACCTTTTGATTTTTAGTTTCCATGATGGAGAGAAGGTTGTATAAGACATTGGGCACATTCATCCTCCTCTCGTGCCTCATGTGAGTCAAAATTTTGAAATTTACTGAATGCAGGTTTGACAATCAACCTTAACAAGTGATGTGCCTGATAATTTGGATGGTCTCCTGCTTCCATGGCTTGAGTAGAGAGGTTCTTTTGGCACTCTATTTTTCTATACCAATTGGAGGGTGACCATGTATTGTGAATACGACCCTAGCTGGCCTAGCGTCTCTAGAAATAGGGTAATGCTCACCGTCAATAGGTAACCCTATAACTTATGTAATTATTTCCTCAGTTTCCACAACCTCCAACCCTTTTACTATGGCTTTTCCTTCAAAAAATGTCTAGGTGAACTCTAGTGCAATGCCTTCATCAAAATCGTTCAGCTTTAGAAACTAGTCCAACCAACCACAATTTCTGAATTCAGTCAGGCACTGTGTATCCTGCCATAAGGCATCATGAACCAAGGGCTCATTTCAAATTATTTTATCTCCCATTGTTTTCAATCAACTATCACTCTGCAAAATTCCCTTCCTGTAATTCTTGCTTGAAAACAAATTCCTTTTTGCAACGCTTGCTAGCTGAATTGGCATGCATCAATGTCAACTGAATTTCCCTTCTCTCTTTTTTTTTACCTTTTACCACTTGCAATTCAATATTATGATGGGGTCAATAACATCAAAGAAGGGGTAATAAAATGGATTTATTATGAAAAGAAATCATGGTGGCAATTTAGTGTCACATCACATATGCGAGTCGTCTTTCACTTCAAATTTTAAATCAGCTCAGCTAGATTTCCTGACATAGACAACCATGGATTGACATGTGGGAAAAGTAACTTCATCTTTCCTTTCCCTTCCCAAGCCTTTTTTGACATGTGTCCACACATGCGAGATGGGAGTAGTGATTTGATAGGGAGTCATGAAAATTATGTGAACATCCATACTAATATACAATGATTAAATGAATGCACTAAAAATATAATTAAGAGAGAAATTAATGTGCACATACCTAAATGTGTGGAGGATACATTGCAAAGATCATGGAGAAAGTATCGTTCACTTTTTTAGGAAATAAATTGAGCAATTAATGATGATAAAGTGGAATTATGTGAGGTGGAATGAAGTGATGGAAGAGAGAGAAAGGTGGTGACAGATGGGCAAATGGGCGGATGGGTGAAGAAATGGACTTCTATAAAAGTAGAATTTTTTATTATGATAAGTACGTGCCTTAATTAGCCAAAAGGAGGGACATTAGTCCACTTCCTTTGGTTGCTAAAAGCTCAAGTGCTGCATCTTGGATGAATTATTGTAGGAAATCTTCTTTGGAAGCTGGCTTGTGATACAATCTGAGATGATGACCATTGACTAGTAATTTGAATCTGACAGGGTCAATGGTGGTGAGATAAACAACTCCATTAGGAAAGACCTCAACAACTTCATATGGTCCTAGCCACCTTGTCTACAATTTTCCTGCATTGTCCTAATATCGTGAGTCATAAAGTAGTGCCCAGTCTCCAAGCTAAAATTTCTTATCCTTGATGGATTTATCATTCCATCTTATTTACGGATTCTGCACTACCTCTATGTGATGAAAAGTTGCCTTCCTCATCTCATCCAAAGCATTTGATTGCATAATCCTATATCTTTTTGCCTCATAAATATAAATCCCCAGCTCTACTATAGTCCTTAGATTCTTATGTTCAAATTCAATAAGCATCATGGTTGTCTTTCCATACAGCAACTCAAATGGAGTGAATCTTGTAGTTGTTTTCCAAGTAGTTTGATAAGCCCAAATAGCTTTTGGTAATCTTCTTACCCAATCCTTTTTATGGATAGACACTATTTTGGTCAGAATGCCTTCAATTTCTCTGTTAGTCACCTCAACTTGGCCATTGGCTTGGGGGTGATAAGGAGTAGACTCCTGTGCCTAATGTTGTACCCATTAACTAGTGTTGTAATAAGGGTTGAAGTGAATTGAGTCCCTTGATCAGTCACTATTTTTCTTAGAACTCCATACCGTGTGAAAATATCCTCATACAGAAATTCTACAACCTTGTTATCTCATACATGTTTCATGGCCTTAACTTTTACCCATTTAGTTACATAATCAGTACATACCAAAATATACGATTTACCTTTTGATGGAAGATCAATGGGTCCTACAAAATCCAGTCCCCACTTATCAAATGGACTAATCACTATTTAAGGACAAAGGGGAATCTCATTAGATTTAGTTGGTTGGCCCATCCTTTAGCATCTATCATACTTCCTTATATACCTTCCTCCATCCTTATGGAGTGTTGGCCAATAATATCTTGTGTTCAAAAAAAAAAAAATTGTCCTCTTAGCTACAAAATGTCCTCCACAGGGTTCATTGTGGCATGCATGCAGAATATCAAATATTTCATCTTCTCTCACACATCTCCTCATGACCTAGTCAAGTATAGTATAGAACAAACATCCAACAATCCATGAGAAAGGAAAATATTTCTCAATGAGCACTCTCCTCTCTTTTGGAGAGAAGTGAGGAGGGACTCTCCCCGTGACCAGAAAATTAGCTATGTCAGCATACCAGGGTGTCTGCACACTAATGGAAAATAAGTGCTCATTAGGGAAAGAATAATCTATGATTTGATTGTCTTTAGATTTGGTTATCCTTGAAAGAAAGTATACAACAATATTGGCTTTCCCTGCTTTATCTATAATGGTTATATCAAACTTCTGCATCAGCAATAACCATCTTGCTAGCCTTCTTGAAATCAGAGGTTTTTTCATAAGGTATCTAATGTCTACACGATCAATGTGCACAAAGATTTGATAGCCTATTATGTAATGTCTAAATTTTTTTAAAGAATAGATTACTACTAACATTTCTTTCTTTGTCATTGTATAGTTAAATTCAGCTCCTTGCAGATTTTTGCTGACAAAATAAATGGCATTTTCAATAGCTCCTTATTTTTGTCCTAGGACTACTCCTATAACATAGTTTGATGAATTAGTATGGATATGAAAAGGAATCTCCTAATTAGGTCCCTTGAGTACAGGAGCATGAGTTAAATTTTCTTTCAAGTCAGTAAATGTCTTGTCACAGCCTTTTGTCCATTCGAACTCAGCATCTTTAGTCAGGAGACTATATAATGGTGTTGTCATTTTGCTGAAATCTTTGATGAACCTCCTGTAATAACCTACATGTCCTAAGAAACTCCTAAAATCTTTTTGTTTTGCATGAATAGGAAGATTGGTGATTACCTCAAGCTTTGCAGGATCTACTTAAATGCCCTTTCGAGAGATTTAGTGGTCAAGGACTACACCTTCCTGCATCATCATGAAGCACTTTCCATTGTTTAGGGATAGATTATGTTCTTCACATCTTTGTAGGAGTCTCGTAATATTTCCCAATGCTTGATTAAAATCATCACCATAAGTGGTAAAGTCATCCATATAAATTTTCATACAATCAAGAGAAATTTTAGAAAATATGCTAATGACTACCCTTTGAAAAGTTGCAAGTGTGTTGCATAAGCTAAATGGAAGTACTAAATAGGAAAAGGTTTCCCATGGATAGGTAAAGGTGGTATTCTCCTAGTCCTCTGGTGCAATTTCAATCTGATTATAGCCACTGAATCCATCAAGAAAAGAAAAGTAGTGTTTTCCTGCAAGCGAGTCCAAAACTTGATCTATAAATGGTAAGGGAAAATGGTATTTTTTTGTGGAAGCATTAAGTTCCCTATAATCAACACAAAATCACCACTTTCCTCCTTTTTTAGGTAGATGGGGTAGATAAATCCCACATCTAGAAATTTCTATAGTTCCCCTTTTACAATTTCTCTCAATGCAAGGTTAACTCTTCTTTGTGGTTTCTTTACAGGTGTACAATAATCTCTTATATATATTTTATGAGTGCAGAGCTTAGGATCCAATCCCTTCATATCATGATAATCCCATGCAAATTCATTTTGGTGGTCCTTCAGCAAATTTTCCAATGTCAACTATTGTTCTTCACTCAATTTACTGTTGATATTCAGATATCTCCCTTCTGACACTTGCACTTGTGTAGTTAACTCAACCATATCTACTTCACTAATACTTGGTACTTTGAGTTCATGTGGAAGTAATGCATGAAACATACCTATTTCTGTAGGAAAGGTTTATGCAGGACAAGCAGCTATAGGAAGAGCGGTTGTAGGAAGAGTGGGTTGTAGGAAAGTTCTCTGCAGGAAGAGCAGTTGTAGGAAGAGAAGACAAGTGTGTTTTTATTGTAGTATTAGAATCAAGTACTTCAGAGGATGATTCTTCCTCTACCTCATAATGGTTTTGAATTATGTGGGACAATACTTCATCTTCATCTTGAAGTTGTAGGAAGGGACTTCTACATAACATCATAAGTTGTGCCACAAAATTAACTTCTTTGACTTTTTCATCAACATGTGGCCATACTAGATCATCCTTATCATGGGACAGTTGAGAAAGAGGGTATAGAACAATCTTTTTGGTTCTCTTTCCATCAAAAATGGTCATGTCACAGGTTCATCATCCAATATAAGCATCTATTGTTGCTAACCATGGACTTCCAAGGATAATGAGGTATCCGCCTAGTGTGGCCTTAGGAGAAAGAATCATAAAATCTGTTCGGTACTCCCAAGAGTCTAAAGTTACCACTAGGTCTTCCACTATACCATCAAGCTTAACAATAGAGTTTCCAGCAAGCTGCAGGATAGTAGGAGTAGGTCTCATACTTACAATTTTTATTTGTTGTAGGATGTCCTTGGTCATAACATTTATTGTTGCTCCTAAATCAATCAAAGAATTATTTATATGCATTCCATTTATAACAACTCCTACCATAGGACTCCCTAGTTCATTATACTTGGGGACAGCCACCTTCCCAAGCATGCTTTCAGCAAGTTGCTCCACCACATGAACCATCGTGGGGTCTTTCTTCTTCCTACCTCGCTTCTTAAGGCATGCCTCCTTGATTTCTTTTCCATATATGTGAACATCTTTTATAGCCTGAAATAGAGGTATATGGACACATTTATGCTTTAGCTAATCTAGAATGTCAAAAGTTGTGTCCTCCTTTCCTTCCTTTTGTTTGACAGTTTCCAACCTCTGAGGAAATGGTGGTTCAGGTTCAATTTGCTTGACTGGGACTGGTTTAGGGTTTTTAGGTGCACTAGGTTGAATGGGAAGATCTAGAGGTTCTTCTTATTCAATAGGAAGCTTAGTGATGATGAGTGTGGAAGGGGCTAGAAAATTAGTTCTTGAACACAAACATATGTCACTTAAACTCATAATATATGTAGGGAATTGATTTGGATTAGTAGAGTATACAGGTTATTGTGGTTTATTATTTGGGTTAGGTGTGGGCTGGGCTAGTAGCTAATTAGGTTTGGGTACATTTGAACTTGGATTAGTAGGAGGAGGCATTATAACAGGTTGATGGGGCTGAGAAGGTGGTTGCATGTAATTGGTTGTCTAATTTGGCCATTGTTTTCATCCCCTCCATTGAGATGTTTGTTTTTAGTTTCCTAGAGGTGGTTGCCAATTCCCCTGAGGTTGTTGCCACTAGGGTGGAGATTTTTGGTGATTGGGCCAAGCATTTGGAGGGTTAATCCAAGGCTATGGTGGATATCCTCCATAATTGGGTGGATATGGGGGTTTCCATTGATTAGTAGATGGATAAGAATTAAAATATGGCCCAACAAAAGATAGTGGACCTAGTGGCATATCCTATCTTGGAGCCCATGGCCTCCTTTGTGAAACATAGTAGACTTGATTATCTTCACCTTGGATTGAATTGAACTCAGGTACCATCTTCTTGTTGTCAAAATTAGTTATCATCTTGCATTTGTAGTCCTTCTTTTGTTTGCAATGAGGGAAATATTCTACCAACATTGACTTTGCCTCCTCTTGTTTCTTCTTGCCCTGATGTGAATCTGATTGAGTAGCCAGACTATTTATGATTTCTTTCTTAAAATTTTCCAGTAAGTGAGTAATCTCCATCCTTGAAACTCCACTAGTGGATGACTTACCCATAGAGGATTGGTAAGCTCTCCCTTTCTTTGAAGCTTCCCTAGAATAGTTCTGGCATATCTTCTTGATATCCTCCCAAGGAACTTGAGTGATATAGCCTCCTTCCATCAGTTCCAAGGCATCATTCCAGCTTTCATCAATTCCTCTCATGAAAAAAAACTTATGTGAGTCTTCATTGAGTGTATGGTGTGGAGATTTATGTAGACAAAATAGAAACCTTGAAATGAAATCCTCCAGGCTCTAATCTTCCTTTTGTTGCATCCTAAAAATGTCATCTTCTCTCATATCACTGCCCCTATAATACTTTGTATTTCTCAAGGAACTTTATCTTCATGTCCTCCCAAGTCTCCACAGTATCTCTACCAAGGTTCATAAACCATCTCAATGTTGCTTATTTCAAAGTGGTAGGAAATAGCTTAAGCCTGTGGGCATCAATGGTATAGTCATAACTTATGTAGAGCATATCAAACTTAAACAAGAATGTATTAGGATATTTTGTAACAAGTCCATAGAACTTAGGTAGGACTAAAGCAGGAATATTTTGGAGGTTTTCTACTTCATTCTGATGAGCAATGGGGAAAGGAGAAGTTGGTTGATTCTTCTTGTTAGGCTTGTACCCATTTGCATCACCCATGCCTACTTGATGAAGTGCCAAACTAGAGGATTCTTCAACTAGATTTTGATCTTCAAGGGAAACTTCAGAACTAGTTAAGTCAAGAAATGTATCAATAAAGGGGTGTGGCTCTTCCTCTTCTTCATTTCTCAGAAAATTTTGATACTCAACTAGCTAGAATGGATCAGGATTGTTAGGAAGGAATCTCACATAAGCATCTCTCCTCCTCCCTTTACGCATGTGGTATGAACTCGGTATCAACCAACTTCACACAAAGAATTAGAAAAATAATAGGGGGAATCATAACTCTTCTAATGATGGATATACTAAGAACAACTCTAGAGATACTACAACAAGAAAAACTATCAATGAATCCAAAGAACTCCCTAGTTTGACACCATCCCTGACAATGGCACCAAAAATGTCAGCCTCCTACAATGATTTAATAACTAATCCTTTATAGTCATGATTCAAAGATTGGACATCTAACCTGAATAGCCATTTTAACCATCATGAAGGTGCATTTAAATTTTTCAACCCAAGGATGTGAACCTGAAATGGGTTAGCATAGTATGTGCACTAGGAACTCAAAGTAGTCATCTTCATTCTATAGATAATAAAGATTCAATATTGAAAGTAAATTGCATTGAAAGGAACAAAGTAAATGTTGAGAATCACTCAACAATTAAACTAAGTTGAACATGCATGACAGGAATGAAAATATGAGCAACAAACAGGAAACTACTTTGTTCGCTTTAGCTGTAGGAACAGTCACATAATGAAATTCTAGTGGTTGCAGGAATAGTCAATGTTAGATTCTTAACTAATTAATAAACTAAAAATAATAACTAATCTACCTAAAATAAAGGATGGATTACTCACCAAGTGGTTCCCCTTGGATGAGTATCCTCTAAAACTAATATAAACTCAAATTCTCAACTCAGAATTTCATCTTATTCATTGGTAAATGCAAGTACAAAAGAGTAGCTTGTCTAGAAATGATAGTATATTATCAGATCATACAACATCAATAACTCAAAAACCCCCTAAATAAGGAGTATCTAAACCTTATTTATACTATCAACTAAATAAGGCAGTCAAATCGCACTAACTGAGAGGATGCCATTTATGGGAAACAAAGAAAAGAATAGAAGGGCGATTACACATGCAGGGAATCTGGTTAGACATGCATGTCCAAATGCAAACTAAACACTACAGTAATGTATGCATCTACTCAAGACCATGAAAGACCAATACAAGGCAGTTACATGCGGCTAACATGGGGAATCTCCTATCGGCATCCTTCAGTTGACCCTTGAACGATTCCTCTGCATGACCAACTAGCGGCTACATTTCTCAATTTAGTATCCTCAAGTATGTCTGCATGGCAATTTTAGTACGCATAATAATTGCACATCTATAACCATCTTAAAGAAAATTCATTAACCACATGAAAAATTAATATAGATAGTCCACATAATAGGCTAATGTCATTAAAAATAGCATAAATAGAATTAAACCCAATGCCTATGGTTTGAGGGAAACTCTATAAAAATATCAACATTTAATATCAAATTCCATGTCAACTTTAGCAAATAAACTATAGATTCTACCCAAAATTGGACCAAAAACTAGGCACATCACTTCCTATACTTCTATACTACCCTTCGTGATAGAAAGTCCACTTCTACCCGAATCGAGAGATCTGAGCCCGCACACCAAAACAATTCCCAACCTTTTAGAAAGAAAAATAAAGAGTTATTAACAACTAAAAATATCAATAACCAAGTCGTTGTTGTCAAAGCCTTGATATCATCTAGCTATGGAGATCCAAAAATATAATTCACTTCCTTACCTAATACCCTTCATAACACAATGTCCTAACTTCTAGAACAACAAATGATTACCTTGCCACCCATCAAAACAACCGACCCTAACAAGCCTTTACCCCTGAGCCTTAAATCAAAGTGCTATCATCAACAAAATGGACATGACATAGAACATTGCAAGTGTCTTAAACATCTTGTGCAAGACCTAATTGATTTTGGCCTTCTATCCATTGGAGGTGTTAGCGATCAAGGAAATAAATCCATTGCCCCTCCAAACTAAAACTTGCAAATTTTTACCAACCTAATGCCGAAACATAATATTTCATTTTTCAAAGCCAATGAAATTACAAAGAATTATGTGATGAATGTTGATACAGATGATGAAAACAATGATTCTTCTCTAAATAATTCTATCAATGTCAATCCTATAGATGAAATAGTAGAGACGATAGATGTCATCCCTCATAAGGGCTGACCCAAGAGTCCTCTTGGCATTGCTTTATCCTCAGAGGATATACTTAAACATTTTCTTGATGGTCCTCTCTACATAGCCAGTTGTATCTATGACAAGCCCACTAATGGGATACTAATAGATCTTGTTTGTAGAGAGAATGTGATCACCAAGGAATTCTTACTTTTACATGAACTCTATCAAGATATATATGATACACCATAAGAATAGATCAAGACATGCTGATTTTTCCTACCCTGCATTGGGATCGATCACCCTACCATTGCAAATAGGACCAAAAACATTAGTTGTCACATTCTCCATCATCCCATAGTCAGACCAATTCTATGTGAAGCTAGGCCACCCATGGCTTCACTTCATGAAAGTCCTCCCTTCTATTGTGCATAAATGCTTTAAGTTTCTCTTTGAAAATTAAATATTCACCATTCACCATAGTGGCTTTAAACCCTTTTCATCTAAAGGAAAATTTTCCCTAGATGCCTTTTGGCACGAGCCCATGAAACCTATAAAGGCAACATAATACTTCTTTTTCTTGTCCTATCAAAAGGTCAAGGCAAAGAAGATAGCAGAACTATCTCTCCAAAACATGTCCCCATCCACCTCCGAACCTCCCATTCTTGACAAAACCATGCTTCAACCTAAACAAGAACCAAACAACCAAGACCAACCAAAAATAGAAACCTCACCTACAACCTCTAGAAGATGAAGAGATAATGAAAACAACTTCGTCATACCTTCTAGAATAAAACAAGTTTACAAAGTCAAAGAGAAAGAAATAGGAAAACCTCATGTGGTTCCTTCTGTTCCTCCCCTTGGGGAAGAAAATAAACCTATGGTTTATCAAATTATCAACCTACTTCTATGCAACTTGAAAAAAAAAACCAAAAATAAATAGAGGTGCTAGAGAGCATATGCGAAGACATCGTTCCCTTGCTCGCACATTACACAAAGAATTAAACAAAGATAATCAAGATCCAAACTTAACTGAAGCAATGCATGATGACCCCCCTTTCCAACTAAAACAAAATGACCCAATACAAAAACCACAACAAGATTTGAACTCTTCAATGGACATTATCATTTGACCTCCTATTTTGGTTAATCTAGATGATGATGAGGAGATCGCTAAAATTGAAGAAGAGGTGCATAATGAATTGAACACATTGTTTTCCTCTTCCATGAGCTTAAACGAAAAATCTTGTATGAAGAGTGTTGAACCTGGTGCTTCTCCTATTTCGGCACTTTCTTTTGTCCCTTCGGCTAGTTTCTCACTTTCAATATATATAGAACATGATTGGGAGTTGGATGACTTGCTCATAGGTTGACTCACATTTGGCTTACTAGTCTCTTACATTTTCTTTTTCTTTTTCTTTTGTGTGATTGCATGTACATAATGTGATCCCTTGTGAAGTTTTTTTTGATGTTCCCTTTCTCTTTATGACTTCCTCTATTTTTACCTACATTCTTCTCTATGTTATGCATCTTTTTTTCTTTTTTTCTTTATCTTTTTCTTGTGTTTTCCTTTTGGAGATGATGCAAGGAATCAAGACATTCATGTCTCCTTCATGTTGACCCAAAAGGCTTTATTTTTTTTCTTTTTCATATTCATTTCATCTTTTTCTTTTTCTTGTACTTTCCTTTTGGGGATGACGCAAGGCATCGAGACATTCGTGTCAACCCAGAAGCTTTTATTTTTCCTTTTATTTTAATTGGTTTTGTGTTTTCCTTTTGGGGATGATGCAAGGCATCGAGACACTCTATGTCTCTTTCATGTTGACCCAAAAGGTTTTCCTTTGTTTTCACTCTCTTTGTGTCATTCTTCCAGTTTTATGTGTATTTGGGGAATGATGATAGTTCTAGCTCTCTAATAAACATTATATCAAGAACATACTGACCTCAAATCTATATATCCCTTATGTGTTTGGTGTTTTCATTTTGGGGGCAAGCCCTCTCTTTTCTTTTTCTCTCGCATGACACAACCTTACTTGAAAACATATGACTTGGCATAGGACTTTCCATTTTGGCTCTCATGTCTTCTTGTTTGCATTTTTCATTTGCTACTTTAAATTAATTGCTCATAGTATGGTGTTTAGCAATTCTTTTAAAGTGGGGGCATACATTGACATTATTCTTTTTCAATTTTACTTTTCATGGTTCTTGGTGCAATTCTCTTACTTCATACGATGTGTTTCTCGCTTTGTGGATGACATTGGGTGTGATTTCCTTCAAGAGAATGATATCTCTTAGCATATTATATTCCTCTCAATGGCTTGATGTGACACACTACATCCCTTAAGTTGTGAATTTTCTATTGTTTGATTGGTCCTATCTTGGAGACATTAGGCACAATGTTCTCTAAGTTAAAGACCTCACATGAACTAAGCAAGACTCCTTTGAAAATTTCCTATTTTTTCATTTTTCATTTGTTGTTACATGGCCACCTTGCATAATACAGCTTGCATGCCTATAAAGCCATGTTGTTTATTCATTAGCTCCAAGCATACAAAGTTTTTCTTGTCTCATGAAGCTCAAATGATCATTTTTGTGTGGTGCCTTATTAAATTTATCAGGGGGTATCACTTTGGTATGGCTTGAGTAGGAAGCCCAATCTAAGGCATGACTTTCCCCATAGCCATTTACGTGTGTGTATGAGTGCATACCAACCATGATTTTATGTTCCTCACCTTTTAGAACTTCTCACCTAGCGGATAGCCAGGAGTTTCATCACCTCAGAGTGAGTATGCATTTTTCAGACAAACAACCTAGATCTGGTCCAAATCGAGATGGATAAACAGTCAAATCTTGATCCGATTCTCTTTTATTTCTTCTCTTTTTCATCTTTGGTAGTGTATGATTGGCCTTGTCACTATTCTTTACATCATTTTCATGTGTGTTCCTCTGTGCTTATGTTGGTTTTCCATGGGAGCTTGGTCCTGGGGGCTTGATCACCCATCTTGATCAATGTTCTCTCATCCTGCTAGCATTGGTAGATTGGAACCCCTCTTGGTGCATGTTTTTCTCCTTTATTGTGAGTTTGAAGCAAGTTCATCCTCTCACTAAAGTGGGCGTCAAATGTAGTGTCTAAAAATGGGTCCTTTGACATTTTTGCACTCATTTGGGCCCTCCTTATGGATTTTGGCTTAATGTTGCCTTTATTTAGTGTTGTAATGTGGATAACACATTCACATTAGGTCTTGGGCCTTTGTGAACTAATGGAATTTAATGGTACCTTGCAAAAGTGTTGTGAAGTGTTGTAACACACTTTTACACTTTTCTAGGGTTTTATCAATTAACTAAATATAATAAACATAATTTTAAACATAATTAATCTTAATCTTTCCTTATTTGGAGTGTTGTAAAGTGTTGTAACACATTTTCACATTCCTTTGGGCCTATCATTAATAATTGGGATTTCTTATGCTTTAATTGGCCCTATTTTGCATCCACAAGCCTCATTTATTACATCTTTTTGAGGATAATCCCAACACCATTTAGTAGCCAATCATAATTCAAGTGTTCTTGGTCTATGTGAACTAGATTTAGTGTCCAGGACTCATTCACCACCTTGGGTGAATGAGTCCCACCTAGGTATTTTTGGCCCTGATGCAGGTTTCACACATTTCTTGACACTTTTTTATATTTAGTCCCATACATTATGTGTAATGGGACTCATTCGCCACCTTGGGTGAATGAATCTCGTGTGACCAAAATTCAAATTTAAATCAAATTTTTGATGGGATTTTATTCTCTTAGATCTGATGTTAGCTTGTAGTGTTGTAATTTTAAGAATTCGTGCATAATTGAGTATAAATACAAGGTTATTTCACTCTTTTTACACTTAAGTGATCCTAACAAGCAATCTAAGTAATCCTAAGCATTCAAGTGTTCACAAGCATTCGCAAGAGAGTTAAAGGAATTTCAAGGGTAGATTATCAAGCATTCAAGAGCATTCTTCAAGCATCAATCATCATCTCAAAGATTGCATTCTACATGCTTATTATTACGCCAGCATTTGTGATGTAGAGTTCATGATCCAAGCAAGGATTACATTCAAGATCTATCAACATCAAGAAATAATCAAGAACCACATCCATTGTAGCCATATCAAGCATATTTGCAGCACTTTATTGTTAGGTTTTGGTGAGTTGCAACATTGTCATTTGTTCATTCCTCATTTTCCATTCATATTGGGTTTTTTTCAAGGTTTAATTACCAATAAGGGGTTTGACCAAGGAAAAACCCTATTCACTAACCCCACAATAGTTTTACCTTTTCTTGTGTGTGATTTGTCAAGAAGCAAAGTTGGAGAAAAAATTTCAAGTGGCCAAAGTTGCTAAAGTTGTTATCGAACTGGAGAATCTTAGAGAAGGTTTATGGGTGGAAATTTATAGTTTCAGATCTGGAAACCAGTCAAAAAGGGCAGAGCAGACCAAGAGGCATAGAATCCAGTTCAAAATTTCCAGAAAAGCAAAAATGGACTACTTCACCACTATTGGAAAATGAGTCCCAATGTACAGGCCTTATCAAGATTTTTATAGATCTGGATACCCTTTTGGCTAAAACATGTTTTCGCACATTTTCCCAAAAACTAGACTGATTCACCCAACTTGGAAAATGAGTCCTAGTCAGCATCAATAGTAGATTTTTTAGTGATCTAGATCTCCATTTTTCCTTTTTAAGTCTTCCAAGTGCACACCTCTAGTCTCATAGCTTCTTATTTCATTGTGTTCATCTTTCTAGGTCATTTTGCATATCACATTGTGTTTTGCAATTCATTGTCTTTTCCAAGTTTACACTTGGTGGTGAACCCCTTATTAGATATCATTCAATCCATAGAATAGTCCCTTTGCTAGATTTCAATCTCATTTGCATTGAAATCTCAAGGGTTTGTTCTTGAGTGAAGAGCAAGAAAATCTTCTCTCCTTTTAGGTCCAAAACCCTAGAAGCGAAAGAGAGGGACACCCCATTTTCTTCTTTTCATACACTATCACATTTTTCATCATTTTTAATTTTTTTCTCGGGTATACAGTGTATTCTTGAATCTGAAATCAAATATTCAGTACAATAGTATTTCCCCCCACTCAATCTTTTAAGAATGCTCAATTGAGTTGTACTCCTTAAATGTTAAATTATATGTATAAATGAATGAATGAAAGAAATGTTGTGCTGAAATTATTAGCCTTTTAACTTTAACCTATTATTTATAGTACGTTTAATTAAACTTTTGAAATATTGAACCACTATGATTCCATTCTAAATATGTATTTTATATAAAATTGGTCTTATTAACAAACAACTAGAAGCAAAGGTATGATACAATATGTGCTTCTGGTTGATTATTACATTTGCATAGTGATTGATTGGTTCTTCTCTTGTTAGTAGAAAATTCTTATGTATTGTTTTTCCTATGCATTTCAAACCATCATCAAGTCACCTATAGTATTATTTATTTGAATGGTTGTGTTCATGAGGAGAACAAATAATTTAAGTTCATTTTGGAAACCTCATAGTGATTCATCTATAGCATTTGAATCAAATCATGGAATCGACCATATTTGTAGAATGGTCGTGGATGTTTTATAAACCTATGCATTGAATGATTATGTATAATGCAAAGATAATAATAATTCTTATCGATTTAAACCAAATATGAATTCTTCATTGTTGTTATAAGAACCTGCACATTGATAATTAGGTGCAGAAATAATAGTAATACATGTATGTTTATATATGTATGTATGTATGTATGTATGTATGTATGTATGTATATATATATATGTATGTATGCATGTGTGTGTGTATGTATGTATGTATGTATGTATGTATAGTATGAGTATTATACTTGAGTTAATGATTTGTTCATGACTGTAACTATATGTGAATTCTTGTTGTTGTTATAAAACCAGAGAGAAATTCTATAATCTCAGTATATTTAAATAGTAATATATATAAACATTGAATATTTTCCATTAAATTAATATTGGTAAACGATTTATCTCTGTTATGATGATTCCACCATTAAACTATAAAATTGAATATACGAAACTGTCATTTAATTCTTCTGGATATGATTTTTACCTTGCATATGTAATGAACTCATTTCTTATGAATTTAATCTACATGACATCAAATATTAGTTAGTATTGCATGTACATTAAATATTTCATGTAATTTAAAAATATCATTAGTCAATTTAATCAAGTTGTGTGATTAATTGCATGTCAATATTCAAATTTCATGTCAACAATTAAATTGCATGCCAATAGTTTAGTTGCATGTCAATAGTCAAATTGTATGTCAAAAAGTGAATTGCATGTCAATTATACATTTTACCATCATTATGCATGAAAGGATTGAAATAATAAAAGATCTTTATATAATAATTTTACATGAATAGAAAAGAGCTATTTATTTTTATGATCATTAATCATGTGTGTTTTGGCTTTACCTTATGGCATGGTTGTTGAAAATGGACAAACAAAGGGAAGAGGATTTTCTTTTCTAGACCTACCTATTTTTTATAGTCTAATTACTTTGGTCAAAGCTATGTGTACCATTTAAACATATGGATGTTATTTATTCTTTGTACCATATCCTGATAGTAGGGTATAGCATGTTCATATGTGAAATGCATGTAGATATATCAGATTGTATCGAATTCCATCCTACCAACCGTTTCTAGGTTGCTAGGCTTCTCATGCAAGGTTTGGTATTCTTCATGTTAGGAAGAATTCTGAGGAAGCGTAAGCTTCGTGGTTGGGTGGTAAATTTCTTGAGCCATGTTCTCATCTCTTGGTTTGTAAATTACCATTGTGGTTAGTGGTGGCTAGAGACTCTCTGGTGATTATGTTTCTTTTATATCTTTACTTGTATTTTTATGACTAGATGGGCATGAGAACTTGATTCATATTCTTGTATATATTATATTTTGTATATAATAGTTGAATAGATAGTACTTCATGCACGATGATGTACCTTATTCTAGTACTTAATATTTTGGATTAGACACTTTTTCATGTGAGATGTAATTTGTCACTTGTATATATTGAAGATGTTTCATTTGATTTCTATACTTATGTCAAAATGAGTTACTATTTATTTTTGTGAGATAGTTTAGGATTTTGAACCTTATATTTTGGTATGAGCTATAGGTTTAACACTAGGGCCTTTATCTACTACACTAAGATGTAAAACTTGATCTAGGTTATTTCATAACCATTTTGGTGGCATTGAGATCTCCGGTTCATTTTTTGGTGAGTCAATACATTGACTTTTTTCATGGGTGCATTGGGAGGCATTTTTTGGGTTCAGTGTGAACCAACCCATCTAGACCCTAATGCATTTGATAGGGATGGGAAGATATCCTTAGTTGAGAGTCTCTTTAGTGAGAAAATGATCACTCTCTAGTGCATTTCTCATTGTGTGAATGCTTTGGTTGGGTCTTGGCATGTGTGATAGTGTTATTGGTAACAAGTGTTGTTGCCATTTTTCCCTAGCATCATATGTTCAATAAATTATTTCTCATGAGGAATAATTATACCCTTGAGTTGCCAAGAAGTATGATTGTGTGTGATTTCTATCTTGATGTCTCATTTCTTGCTTATTGTGAATGTTTAATGACCATTGTGTGGTCTTGTTTATTTTTGTGTGTTCTCTTTGCATGGGTGTATATGGACGAATTTGACTGAAATTCGGTGTTAATACTTTGGCTCATGATAGAGAATTATGAATTTTCTTATGTGACTCATGTATTGAAAGTAAATGTGGTGTATTTTGTATGCTCGAATTATAAAAATGTGACCCTATGGCAATATTGCCTATGGTGCATTGTAGATTTTATTCCTATTAAAGTATCATTATATGTGTGAAGTGACCATTTTAGTGATGTAGGAGCTAAGATATAGATCATAGAACATGTTTGAGTCACTCAAGGACTCAATCCTCCAGGATCATCTACAAAAACCAACAACAACCTTCCACTAGAAGGAGAAGAAAGAACATGAAATTGCAACAATGGATGCAAGATGTGGCCAATATGTAATGATATATTAGACTTACACAACACTCAACTAAGATTTGGATTAATGAAATGTACATATGAATCCTTTCTTATATAGGCAAGGAGAGAGATAGGATTAGACAAGATCATGACAAGTGTCTTAATCCTATCACACGAGACAACTAAGTCATAAAAACCTCAATGCAAATATTAAATGCATGAGAGAATTATTAAATTCCTAGATAACTAAAAGTAAATAATTAGAAATGATAACCCCATTCACACCAACACCCCCCCATAAGTGAAACTTAGGGAGTTTAGTTATTATGAAAATGATGCAAGGATGGGTCCCAACTATGAGGCCATGTTAGGT
The DNA here is from genome assembly GCA_007115665.2 of Sequoiadendron giganteum. Classification (NCBI taxonomy): domain Eukaryota; kingdom Viridiplantae; phylum Streptophyta; class Pinopsida; order Cupressales; family Cupressaceae; genus Sequoiadendron; species Sequoiadendron giganteum. The sequence goes on along the minus strand of CM021100.1, from coordinate 30,141,329 downwards.
ACCCATGTAAAAATATAATGCAAAGATATCTCTCACAAAAAGATAAAAGAAGAAAACCTAGTGGGACAAAACTCCTCTCCAAAAGAGAGATAGTATAAAAAAAAAAATGATTTCAATGAAAAATTAGAAGGAAAAAAGCCCATGCAAGGAAAAATTACCCCCCATAAGAGAGAAGTAGAAGAGAGGCCATGTAGCCCCTCCTCAATGTGGAGTCTCTTGTAATGATGGTAGAAGATTGACATTGAATGCTAAAGATGATCCAATATTTCCAAACAACATTCCTCCCCTTAGGAAGAAACACAACCAAGATGGTATGCAGAATATCAGGAGGATGGATTATGGATGATGTTTCTAAATAATTCCCAAGTGTCTCCATGTCAATGTCAAAAGTTGTCACACTCCAAACAATCATTCTTGGACACACTGTTGAAGAAGAAAATATAGAATCACCTAGAAATGATTGTAGAACACAATCCAAAGACAAGGAAATATAATGTGAAGAAGCCTCCAATTTTTTTCAAAAAGTATCCACATTCATATCAAACTACAAAGAATGATCATGTAGATAATGAACAAGAGGGTCAGAGAAATCCCTCACAACAATTGAAGAAGAATTGTCTCCATCAAAGAGAAGATGTATGAAATTGATGTTGTCTCCCAAATTTGAAATATGAGACTCAACAAACAACCCAAAATCAAGAGGCCTAATAGAAAGCACAAGCATAAGAGAGATGGAAACAATATGACAAGATGAATTGTATTCTTCCAATGATGCAAATAGAATGAATTAATGTACATAGGATACCCCTTAGTTATATAGCCAAGGTGAGTACATAAAAGGGCATAAGATTATGAAAAGTATCGTAATCTTATGACATGAGACAACTATGAAAATCTATCACTCCACTTAAAGTGGAAAAGTGATAATGTGATAATCACCACAAATTGTGGATCACCCACAAAAGATGGAAAGGTAATCACTTGATATGTCCATGAAAGGTGGATGTGATAAAGTAATAATATGATAAGTCCACCAAAAGTGGAAATTCTCCATTTAACTCCTATGTGGTCCCTAAGTAAACTTAACTAAGGTGTAATAATGACCTAGGACAAGGTACAACACTTTTAATTTCACCAACACCCCCCCATAAGTGAAACTTAGGGAGAATGTACACAAAATCAAACAATTCAAGATGGGTCCCAACAACTAGGCCATGTTAGGTACCCATGTACAAATGCAATGCAATCTATCATAATGTGGAGAAAAGGAGAAAACCACACGGGAAAAAACTCCCCCCCAAAAGAGAGATGAAAAACAAGAGAGAAATCTCTCAAATGTATGAGAAGGAAAAAACCCCTAGAAGAGGAAAAAGTCCCCCCCCATAATAGAGAATGAAGAAGTCAAGAGACCTCCTCAGATAAAACATGTTGCACCCCCAAGAGAGCTCGTAAATGATGATATGTACTCTCAGTGAAGGGTTTGGTGAAGATATTTGCAACCTGTTGTGTTGTAGGACAAAACTGTAAATCAATGAACTACTCCTGTATCAACTCCCTAATGTAGTGCATATGAATCTTGGTGTGTTTGGTCCTCTAATGGTGAACCAAATTCTTTGAGATTTGGATGGCACTCTGATTGTCACAATGAATGATTGAAGGATGTGGAATAGTGAAGCCAAATAGCCTCAGTACTAGCATTAATAGCCCCTCGATACTCAGCTTCAGTCAAAGAAAGAGAAATAGCATGCTACTTCTTACTCTACCAAAAAATGGGGCCAAAACCAAGATGAAAGTTGTAGCTAGAAGTGGACTTACAGTCATCAAGATCAACAGCCCAATCAGAATCTGTATATCCCACCAAGGTAAGTCATGTACTTGCTACATAGAAAATCCCATAATCATGTGTGCCCTATATATAATGCAAGATGTGTTTCGCTGCTTTCCAATGAAGCTCATGTGGTTCCTGCATAAAGCGTGAAACCATGCCAACTACAAAGGAGATATCAGGGCATGTGTGAGTCAAGTAGATGAGACTCCCAACAAGCTAACGATAAAAAGTGGCATCAACAAGTGGAGTAGAACACTTAGCCTCAAGCTTAACTCCTGAAAGAAAGGGAGTCAGAGCAAGTTTACAATTAGCCATTTCAAACCGAGCTAGAAGATCAACAACATACTTGGGCTAAGAAAGAGAGATCCCAAAATTTGACTATGTGATCTCAATCCCAAGAAAATAGTGCAAAAGGCCTAAGTCATTCATAGAAAATCTATCTTGTAAAGCAGATTTGACACTGCCAATGATGGATGAGGTACTCCATGTAATGATCAAGTCATCAACATAGAGCACAAGTAGTAAATGAGATTAACCCTATCAAAAAATGTAGACATTCGAATCTAAATGACACTTGGTGAATTATGTGGAGAGAAGAAAGGAATACATCTTGGCATGCCAAGCCCTAGGGGCCTCTTTGATACCATAGATAGACTTCCTCAATCCGCAAACCAAAGAAGAATCTTTTATGAATCCCTATGGTTGCTCCATATAAATATCCTCATGAACATCCCCATGAAGAAATGCACTTTTCGCATCCATCTGATGTATAGCCCAACCATGAACTGTAGCAATAGAAAGTGTCAAGAAAATGGAGTTCATCTTAGCAATGGGTGTGAAGTTCTTTGTATAATCAACACCTAGAACCTGTGAGAAACTTGTTTCCACAAGTATAGCCTTTTATTTATCCACACTTCCATCCGCTGCATACTTGGTCCGATAGATCCACTTACATCGAACCATCTTTCTCCCCTTAGGGAACGGAACTAAGTCCCATGTGTGGTTCCTCATCAAGGAACTATACTCTTCCTCCATTGTTGAATCCCACTCTAGAACTCCTGATGCTTCCTTGAAGGACTGTGGATCGGAAGCACTAGCAATAAAGGCATGTGGAAAATCTTGATGTTGTGACCGATTCCTTTGATTATCTAAAGGATCCCCAACAAGAGAACCTGGTGACTCAAGATTCTCTCCATCCCAAAAAGGTCTACATGGAGATAAAGGATGAGGCTCCTCAACTGCAAGTGGACCCTGTGAAGGTGTGATCCTGTTAGTCAGAGTTGAGGGAGAATCATCATCTCGGTCACTATCATCACTTTCCACTATAGAGGAAGGAGGAGGATGATTAGAGGAAAAGCTAGGAGAGCTTTCGTCAAAGTGAACACTCATATCAATGAATAGCTCATGTGTCTCTAGATCCAAAATTCTATTTTCCTTAACACCTTCAGGATATCCAACAAAGATACAAGGCCTACTCTGAGGTTTCAATGCCTTGCGCTTCTCTGGAGGTATGCATGCCCAAGGTGGACAACCAAAAACTTTGAAGTGTCTCACAACTAGTTTTCTACCACACCAAGCCTCAAAAGGAGTCATACCCTTCAAAGCCTTATGGGGAACCTGATTTTGGATGTGTATGGCACAACTGATAGCTTCTTCCCAAAATTGAGGACCAAGAGAATGAGCATGAATCATGCAATTAGCCATCTCCTTAAGGGTCCTATTCTTCCTTTCAAAAACACCATTTTGTTGTGGAGTGTATGCAACTAAATTTTGAAGATCAATCCCCTAAAGAGTACAAAATTCCTCAAGTCTAATGTTCACATATTCCCTTTCATTTTCTATGTGGAGAATATTGACTTGCTTCCCTAATTGCTTCTCAACATGAGCCTTAAAGGCTAGAAATTTTTCAAACACTTCACTCTTGTGAACAAGAAAACAAACCCATGTGAAGCAGGAGTAGTCATCAATGAAGGTGAGGACATAGCGGGCCTTGCTAAATGATGGCACTGGAAACGGACCTGCTGCATCACTGTGAGGCAATTGAAGAACTTCCAAAGCTCTCCAAGACTTCCCTTTGTCAAACTTATCTTTTGGATGCTTACCCATGGAACAACCTAAACATACACCTTCGGAAAAGATGATTTGAGGGAGTCTTGTAACCATATCATTGGAGATAAGCTGCTAAAGATAGCAGTAATTGATATGTCCAAACCACTCATGCCATAGCTTACTTTATGAATTTGAATGAGTGAGAAATGTTGTAGAACGAGACTTAAGAATAAAGTGGGAAAATGAGTAAATCCATGTGTTGTGATTGGCTTGTCCCACTGCAACCAAGGCATCATCCTTAAGCTCTTTGACCACAACTGAATTTGGTAGAAACTCAACTTTCTTCCCATATCCAAAGTGAGTGATTTGGTAGATTGAAAGAAGATTGGTTCTCAAGTTGGGAACATAGAGAACAATCTCAAATGTTCCATCATCCATGACAACTGAACCTTTTCCTTCAATGTCCACTTGATTATCATCTCCTATGAAGATGTGAGGTACCTTCGATGGCTCCAAATAAGAAAATTTCTCCCTTGTAGAACCCATGTGATGATTAGCACCCGAGTCAAGTATCCATTGCTATGAACAACCTATAGTAGCCATAAATTCTTGCCCTTCTCATTTTTATTGTGAGGAAGTGGAAGGCGATGAATCCTTCTTCTTGCAAGCAGATGGAAAATTGATGTTGTTCTTCTTGATGATGTTTTCCAACTCATCAGTTTTCTTAGTGTGGAAATGATGCTCATCATGAAAAAATCTCTTGCAATATGGACAAGTTGCTCTCTCCTTCTTGCTTGAACTTCCCTTCTTGGGAGAAGATGAAGAAATCCCTTGAAGTGGAGAGGATGATTGTGCTTTATCTTGTTGTGTCTTTGGCTTAAATTGCTTTTGCTTCTTGTTAGAACCCTTTCCTTGAGTCCCTTGATTATCCACCAAAGCTTTGGACTTTGAAGACTTCAAAATCCCCATGCTTATTAACTTTTCTTGCTCTAAAATCAAAATTTATTGGAATGCATCAAATGATGGAAGATTGAAAGAACTACCCACTTTCAAGCAATGGGTTTGGAAGCTAGAAAAAAATGCTACATATTCTGATGGAAGCTTTCCCAAAAAATTGTAGACCAATTGTGCATCCTTTTTGTCAATGCCATAATCCTTAAGTTTTTCTCTTAGCTCATTTTCCTTAGTGACATAGTCTTGAATTGTATCAAAATTCTCGGGATCTAACATTGTGAGATCATTGTCAAGCTGATAACCTCTAATCTCTTCAACTTGGCCATACAATTGACCAAACTTTTCCCAAGCTGGTTTGATTATTTTACACTTTTTAATTTGAAAGATTAGATATTTTGATATATATTTCCTTAAAGTTCCAAGAGCCATAGTATTTTTAGTGATCCAATCCATATGAGCATTAAGATCAATTTTAGGATCAGATTGTGCAACAATAGTTCCATCAATATAATGAGTTAATCCTTTTCCCATTAACTTACTCCAAGCATCAATTTTCCAAGAAGCATAGTTATGTGGAGCTAATAAATCAAACTTAGGAGAACCCATAGTAGAAAAATGAAAGAGAAGAAGATAGAGAGTGAGGCACAATCACACAAGACACCCCCTTGAATTCACTCAATCAAAGAACCCTCCCCCCACCCCCAAAAAAAAAAAAAATGATTTGGAACTTTATACTTAGTGTGTGTACAATGGCCACTTGCAACCCAAGCAAAGTGGGCTTCTGATTTTCAATCTTTTACAACCTTAAGTAGGAAATAACATACTCAAATGATTGTGAACCCCAATCCTTATACCTGCACAAAAATGAGAAACAAACACACAATTAGATTCAAATGCAAGTAAGAACAAGGATTCCCCATGAAATCCATTTACGATGCTCAAATAGGAAATAAAATGAATAAATGAACAAAGAACACAATGAAATCCTATTTTAAAATGCAAACTCTTGATCCCATGGGAGAGTTGGTGCAAATTATGTGTAGAAATTGGACCTTTCCCAACTCCTATGCAACCTTTGATGAAGATTTATAGATGATTGAAGCTCCTTTGATGAAATTTTGGAATAGCCTTACTATGAAACCATGAAAATGATGAACACTTAATATGAAATGGATAAGTTGTGGATGAAATGAAATATAGTATACTTGCTTGGATTGTGGATGATAGAATGAAAAGAAGAGTCTCTCATTTATAGATTTCCAAATTGGAAGAATGAGTGAAATTGAGCAATGTGGGATCATTCAACATCCAATGGCCAAGTGCCACTTGTCAAGATGTGAATTGTTGAAGGTTGTGCACATTTTGATCAAAGTGCCAATAAATGACATTAGATTCAAATTTTGAATTTGAAAGTTGGAAAGTTGGAGGGAGAGAGGAATGGAGTTAATGTCACTTGGCTCAAGGCCAAAGACATGCAAGAGACATTAAATGCCTTGTTTGAAGTACCCATCCCCTTTTGGAGGGATTTTTCAAATTTGAAAAATATTCCCTTTTGATGCCAAGTTGAGGGACAATAGATAAATTAATAAATCAATTAAATGGATTTATTGGTGCAAGTTGCAAAATCTAGAGGATTTTAGTGATTGAGATTAAATTAATCAAGATTGGATCAATTTAATGAGAGATTAGGTGATTTGACAATTTTGACTTAGATTTTAGGATTTATTTAAATCAAGATTGAGAGGAAAATGATTCAGACGTTAATTAAATAAAGATTTTGATTTATTTAACTAAAGGGGGATGATGTTAGATTAAATTAAATAAGGTTTAATTTATTCAATTTAATAAGAGGAATTTAGAGATTAATTAAATAAAATGAATTATTTAATTAAAAGAGGGACTATAGGATTAATTAAACAAAATGATTTATTTAATTAATAGAGGAGAATGACTTAATCAGATAAATAATGATTTATTCAATTAAGGGATGAAAGGTGATGACAAGTTGAGAAGGTGATTCAAGATGAAATGATGTTAGTAATTAGGATCAAGTGTGTTAGATTGAATTGTATATTTTCCATGTCTACATTTTGCCCCTCCCTGAAGCAATGCACTTGTTGTATTCATTCAAAGAATAAACTGCTATGATCAAAATTCAAAATTTCTTGATTTTTTAGATGCCCCATTGCTACCCTAGTGGAAAGGTTTATGTTGCTATATTTCCCCCTTGAGAGATCGAGTGGAAATGTTTGATTTTCCGGTCGATATCACTATAAAATGCGAGAGGATTGGTTCTACTGATTAGAGGATGAAAGATAATTCTTTGATGTAGAAAATTTTGATGATGTATAGACAACCATCAGCCATGGGTAGCCTCATGTATATTTTGATACAACACACCAATTTTGGATAGAAATGTTAGTAAAGATAGAAGAATAAGAAGAAAAGAATTATGAGAAGAGGATCCAACAAGCCTACATTATTAAGGATGATGGTGACGATTTGCTTAACAGGAGTCGAGATTTTAAAAGGGCCAATTAATTTATGTTTGATAACACACATAGGTATGATGCATCAAGGTATAAAGAACCAGGATGGTGTTGTACCTAGTGTGATAGAATTTGACTCGACAATCAGATAGGAGTATACCTATTCACACTTGACATACATAACCTTATTAAGGATGCAATTTAGATATTCTAAACATCTCAGACCAAAATATAGTAAGGAAAGCCTTCCTATGTGGTCAATAAGACGCCTAAAACACCCTCCCTACAAACCAAACAAAGCACGCATTAGCAAGTTATTTTACAAGAATATCCAACAAGCACAGCAGTTAAAAAAGATAATGATCGTTTCCCCATTCCTTTCTCTCTAAACCTATTTTGTTTAGGCATCATTGAGAGGTCCTTGGAATGGATGCAAAATAAGATAAGTCCAACAAAAGACTAAGATAAAGTAAACAAGCAAGATAATGTTCTTCATACCACTAGCCAAGCTAAACTAAGGTGATACCTAATGTTGATGTCCAGTGTAGGAAGGATGCATCCTAGGACATGTTATGATCAAGGTTTTGATGATATTGATTAGATGATAAGCTATTGATACTCCAAGTTGATCAACTTGCTTTCTTACTAACCTAGACTTTGAAACTTTTGACGATTAGGGTGTTCACTTTGGAACCTTCTAGACTTGCTTCTGATTAACTCAATAAAAGATGAAGGTGATGATTAATTTATTATGAATGATGATTATTGTGGGTGAAAGCGAGATGATATGGGTGCACCATTTTGAGTTTTTTCAAATGTTTTGAGGTTGTTTTGATTTTTGGATTTTTCAATTTTTTGGATTTTTGAGATTTATGACCAAGAGAATAACTTAAAGACCTATCCTAGGGGTCTCAGGAGCTGATCCATAGATTATCTTTTCCTACGTTATATACTCAAAGACCATGTAGTTTGACTAACAATAGACTCGACTCAATGATGAGAAAGATGGGCAAACGAGCTACCAGATTGTGACGGATGCCTAAAGGACTGACCTAGGGTATCTCGAGGGATGATCAAAGATCAACCTTGCCTACATTCAAGCTTAGAGATGATGTAGTTCGGCTAGATAACTCTATTTTTTTTTTCATATTTTCGACATGTTTTTGGATTTTTGCATGATTTTGACTGTTTTTTGGTATTTTTTGATGTTTAAGGAAGATCACAAGAATATAAATGAATCTGATCCGATGCAGGTATATGAACGTGCCCCCAGCATGATGTGGTAGACTACTTTGTTACAGGAAGGAAAAACTAACCTTGGGAATATGCCAAGTAGTACCATGGCTGAACATGATACAAGCACAAGATCAAGTAATGGTACATATGCGAACAGATGATGGAAGGATAGATGGAATGTAATGGATAAGTGAGTCATGAAGATCCTAGTGGATGAAGAGTGCTTTATTTATGCTTGGTGTCATTTTGCCAGGTTTTCAACAACGTACTTGTCCAAAGCGCCACCGAAGTGGTTTTCACTAAAGGATGATTTTTTTCTTTACTATTCTCAATCCTTTTTTTGATTTTTTTTTTTGGATATTTTTTTTGGATTTTTTGTATTTTTTATTTTTTTGTTGTCGCCAAAGACGCTTGTTTACTAGGTTTTCATTAAGGGGACCATTTTTTTAGGACATTTTCTGATTTTTTTTTGTATTTTTTGGTTCTATACCTTGCAATATTTTAGGCATAGAGCTTTTTGAGATGACAGTTGTTCATGGGCTCCTCTAGAGGCTCATCCTCTGGTGTTGAAAAATGATATGCCCCTGATTTATAGCTTTTTGTGATAATGAAAGCTTCCAAATAGTTGGGCTCAAATTTACCTTTAATTTTTGGGTTCAGCATGTTCTTCTGATTTTCTTGTAGCACAAGTTCACCGACTTGGAAGGTTCGCCTTTTGATCTTCTTGTTGTAGCTACACTTTAGGTGCTTCTGATAGACCTGTAGATGGTTGAGGGCATCCATGCACCGTTCATCTAGTAATTCCAGCTCATTTAACCTTGAAACCCGATATTCCTCGTCTTTAATGAGGTTTTGCAGTGATATCCTTAATGATGGGAGCTCGATCTGGATTGGGAGGATGGCTTATGATCCATAGACCAGGGAGAATAGGGTGGCACTTGTTGGTGTGCAGATGCTGGTGTAGTAGGCCCATAAGGCATGATTTAGCTACAGATGTCAGTCATGATCAGCATCATTGACTATCTTTTTAAGGATTTTCAAGATGGTTTTGTTGGTAGCTTCTGCTTGGCTATTGCCTTGGGGATAGTATGGAGTGGAGAGGCGATGTTGGATATTGAATTTGTGGCTAAGGTCACACACATATTAATTCTTGAAAGGTGTCCCAATATCAGAGATAATGGATTGGGCGAAACCATATCAGCAAATGAGATAGTTCAGGATGAACTTGGATATCTGCTTTCCGGTTATGAAGGTCATGGGAATTTCTTCGACCCACTTTGTAAAGTAATCTATGGTAGTGATAATGAATTTGTGGTCATTGGATGAGGTGAGTGTGATTTTGTAGATGAGATCGATCCCCCACTGCAAAGAGGGCCAAGGTGTAACAATAGGATGAAGCTCTTGAGCTGGTGCATGAATAAGCTATCCATGTTGTTGGCACTATAAATACATTCTGACAAATTTGTGTGCCTCTCTTTCCATTGTTGGCTAGTAGTATCTAGTTCTTGGCAACTTCTTAGCCAAGGTCATACCACTCGATTGCAAACCACAAATGCCATTATGTACCTCAGTCAGAGCAGTTACGGCTTCCTTAAGATTTAAGCAATGCAACAAGGTTCCTTCAATACTCCTATGATAAAGGGTTTCTCCTAGGATGAAAAAGCATAAATAATTTTTGACAAAGGCTCATTTGAGGTTTTGGGTTATGTCAGCTAGGAGGACTCCTATTTTCAAGTAGGTGCAGATGTTGTGATACTAGGGATCACTAGGACCAACAAGTTCACACACATATTCTAACTCTGGTACTTTGAGTGTGGGTACAAGAAGCTATTCTACCAATAATTCATGTTTTGATACATTGCGAGGGATATCCAGTAAGGATCCAATTGTTGTCATAGCATCAGTTGCTCTGTTGTTAGCCCTTGGTATCTACTCAAAGGTGATATCGATGAATTATTCTTTGAGGCTCTCTACTAACTTCTTGTATGGTTTCAGCTTATTATCCTTAGTTTGGTATTCATCATTGACTTGGTTGATAATAAGCTGTGAATCCCCATAAACCTTTAGTGTCCTAACTTGCCACTATGCTACAATCTTGAGACTTATGGTTACAGCCTAGTACTCTACAATGTTATTAGTGCAGGCGAATGCCAATTTGTAGGATCTAGGAATACAATCCCTGTATGGTGTGATGAAGAAAACACCAGCTCCTGATCCATGTTGTGTGTATGAGTCATTGAAGTAGAGTTTCCAGTGATCGGCTATGCTGAGATTAAAGATGGATTCATCTGGAAACTCTGATATGAGTAGATTCTCTGAATAGATTGGAGGCTCTGCCAGTTGGTCTGCAATCGCCTACCCCTTGATACCCTTGTGCTCTACATATTCAATATCATGACCCACTTAGCCATCTATCCTATGAGAGTGGCCTTAGAGAGCAGATATTTTAGTGGATCTATCTTTGCAATCAACTTGATTTGATGAGCCATTATGTAGTGTCTGAATTTTTGGTCTGCAAACACAACTACCAATCAAGATTTTCATATTGGTGTGTAGTTGAGCTCATGCCCTACCATTGTCATACTAATGTAGTATATCACTCTCTCTCTTCCATTTTCACCATGTTGAGCTAACAGGGCACCGACAGCTGCCATGGTTACTGAAATGTATAGAATCAGTGGTTTTCTTGGAGTAGATGGCATTGACACTAGTGGCATAAATAGATATTCTTTGATTTTAATAAATGCCTGATCACACTTGTCATCCCACTTGTATATTACTCCCTTGTGGAGCAGATGTGAATATCGAATTTGTTTATCCACCAGTTGTGCTATGAATCTGTAGATAGATTGGAGCCTAGCTTGTAGGCCTCTGAATTGTTTTAGTGTCCTATGTGCTTCCATGTCGAGGATCACCTTGAATTTGGTGGGATCCACTTATATTCCTCTCATTGATACTATATATCCCAGGAGTTTACCTGATTGCACAAAAAAAACGCATTTCTTGGGGTTAAGTCTAACCTTGTATTTCTCCAATCTGTCAAAGATGGCACTTAGAGCTTCTATATGATCTTGTCTTTTCCTTGACTTGGCCAATATATTGTCCACATAATCTTCCATAGTTTTATGAATCATGTCATCAAAAATTAGTGCCATGCCCCTTTGATATGTTGCTCCCGCATTTTTTAGTCCAAATGGCATCATGTTCCAGCAATAGGTGCCCCATGGACATGTAAACGTTGTTTTATGCTGGTCTTCCTTTGTAATCATAATCTAGTCATACCCTAAGAATCCATCCATCAGTGATAGCATCTCATGTCTAGCCATCATGTACACTATCATATCAATGTTAGGTAGTGGAAAATCATCCTTGGGACACACTTTGTTGAGGTCTCTAAAGTCAGTGCAGTTACGAATGCCCCCATTTGGCTTTGAAACTAGCACAAGATTCGAAACCCATTCCGTATAATCAATTGGGTGTATAAATCCGGCATCTAGGAGCTTTTGTAATTCCACCTTGACTAGAAAGGCTATCTGAGGGTGCATCTTTCTTAATTTTTGTATTACTGGCTTTGCTCCTGGATAGATAGCTAAATGATGAACCACAACTTCTAGATCAAGACCCGGCATGTCGGCATAGGTCCATGTGAAGTTCACCTTTCTTTCTCTTAGGAATTTTTCTAGGAGCTCTTATTCTTTCATGAGAAATGATTCAGCATAGAAGGTGATGTGTGGCATTGCTTCTGTTCCCAGATTGATAGGATTGCACTGTTCTACTAGGACCATTGATTTTTCCTGATGAAGTCCAGTAGTGGGGAGATTGAATCCTTCATCCTTCGGTGCCTCAGAGAGGTTTTCACCATTGGATGCGTCCTTTATTTTTACTATTGTATGGTTAGAGAGTGCCACAGTGTGGTTTTCACTCAACAACCCTGAGCTTATTCTCATTCTTTTGCTTTTGCGACTGAAGAACTCAATCATCTCCCCATAATAGGCCTTTGTGTCTAGTGTGATGTTGAACCCTGCTTTGTGATCTCTACATGGTATTGTATCCCTTAGTCCCATGAATTATGAGAGTGCCTCATCATTTTCAAATTTTTCTAGATCGGTGGTCCTCGTTGGTCGTAGTCAATGAGTTGGGGGTAAACTAGGTTTATTTTGTGAGTTTGGCAGTCTGACTCAGCAGATGAGGTACTAATCATGAAGAAGGAGGAGTCTTCAAAATGTGTGGGTAAGTCGGTTATTGTATCCTTGTCATCGCTACTACTACAGACATTAGTTAAGTCAAAGGTGAAATTATCCAATGGTACACCTGTGGATATAGGTGGTTGAAGAGTGGTTGCTAATAACTGAGGGGGAGACTTGACTACTCTACTAGGGGTACCTCTGCCATGTATGGTTATACTCAAAGGGGTACATCCAAGGCCAAGGTTTCTCATTCGTCCATTGTTGTTGCTTCCAAGGCTTTCATTTTTGTTGTAGCCCATACCAAGCATCATTTGTAGTCCTCTACTAGCTTCATCCATGGGTAGGGTGGGTAGGGGCCTTTCATCTTGGTATAGTGTGCTTGAGATGTCTTCTTCATCCACAGTTTCTAGACTTAGATCCCCCCAACAATGGAATCTAGAAGGGTCTATTGTAAAAGTGTAGGCAGGTGTTTCAACTGATTGAGGTCATCCATGTGACCTAGGAGATTGAGGTAACTTTCCTACAAAAAAATATTTTTTTCTCATTCTGTAATCTCCACACCCATTATCTTGGATTATGAGCTTGATATCGGATATGTCGGGGATGGAAAGTGTCTCTGTTGCAGAAGTGGAGGTGAGGTTAGATGGATCCACATAGGGAGTGGAGGGGTCTTCATCATTTTTTGGTACTTGGGGAACTTTGTAAAACTTGGCTTCAAAGCTTTTTCAATAAGCAAATGGCTCCAGATCACCATGTATTATGACCTCCTCATCCTGGTATGAAAATTTTACACATTGATGAAATGTTGAGGTGACCGCCTTCATTCCATGGATCCATGGGCATCCTAGGAGGATTTTGTAGGGTAAATCAAGGTCAAGGACCTAACATGTGGTTCCCATAGTAGATGGCCCTACTTGGATTGGGATCTTGATAGTGCCTTGAGACATTCTTTCCTAGTCATCATTTGCTTTGATGGTAATGCCTTTAGTTTTGTTGATGGAGTCTTTTGAGATTCCCAAGTTCTTTATAAGTTTAAGCGAGCAAATATTTAGGCCCACACCTCCATCCACCAAGACCCTTTTGACCTTTTTCTTGTGAACCAGGACTTGAAGGTGACGTGCACGATTGTGAGATGGTTGGGTGGGGAAGTCTTGGTCTGAGAAAGTGAGGAGATTTGGTGTGATGATGTTACCGACCATAGCTTGAAATTGATTTGTATCAAGGTTAGCAGAGACAGTGGACACAGCTAATGCTTCATCAAAGATTTTCCTATGGGCAGCGAAAATTTTTAGTAACTCCATGATGGAGATCTGAGTGGGGGTTCTTTTTAGCTAGTCAATGACATTACAATCATAGGGAATGACTTTTGTATTTTATATGGGGTCTTAGATGGTTGTGATGCCCCTGCAATAGTAACCTTGTCACATCGTGTAGTAACTCCACAATCAGCGTTGGCTCCTATGACACTAATGACAGTGACCATTTCATCTATGCATGCGACGACACCTTCGTATAAGAGGTTTGCACTAGCATACTTTTGTTTTCCTTTATTGTTCCCTTAGTTATTTACTTGATTGTTTCCTTGATTATTTCCCTGATTGTGATTGGCCATCAGATTCATGTAAATTTTGAGATCTTGATTGTCGGTGGGTTGCTCGACATTTATGATTTTATCCTCAATGAGATCTTGGATGATTTTTTTCAATCTCATGCAATTAGCGGTTGTATGCCCTTTGATTTTATGAAAATTGCAAAGGAGATTTTTGTTGTACCATGGTGGTTTTTTCATGGGTTCTGCATATTTTTCCAAATTGGAAATTTTGATAAGGTTCTCTTTAACTAGTTTCTTCATTATAGATTCGATTGGCTCCCAAGGTGCCGTGAACTTCCATTTGGGAGGATACATTTTTCGGGGAGGTGGTCCTCCTTGTTTTCTCAAATTATTGATTTGGTTGTTTGGAGGTGGTTGTTGTTGTGCTACCATATTGGTTTTCACATTGTTGCGGTTGTGATTTTGTGGTTGATGATGGGTTTGAATATTTTTCTTAGGAGCACTAATGACAAACTTAGCATCGACCACTCCATCATTTGTGATATTTTTGTTTCTTCACCATGTGCGAGGTTTATTCTTATTATTGGTGGATGGGCAGTTATCCTATTGTGCCGGAAACGAAGATGTGCCCCCTCACGTAGTAAGGGATCTTTCGATATTGAGCGCTTTCAGTATCAATTGATCATATGTTGTAATGCATTGCATTTTTAAATAGAATGCCAAGTTTTCATCTAGATTGGGTATGGTTGTGAAAACTTGTTGTTCTTCTAGCATGGTCCATTTGCTCTGATTGGCTTTGGATTTCCATCTCTGCAAGAAGGAGGTGAATAAATCTCCTTTTCTTTGTTTCAGTGGTGATATTTCCTCTCGACTAACATCCATACCCATGTTGAATGCATAGTTTTAGAGAAATGCATCCATAATTTCCTAGAATATTTTGATGCCTATGGGTAGTGAGAGAACCATTCCATGGTAGGACTAGTTAGACTCTAAGGGAATAGTCACATTAGATATGTGTCATCATATACAACTTCCATACAATGCACTTGAAACTCCTCGACTTGATTTTCAGGGTTTCCCATCCCATTATATTTATCGAATTTGGAGATTTCAAATCCCTTTGGGAACATTACCATTGTAAGACTTCTATCAAAAGGATAGGGGCACAAATGTGTACTGTTTGTTTTTCCTAACTGGAGGTCCAACACTTGCTACGATAGAAGTTTGATCTATGCCGCAACATCATTTTACAGATCAGGAGGTGGCATGAATGTGTTTTGAGGTAATTGTTGTGTTTGATTGACAGGTGGGGTATTGATGGGGGTTTTCCACAAACTCTATTGTGCTTTTGAGGCCTACTCATATGAGTGCATTTGTTCCAACAACGCTTGTTATTGGTCTTGTTGTTGTTGTTCCAACAAAGCTTGTTGTTGGTCCTATTGTTGTTGTTCCCACAAAGCTTGTTGTTGGTCTAGCTGTTGTTGTGCCAACAAGGCCTATTGTTTGTCTAGATGTTGTTGTGCCAACAAAGCTTTTTGTTGGTGTTGATGGTGTTTTCTGCACAACAACAACTCAAAAAAAATATGATATCCTATCTCTCTTGAAAGGTAAATCTCTATGGGAAAAAATATAACCCCAAGGTCTCTAATGTCAGGTCTTGACAATGAAACAAAAAACTCAGTGATAAATGTGAAAATGTTGGTAATCACAATGGGACCTTACTACGAGTAAACACTAGACTTTGAGTCTATCAGATATAAACAATAAATTGATACTTTGAAACTTGACTCGAACCTTGATAATAAAGAAATAACAAAAGATAAAGGTTTCAGAGATAATTCTAAGACTACTTCTAACCCTAAGATTGAAAATGCCGAAGGATAAAATGCTCAAAATGGACCAATCTCTCATAAACTACTTTATGTTTAACCCAGATGAATCTACAATTTCACAGAAATAGTGCAATCTTCTAAGGTATTTAAAGATTTTCAAATCACAAACATTCATTCAGCCAATTCTATTGCAATTGAGATGAATAAACCCTTATAACTGAACTAAGCACAATTTTAAGTCCAGGCTAAATTTTCAAAAGAGCTAACAATCAGCTAACTGTAAAAAGTATGGACTAGAGATCACTGCAAACATTCCAAACATGAAACCCTAAGCATTACCAAACCATTTAACTATAAACTTATAAGAAATTTGAAAGATAGAACAACAAGAATGATCCCAGATGAAATTCCAAAAGATAGATACCAAACACAATATCTCTCTTATATTAAATCATCCAAACTAGCAACAATTATGGCTTTCTATTACAACACTTGCTTGAGAATAAACCCTACTTCGCTCTAATATCACTTATCTATTTTCTCTCTATCCTCCTATATGCCTATCTATCTATCTATATCCAAATGAGGCAACATGCCTATTTTTATAGAAAATCCATAAGATAGGTCGGCCCAAAATATAATTTACAATAAAAAATGACCTACAAGAGGTCAGCCCAAAAGATATTCGAACACATGAAATGTGCCATTGGCACCAATTTCATCCAAAACCGCCAAGATACCAAAAAGGTCAGCCCAATACATGTGAATAATGGGAAGCACAAATATCAATGTAACCCTATATATCTACTCCCATCTTTGTCCTTAGCTCGATCTTCTTCACCATGTACGGCCAACAAAACCCTATCCAGCTCAGCAATAGGTGGCTCAGGAAAAACCGTAATCCTTCTTTCAAGGCACTTAATATCATCTCTTGCCTACCTAACTACACCATCCCAATAGGCCTTATTAGTCAAGTATAAGTTGCAGCATCATCCAACTGATGTCCAGTAACTGGTCCTTCACTGACTAGAGAATAAACATCTCTCCACCATTCCCTAAGCTACTCCAAACTAAGATGTTTCGGAGCAAACTTCTTCCTTCTAGTCATGACCTCAAAGAATGAAATGCACTTATCATAGATACTGGTCAAGGTATCCTCAATCTGTCGTGCCTACTTATGGATCCTTTTCAAGGCCTTCTGCCTCATTTGTAGGATTTCAAACCATTCCCAAGGTTTGGAAACCCTTGGAAAAGGAAGAATCCTACACTGTACCAATTTGTCTTCAGTGAATCCCATGATTGTTGTAGCCTTCTACAGTAGGAGGTCAGTGTCCACATTATCCTGAGCCAAGATAGCCTTTAGCCAATCTACTAATCTCATTGCATCTCCTCCAGTTGACAATATGCTCTTAATAGCAACATCTCCCTTAGTTTGGACACCCTGCAACCAAGCAACTGTAGCATGTGTGGTGCCTTTCAAATTCTCAAGCTCAGATATTGTCTCCTGAGGCAAGAAACCCGCAACAGAGGAGGAAGAGCCAATAGCTTGCAAAGGTTTCATCAACTCTTGCAAGTATTTCTTTAGTTTCTCATTCTCCCTCTCTAGTTCATGCCTCGTCTACATAGCCTTCTACAACCTGCCTCCAATCTAAACACTAGAGCCTTCATATTCTTCAATTTCCTACTCCATAGTAGCATGCCCCAAGTCAACAGTTTGCACATTATAGTCTTGGGTAGTCACATTGTCCCTATCTTTGTTCGGAGCAGGGGTAGCAATATGAACCACTCTATTACCTGACGCATCTCTCTCGATTCGAGACACAACCCTTGCTTTCTTCTTAGTTTTTTCCTTTTCTACATTAGCCATGAGAACATCCCAATTAGGAGGAGCATTCTCCATTATCACCATTTTACTCTTCAACTCCTTCTCAAGCCAATCTGGAGTAGTGGAACCAACAGGCACTATATCCTACTTATCTTGCCCTTGCTCCTGTTGATCAACACTTGGACTATTGGGAATGTTCATGTTTGGATTCTCTTTCTCTTGTACTTTTTCTTCCACAACCACCTGCAATGGTGAAGGGGCCCTAGCTAGTATTTCTTCCTCCTTTTGAGGAAAATTGTTCATTTGTTCCCTCAGAGGTGAGTCTGTGTGTGATACCAAGGGAGACTATATTACCTTGTCAATCTCTGCCTCTACATTATAGAGGTATCCCTCCTGAAACTCTTCCTTGCCCAAATCCTTAGTATTTTCATCCTTCTTTGATTCCTCTTGTGTGTTACCAACATCCTGAGGAATGGAGACACTCACTTGCACAACAATAGGAATACCAACCAAAACATTCTCCTTTGTCGCAATATCCCTTGGGGAAGGATTCCTTGACTTCCTCATGTATACTTGTGTCTTTTCCCTTGAGATTTCCACCTCTACCACTGGTGGTTAAATTTCCTTGTCAACTTTAGGAGCCTCCTCCGCCTTCTGTGACAGCTTTGTGATTCTTCTTCTCTTTATCAATGGAGGAGCACTTTCCACCTCCTCCTCTTCTTCCTTATTCTTTTCAACTTCCTTCTTAGAGGCATGTCTCCTCTTCTTAGCAAATGGCTTCCTCTATTTTCTTACCTCTATAGCCTTCTCCACTTGAACATCTTTCACTTAGATTCTGAAAGGAGAATCCACCTTTTCTTTGCCTTTTGGATCAGGTTCAAGTGAACCTTCAAAAGCAGAGTGAGACTCCAAGTCTCCCATAAGATCATAGGTGCATGGAACACCTTCGCTCTCTAGTTCTATCATCTTGTGCTTCAACCACATCTTGGTATATTTGATCACTGGGGCCATGACTTGGTCCAACTCAGTCTTTTCCTCTTCTAACCAATCAACTTCTCTAGCTGGCCTATCTTTTACTGCCTCATAGACATGACCCTGGATTACATTTCCACCTTCCTCTACCTAGTCAGGGATGGCCTTTACATTGTATAGTCTCACCAAATCCACTAGCAATCTGGAAAACTTCTTCTTTCTTACCTCAAACTCATCAGCAAGGTTAACCCAGTAATCTTCAATGTGAGCCTTATGGCTATATTCCCTACTGGCCTTCTTTTGAGCTTCACCAGTGATGTCAAACCTTGCCCTCTTGGAATGGAAGGAGAGACCAAGAGTACTCATCTCCTCCTTAGAAGCATGAGCAGACTGAATGGAAGCACAAACCTCACCCATTCCTATCTTTAGGGGAAAATCATTCCCAAAACCTGTCTTGTGCATCTCTCCCTTTACAACATTGTCGAAGTCACAAATCTACCTAGTGACTTCCAACAATATGACATGATCAGTAGGGTATCTAGGGAGTCTATATGGAGCTCTCTGAAAACCATCAATTCTGATGTATGAGAAATTTGGGAATTGGATAAACCATGCCCCATATCTCTTTATCAATTCCTTTGCCTTATGAGAAATTCTCATATGTTCTACACCTTGGAGCAATCTAGTGATGTACATTGTGAAAGCATCATTAGATCTCCTGTAACTTCCTCCAGTCAGGTGCAAATGTGGATATACTTCATAGATGGCATCCTTCCCAAAGGTACCCCTAGTGCTTAACCCCTTGTATGGGTGAAGTCTCACAAATGAATACACTAGGTAAGAGGTCATGGTGAAAGTCTTGGTTTGCAAGACATTGCATAACTGTTCATGAATCACATCACTGATGGCCCCTTCCTAGTGATAGTCAATTCCCTACTCCATTCTAGAAATTATATTAAACATCCAGGTCTCGAACACACCTGCACTTTTCAATCCCACCAACCTACTGAGAAGAGTGACGACATTGTAGTACTCTCTCTTGAACTTAAGCCTGAATAGTTGCTTAGGCAACTTGGAGAAATGGGATTTAGGCTTCTCTAGCCAAGAGTTGATCACCTACTGAGACTTGACTACATTCTCCTCATAATACTTCCTGGCACCATCATTGTCAAAGGCCACCACATGGGACCTATCAGGCATGTCAAATGTTGAAGAAATGGATGTCGGACTGAAACATGCAAGAATCCTGCCCTAGGGGCCAATTATCCTCTGTGTCCCTCTATCATAATTTCTAGCACACTCAAGCACTAGCTCATAGCACTGCACTATAGAAGGAAAACCTGCCACATGAGCCAATCCGGAGTCTTACCATTTTTTTTGCCAATAGAGGAGGGTTCGGTGCTGACATCTCATCCTTGAACTCCTCATAGTCCCACATGCCTAGGTTTGTATCTATGATTCCTAACTCTCAAGAATCCAGCTCCTTATGTCCAATTTCACCGTCTCTGCATCTGAGATGGTAGAAGTCTCTGCACCTGGGTCTGTTTCCTTCCCTTTGCCTCGACCAGCAACATCCTGTCCTAATCCTACCTGCAAACACAAAAAGATGACCACAATCAGAGTTATAAGAAACAGCAAGTGTAGGAAATTATTACCTCAAAGTTTGAGATTTAGCCCCCCTTGCGAATTCTACACTGGAAAGGATTTTCGGGAAAATCTGGACCAGGCAGATTCCAACAAACCAAGCATGCAAAATCCCATAATGTCATTTCAATCCATCAATTAACAAATGAAAACCATTAGAAACACTTAGCATAAGCTCATTTAATCAATCAAAGATGTCATCAATAAATAGATCCTTCCATAATCATCAAATTCAACCTTTTTCCTGAAAATCTGGAAGAATCCGCCAGAGACGGAGTTTGGCGAAAATAGCTCCAATTACAACTAACCCTGGAAAAACAAGGGGACACGAAACATCCGAGAAAATCCAGAGGAAGCGGATTTTGGCGAAAACCAGATATATCATCACCAAAGCGAGAAATCGGTAAAATGACACGACTGCAGACACCAGGAAAATCCGGAGTGAATGGATTCTGGCGAGACAAATGAAGTCCGAGAAAAGGTGATGAAAGAGAAAGAAAGAGATAA
Organism: Sequoiadendron giganteum; assembly: GCA_007115665.2. Classification (NCBI taxonomy): domain Eukaryota; kingdom Viridiplantae; phylum Streptophyta; class Pinopsida; order Cupressales; family Cupressaceae; genus Sequoiadendron; species Sequoiadendron giganteum. Next base: position 30,120,254 of record CM021100.1, on the reverse strand, counting down.
GTCAGGTAAATTCAGGGGAAACAGAATTCTGCGAGGACCTCGAAAACCTGAACGTGTCCACATTTTCTTTGCTTTCACCAAGATAATTCAAATAACACCGGATCTAAGGCCTGCACTGTAAGAATAACTTAACCTAGACCTCCAATGAATGAAACCCAAATTTAGAACACTCCTTAGTAATTTGAAGAGGATTTTCCATGCCCTAGGTCAAGAACCCTAAAAAAATGTCTGCTATGAAAGCACAAGGAACAAAGAACGACTTGCTCACACACCAGAATTGAGAGTCCTAAGACCAATGCAAGCAAACGCCCAAATAAGAAGTAGTACCAGACCAAGAGAAAACATCAACGACCAACCTAGCGGACTGGTAAAGCAATGCACAACCCCTGAAATTCCCAATGATGACACACATACCCAAGGAAATTGAGAAATCACGAAGGACCAGGAAGCAAATGAAGAAAAGCAATTTGAAATCAATAGAGTGAAGGAGTATCCCTACATACCATGAAATCAAAAGGGCTGAAACTAGTGATGCCAACAGAAAACCGTCCAATGTGAGGAAGATAAAATCCATGCAGACGAAATGAAAATGCACAGTCCAAATGGCCTCGAAAATCTCAATCCAGTAAAACACCAAAAGCTCCAAGACACAAGCTCAAATGATAGCAAATGCACAAACTCAAATGATCATTTACCTCCCAAAATCTAATATATCAAAGCCCCAAAACATCCACACAAATGCCACTAATGCAGTCGACAAGACAGCCATGACCACAAAAACCTGGGAATTCGATGAGGTGATGGACTTCGGGGAAATCTGGACCATACGGATTTTCCCAAAAACAGGGTAAAAAGGAAGCAACTTCGGACATCGAAAGGAAACTGGGAGAATCCGGTCCAGGCGGATTTTCCCGAAAGCAATGAAAACTCTGGAACAAACTGAGAACTCAAGATTTTCAATAAAACTCATAAGTGTGCCACTTCAATTGGCAAGATGGACATTAAAGCACGACCCAAGCAAGCGAAAAACCTCCAAAAAAGAAGTTCCAAAAAACCCTAAAGCGAAAGAAAGAGGGTCCCCACTTTAGTGGGGCGCGTGTGCAAAAACTACACAATAGTTGGTCTAGTTGTTGTTGCACCAACAAAGCTAGTTGTTGTTGCACCAACAAAGCTTGTTGTTTAGCTTGTTGTTGTACCTGAAAGTCTTGCAGGGCTTGTTGGTATGCTTGTTGGTGGATTGCTTGTAGTTGTGCGCGGTATTGTGCTTACGCTTGTTGAGCCTATTGTTGGGCTTGAGCCTGAGCCTGTGCTTGCTAGGTTGCATTTGTTTCTTGTGCAGCTTGAAAAGATTGTGCAGCTTGTGCAACTTGTGCAACTTGTTGAGTGGCTAATAGTGTTTGTGCTTGTTGAGCAACCAGTTGTGCAGCTTATTTATTTTTTTGAAGTACCCTTTGGTGAGTAGATTTTTGAACTGCCTGAATCATGGTGATGAATGAGTTAGTCATGTTCACTTTTGGTGGAATCGGCTGTGGATTGGGAACGATGTTAACTATAGTGGTGATCGGAATGGTGTTAACCGTTGTGGTGATCGGAATGGTTGTTTTGGTGATTGGGATTTGAGTTGTGGATGGTGCGATCGAGATACTTGGTCCCTGGGAAACCATATTTTGATAAATTTTTGAATTGGTGGATGTATTGACCATTGGGGTAGCTTGAATGGTTGTCATTTGTTGCGATGTTGATGGAAAAATGAGAGGGTTTGATGTGATGCTTTGATTGCTTTGGTTTGGTAGATTAGCGATGGTTAGGGGAGGAAGGCCCAACCCAAAAGATGATATGGATGTCAAAGGTAATGGAGGGAATGGTGGTGTGTTCCCTTTGAAAAAATATGATGAAGAAGGATCGATGACTCCCCCTATTCCGAATAACCCACCCTCCACTTTTGAAATCATGGGGAGAGAAGTTTGTATATTCAACAGATAGATTGGTGTTGCATGAAATGAGGATGAGTCTACATGATTATGGAAAGTAAGTGGAACATATGGGTGTAGTGAATTTACTGGGATAGAATTATCCGGTGTGGTGTTGATGTTTATCTCTTTGTTCTTTACAAGGTGATGCTTTTGTAATTCACGAAACATGGCACTTCCCTTGTTAACAACTAGTGGGGTTGAAGTGATTATTGATATGACTTGGGGAATATCTTGAGTGACTTTTGGGAGTGATATTGGAGGTATGCTCACAAGAGGCCTTTCCATATGGTACTCATGTCAATGTCAGAAAGGATTTTGGCCCCTTCTAATGCATGTATATATAGAGAGGGATTAAGTTTCAACTTGGCGTTGATGATTCTATGATTCTCAGGGTTTTGAACCATTTCTGTTATTTTCTCTTGCGTCATTCCCAAGTCATCGTTGGTGATGTCCTCTATATGACCCTCCTCTAGAAGGTTTTGTGATGGTAGAGAGGAGTTGTTTGGAGGGTTGCTTGATTCCACTAGATTCTTCTCAAGGGTTGTTTGACTTACGTCACTTGAAGTTGATGTTTCTTTAGTGATTTCCATGTTTTTCTTGTATTGGGATCTCGTTTGAACCATAAAATAGATCATTTGATCTTGATCTTTAGGCACAAAAAAGAAGAACTGAGAAAGTCTAAGGATAAAAAGTGATGATGGGGATGAAAGATGGATGATGCAGGTGAGTTAAAATCTTGAAGAACCTTGGGGGGAGGAGATGCTAGACCTTATAGGGCTTGAATTGATTTGATTTTGATAATTTGACTAGGTGCATTAAGTAAAACAAGATGATGATGAACTTTCAAAACTCTAGGAAGTTGTGTTATCCTAGAGCAAACTCGTTCGAGTGGATGATTTGACTAAGTGTGTTAGGCCAAATGAAGTGATTTTGAACTTGTAAACCTTAGGAATTTGTGTTATCCTAGAGGTAAATTTTCTCAAGAGGGTTGATAATTTGACTAAGTGTATTAAGACAAACAAGGTGATGATGATTTTTCCTATAAGTTTAGCATGAATGTTGTTTCAAATTTTTCAAGAGTTTGTTGGTGAAATGGAATTTGATTTTGATGATTGAGAGATGGATGAGAGTGACTAATTTTGATCCTAAACTTGACCTAGACAAGACTCTAACTTATAAGACCTCAGTATTGAAGAACATGCCATACTTCTAAGTGAGAAAAGCAAACCTTTGAAAAAGAGTTGGATTTTGTTGATAATAGAACTCATACAAGCTTGGGTTGTTATTTGAGGCCTTCTTGTAGAAATTATATACCAATCTTTCTCTAACTTCAAAAAGAATTTCAAGACGCTCTTCACCAGCCTTTAGACTAAGCTTCTTGAACCTTGGTTTTTGGATTTTGATTTTATGGGAAATCATTTGAGAGGCCACATGTGTGAGATCCAATTGTCCTTATCTTTGTTTAATGCTTTCCTTTTATCAATTGATCATGATTCCAAACTAAATGTCTATGTCTCAATTCCTTTTCATTCCACAAGGTCCATTATGTGAAAATCAAGGTTTCAAGAGCATAATTTCCTAGATTGACTTTAGTGAAAACAAATGGTGATTAAACCCAAGCACTTAGAAAACTCTAAGGATATAATCCCTAGGAAAAGAAAGAGCACTTAGATTTTTCAAAGGATATTTGTTTCATCCAAAGGGTTTGAAATTTTGAAGCACTTTGTAAATATTTGTTTTCAAATGTTTTGAGGACCAAGCAATGTATCTTTTGATTCCAAGCACATGTACAACCCTAGGATGAAGAGACAATATTTTATTGGGTTCCCACTTGGATAAATCCAGCTGTGCATAATTAGTGTCGATGATTACATGCTTGACCACACAGGCTCCCCCTTATAGTGCACTCGCTTCTCGGTTCAATCAAGCACCAATACCCATGAATCTCCCATTGCATACTTTTCATCTCTACAACAAAACCACATGTATACATGGCGCAGATTCAAAGGACATGACCTTTTACACCAACAAAATAGTTAAGGATTTGGCCTTTGCTAAACAAGGGTTTTAATTTGGACTTTTTGTTTGTAAGAGTTGACCCATGCGGTGAAATACCATTGTTGCCCTTCTCATTGGAGTCAACCCCATGATATTGGCTTTTGTTCCAATACCCACTTTTATATCCCGACTGGAAATACACTTGTCCTTAGTGTGTTACCGATTGGGTCGTTCCCTTGGGTGAGTAATTTTTCCCACAAGGTAGGCCCACTAAGAAAAAAAAAAGTGAGCAATCATATTTGTAGTTCGATCAACTTTCATTTAGAAACAAAGGGAAAACACATGCAATATGCTTACTCACACTCGCAAGATGTTTTGTTCAATTTTCAATCCCCAAAATGAAATGTCGAGGCAATATTTTATGCAACTTAATGTCATGAAAAATATTTTTGATTCTCAAGATTTCCATGAAGTGCGAGAGAAGCACATACGCCTTTTTTAAATGAAATTACTTTGCAAAAAAAATTACAAGACACAAAAGAACATGTTCATTTTAAATCCTTCAAAGCAATAATGAATTCTTTTTAAGAACCAAAAGGAAAAGTGAAAGTTACTTGTTCAATTGTTAACCTTTAAACAAAATCTAGTAAATTTGCCTAAGGTTCTTTTTAATCCTTTTGTCTTATTCTTTTTAGAGCCCAAATTGAAATCTATTAAGTCCTAAAAGCTTGGAGAGAGAAAATCCTTAAACTAGGAATTATAATTGCTTCCAAGAGTGTCTAAAGACACTTGATACAATAGAGAAATGATTTCATAAGAATCTTTTCTTTTGTTTCCTCCTCCCTTTTTTGATTTCCTAACCTGAAAAAGTGCTCAAAATGTTAAATAAGATCAAGAAAAAATAAGATATAAGGGTTAGATGAATCATTAAGCATAAAAATCCTAAAACTTAGACCAAGTTATAGTGTGATTTGACTTTAGATGTAAAATTTTAACTTTTAACTCTAATAAAACTGACAAAAACCTACACCATTTCATAGCTTGTGAAATTCTACCCCATATAAACAAAAGTGTCAAAAAAGACCTTTGTATGAAAAAGATATCATCATTTTAAAACTGACTATAAAAGTGCTAAAACAGAGGTCTATGTACTAAAACAGTGCTCAGATGCACTAAAAGAATGCTCAGATGCGCTAAAACAACTGTCAGATGTGCTAAAATAGTTGTTAGATGCACTAAAATAGAGGTCGGATGCGCTAGAAGATACCACGAATGCGCTATAACGGGGATTAACGAACAGAACTACCGAAAAACAACGAAATTTAAAAAAAAACATGTTAGATTTGCGATTTCTTGCCCTCCCTCTAGCACCAAAATGTGAACCCCAATCCTTATACCTTCACAAACATGAGAAACAAACACACAATTAGATTCAAATGAAATTAAGAACAAGGATTCCCCATGAAATCCATTTGCAATGTTCAAATAAGAAAGAAAATGAATAAATGAACAAAGAACACAATGAAATCCTATTTTAAAATGCAAACTCTTGATCCCATGGGGGAGTTGGTGCCAATTAAGTGTAGAAATTGGCCCTTTCCCAACTCCTATGCAAGCTTTGATGAAGATTTGTAGATGATTGAAGCTCCTTTGATGAAATTGTGGCATAGCCTTGCTATGAAACCATGAAAATGATGAACACTTGATATGAAATGGATAAGTTGTGGATGAAATGAAGTATAGTATACTTTCTTGGATTGTGGATGATAGAATGAAAAGAAGAGTCTCTCATTTATAGATTTCCAAATTGGAAGAATGAGTGAAATTGAGCAATGTGGGATCATTCAACATCCAATGGCCAAGTGCCACTTGTTAAGATGTGAATGGTTGAAGGTTGTGCACATTTTGATCAAAGTGCCAATAAATGACATTAGATTCAAATTTTGAATTTGAAAGTTGGCAAGCTGGAGGGAGAGAGGACTGGAGTTAATGTCACTTAGCTCAAGGCCAAGGACATGCAAGAGACATTAAATGCCTTGTTGGAACTACCCATCCCCTTTTGGAGTTTTCAAATTTGAAGAATGTTCCCTTTTGATGCCAAGTTGAGGGGAAATAGATAAATTGATTTATTGGTGCAAGTTGCAAAATCTAGAGGATTCTAGTGATTGAGATTAAATTAATCAAGATTTGATCAATTTAATGAGAGATTAGGTGATTTGACAATTTTGACTAAGATTTTAGGATTTATTTAAATCAGGATTGAGAGGAAAATGATTTAGACTTTAATTAAATAAAGATTTTGATTTATTTAACTAAAGGGGGATGATGTTAGATTAAATTAAATAAGGTTTAATTTATTCAATTTAATAAGAGGACTTTAGAAATTAATTTAATAAAATGAATTATTTAATTAGAAGAGGGACTATAGGATTAATTAAACAAAATGATTTATTTAAATTAATAGAGGAGAATGACTTAATCAGATAAATAATGATTTATTCAATTAAGGGATGAAAGGTGATGACAAACTGAGAAGGTGATTTAGGATAAAACAATGTTAGTAATCAGGATCAAGTGTGTCGGATCTAATTGTATATTTTCCATGTCTGCAATGACTAATATAAAAGACCAAACTGAGATCTTATCTTTATAAATGCCAAAATAGGTCAAAAATGACCAAGTAATGAAAGTAAAATTTCTGATCACAATCACTACAAATTGATAGCACCATTGTGAAGTTCAGAAAAAATCATGCACTTTCAAAAAAAATAACACCTGAAAAGGAGTTCATATGAGCCTAAACGGAGCCTTGGAAGATGCAAAAATGGTGACAACTCAGCAACACCTGTGACAAATTGCATTTTCTAAAAAAAAGAAAGCATCAAAATTAGAAACTTATTGCACCAGCGTGTAGAGTGTGAAAAATTACCCCAAATCAAAAAAAAATTGCTCGAAAAAAGGAGCCAAATGACCAAGATATCTGCGTTTGAAGATGAACTACAAAATCTGAACTGCAAATGGAGAGGGGTGAAAAAGATTCAAAGCAATGCCAATGTAATGTTGATGTCAGAAATTCATGCAATTAAATTTGATGATCGTTTAGCTGTCACCTAGGTCGTTAGTCCCTAGGCTTAAAATTGATGCTCGTCGAAAAAGCATATGCCCTCTGCTATTGGAATATTCTCTTATTTCTTGGCTTTAATTTGACGTCTCGTTGAACATTGTTAGTCGGCCTGAATTGAGGAATATTCTCAAAGAATATTCAAAGAATCTTTGGAAGAATCTTTTAAAAAATACCGATTGACCTTTTTCTTACCACCGAAGGAAATTCTTCTGTCGGATTTTCAAGTTTATGCCGTCGAGATGTAAGATCCACAGGTATTTTATCACCAGCTACCAAATTTTCAAATTGTCAGTCACTTTATGGATGTCAATGGTGGTTTTATTTTTCCACCAATGGTTTAAATGGTCACCACTAGTATAAAAACATCGATGCATGGAGGAAGGGCCCACAGACACGTGGTTGGCTACAGTGGTGCCAAGTGGCACTCGCAAGGTGCAGGGTACCACATACTCTGCAGGTACAGCTCTACGGAATGTATAGTCCGCAAACTATACTTTGTTTTGAAATTTATTTATTTTTAAAAAAATTTAATACAAATTTTTCAAATCAAATTTTTCTGGAAAAAAAATCAAAAATTTTCGATGAATAAATTTTTATTTTTTTAAAATCGTACCCATTGCATTTACGACGACCTCGGGGGTCATACGGCTCCTGGGAAAAAACAAATTGCCTCACTAGACAATTGCTCTGATTTGGACAATTTGGCAGTCAATCTTAGGGTTTTTGACCCTTCTAAATGCAATGGTGATGTCCTTTTTGGCTGAAAATGTTCTGAAATGGTAGCTAGCTCTTGGATCTAGCAACCACCTCCAATCTTCAAACCCTTGTAGATTTGGCCTCCAATGTCCAATTGGGACGAAAAATAAATAAATTTTGACTATCTCGGATGTAATGGTGAGCTCAAATTTGATGAAACAAGCTCCCAAAATGCACCTACAATACAAGGCCAAAAATGGACCCCCCAGAATCTAGTATTTCTATGAAGAAAATACAAGATTGCACTCAAGATCTCCCCAAAATGAAAATCTAAAGGCACTCCAATAGCTCTGATACCATGTAAGAATGGGCTATGAAGGTAGCCACCCAAGATCAAGAGGTCTAATAAAAAGCCTAAGCATAAGAGAGATAGAAACAATATGACAAGAATGAATTGTATTCTGCCAATGATGCAAATAGAATGAATTAATGTACATAGGAGACCCCTTGGTTATATAGCCAAGGTAAGTACATAAAAGGGAATAAGATTATGAAAAGTTTCATAATATTATGACATGAGACAGTTGTGAAAAGATATCACTCCACCTAAAGTGGAAAAGTGATAATGTGATAATCTCCACAAATGGTGGATCACCCACAAAAGGTGGAGAGGTAATCACATGATATGTCCATGAAAGGTGGATGTGATAAAGTAATAACATAATAAGTCCACCAAAAGTGGAAATGCTCCAACTACCTCCTATGTGGTCCCTAAGTAAACTTAACTAAGGTGTAATCATAACCTAGGACAAGGTACAACACTTTTAATTACACCAACATAAATGTTTAAAAAAAATTGTCTTCTTTTATGTAACATTTTTTCCCTATCACATTCATAACGAACCCCTGATAGAATGTACAAGGGAGTGGATGGTAGGGAATGTGTTATATCTTGGTGTTTGTGCTAGTTAGAACCATATTGCATCAAAACTATTGTTCATAATGAAATATTAGATGTTTTTCGGTGTTGGATTTTTTTGTGAAATTCTTATATTCATATGGTTTCTAGCTTTGAGCGACTTTGATGTGTGTGAATATGTTTGTGCTTGGAATTGAGTGAAGTGTAATAAAATATTTGTATGAGATTTTTTATGAAATTATATGTTCTCTCAGTGAGATTGAATGTGGATAATTGTATTTGAATCATGCTTGAACATATTTCTAGTAGATGGTTGGGTGTGATTTAGTCCATCAACTGTGTGCGCTTGCTAGTCTTGGCCCTACTTTTTATGGTCTTTTCAACATGTTTACTAGTGTCTTGGAGTTATTTGGTTTTTTTTTTAGGTGTCTTGGGCACTGAAATACATGTTATTTGATAGCGTGAAGACACACATTGTGTCATTTGGGATGCAATTTCTATAGCTACATGTATGTCTGGCATAGTGTAGGATATGAAGGTGTGTTTGTAAGTGCTTCAACAGATATCATTGTGTTATTTTAGTATATTATATATGTCTACCCTTCTTAATTTTTTGACTGAGGTTGTCCTGGTGGTTTTACGAGTTTCTCCTGGGTTGTTTAGTGGTGTTCGTAGCCTAAGGCTAGAAAAAAGATGAAATTCTAGTTTTAGGATTTGACCATCTTGTGTATTCTCTTGGAGAATACTTTGTGGTTGAACCCTATAGTGGTTGTTGCTTTCCCTTTCTGATCATGATTACATGATCTTGTTGGGTTCTTAAACCCTTAGGAGGGTAATAGTTGAGCCTCATGATAGTGAAGATATGAGTTTTTCTTTGATGCTTTGTGTTCAATTGCTTCCTTGGTGGTTGTAGTGTGGGTTTTGGAGTTGCAAAGACTCATTGTTGGGGGTGCTTATTCCTTTCAAAGGTAGTCTCCTAGATTCTTGCCTCTAAAGAAACCTTGTATTATTCCTATTTTTGTGTTGAAAAGTTATTATGTTTAGGAAATCTTCACTTTTTCTAAGTTGTATCGAGGGAGAACTTTATGAGTGTGTCATTGTTGGAAGTGGGGCATGCTCTTTTTAAGCATGGAGGTGAGCTAGTGTTACCTCTAGTATTATGTCGAGGAAGGGTTGGAAGGCTTGTGTGTCTTATCCTTGGTTGTGTTAGTATCTAGATGGATTTCCTAGCTATTGTGGCAATCTTTGAGTAGAACCTTGTTGATTTTTGGTTTGTTGCACCTAGTAGTTGGTTTGTACCATTGGTTGCAAGGAAAATTGGTGAAGGTAGTGTGGTGATCTCTAAGGTGGTTATGCACCTAGTGCCAAGTGGTCACTTAGCTTGTGCACCCCTAGAGTTATGTGTTGTGTGTTTAATACCTAGACTTGGTGAGAGTCTAAAGGATTGATCTCTGAATATGACATGTTTGAAGGATCATGTAATAAGTGTACCTATCCTTTGTTGTATAGGATGCAAGAGTGGTGCCAGTGGATCTCGCTTGAACTCTTGACAGGTATAACATTAAGTTGCATAATAGAGATATTGTGCAATATAAGGTCTATTGGTACCAATATTTTGTGGATAGTGTCACATGTGAGAATGTAAAAAATATAGACCACTCTTTTCCTCGTTAGAGTACTTATTTTTGAGATACTTTTTCTTTTTATTTTGCATTAGTGTGATACTCTTATTTGCTTTAGTGTGTTTCTAATAAGACATTAGGACAATGTTTATTCCTAGTGGTGAAGGATGTCACATCTCGATTTTTACTTGCATAAACTTTGTGTGATAATAAAAGGCACTTGATGAGACCATTGGAAAATATGTGATTAATGTGTTTTTGTGGATTATTAATTAGATGTATCTTTAAAATACATGCTATCGTGATTAAAATAATGATGAGTTATTATGATGCAAATATTTTGATTATTGATTATGGTTTTATGAGCTAACCTATTGATTATATATTGAGTACAAATGAGTGTAGGAAAACGTTGAAGGTGAGAACATGGTTGCGGTAGAGATGACCTAGCCACTTGACGATAGTCAATATGATGGAAATCCTATATGCACACACTCAAGTAGTTGCATTCATCCTGTATTGTGAATGATTATGATTGAATTGTGTTATCATGATTGTGTCATTGCCTATTGTGCATTATGAATAAAATAATAATTATGTCTTATGGAATTTTCTTTTTCAAAAATTAATTTAATTGAAAAAATTAAAGATTTTATTTTTTCAATGTTTGAGAATGATAAATCTCATAATTATATTTATTTATATATTTATATATATAATAATGATATTATATATATATATATATAAATATATAAATAGTTTTTTTCTTTTTAAAACAAAAACTAAATGAAATATTTTAAATTAAAATTAAAATTAAATAAAATAAGTTTAAAATTCAAAAGGTTTGAATTATAAATCATGCATGAGGATAAAGCTTAGTTCTAAAAATAGAGAGATAGTCCAAGCAGAGTTGAGCATTCTGCGTGAAAATATAAAAACCATGAGAAAAGAGAGGGGAGAGCGACTGTTTTTGACATCAAAATGAGCAGCGACTAAGAGTTGGCATTGAAATCCAAATATTAATTCAGGGATTCTAGCTATTTCTTCCTTCCCAATTTTATTCTATGAGTGTTAAATTGGAAGCACCTTTCGTAAAGAGAGTCTTATCGATGTCCAAAAAATAAACATCTCCCATGCATAATTTCTCCTTGGAAACAATGCAAAGTCTCTTATATTTAATTTACAATATTGCATTTTTAATCTTTATTTTTTATTTTTCTAGGCATACAGTATATTCTCGAATTTGAAATCAAATATTCAATACAATAGTCTTTCCCCCCACTCAATCTTTTAAGCACACTCAATTCGGTTGTAGTCTTTAAATTTCAAATTATATGTATAAATAAAAGAATGAAAGAGATGTTACATTGAAATTGTTAGCTTTTTAACTTTAAGCTATTCTTTGAGTATGAGCAGGTATGCACAATACATTTAATTAAACTTATGAAATTTTGAACCACTATGATTTTATTCTAAAGATGGATTTTTTTTATAAAATTGGTCTTATTAACAAATTATTAGAAGAAAATGTACCATACAATATGTTCTTCTAGTCGATTATTATGTTTGCATGGTGATTGATTGGTTCTTCTCTTGTTAATCAAAAATTGTGGTGTCATTTTGCTTGTGCATTTCAAGTCATCATCAAGTCATGTGTAGTATTAATGTTTCCTATTTGAATGGTTGTGTTCATGATGAGAACAATTAATTTAAGTGCATTTCTATTTCTGAAACCTCATAGTGATCCATATGTAGCGTTTGAATCGAATCATGGAATCAACCATATTTATAGAATGGTCATGGTTGTTTTATAAACCTATGCATTGAATGCTTATTAGCTGATAGGCTATATGTGTGAACTTTGGTCAGAATTTTTGTCAACCTTCTTGGTTTTTAAGCTTTCTGGCAGTCGAGAAAATGGTGGTGGATGTTTTTTTAATTAAAAAAAAAGCACTTAGCATCCATTGGGAAGAAGGTGGCAGATTTTTTTGTTGCATGGATAGAGAAGGCCAGCAAAATTAAATGTTGGTTGGCATCAACATTAATTGTTGTATGGTTTTCGTGTACTACTGATGGTTGTAATAACACTTGTCGTTTAAAACCATGAGAAACATAGCGAATGTCTACGCATTTTTTGATAAGTCATTGTTGGGTCTCATTCTATTGCTATACCTATTATCAAAGTCGTGAGCGAGGAGGGCAAGCTTCTATGAAGGTGCATGTTCGATCAAGCATTGTCCAACTTCTGTGAAGGTGGTTGGAGGTTATTTTGTGCTTTTTGCATGGGGCGATGGTTGCAAAAGCAAAACAAAAGTTTTGCCTATGATAATCCTTTTCCCATTTTTTGTAGGCATTCGAGAAACAAGGCAGTGGATAGAAAGCTAGTAGGAAGAGGTACATTTGAAGCCAGTAGGAAGAGATACATATTGAAAAATCTCTTTGCGATATTGTTTCATTTATGGTTCATGATTTGTGGCAGGCTATATTGTTTCATTTCTGATAAGGTACTATTGATTGTTTCAAATTTCGATAAGGTGTTGTTCAGAAAAGACTATATTGTTTGTAAAAATGAATATTGTTTCATTTATGGTTCACGTTTTATGGCTATGGTTTTGCATGGATTTGTCACTATGAATTTTTGTGTTTTGTGGGTTTCTCCATCTGGGTCGTTGTTGAAACCAATATTGTTTGATTTATGGCTTCCATTTTTTGGTTATGGTTGCAACGGAATAAAATAGTTAATGTTATATAGTTTATGTTGATTTTCATTAGGAATTGTTGATTATTGTTCTCTAGCTTAGGTTATATTGTTTGATTTTCAATAAGGTGTTGTTGAAAAGGCTATATTGTTTCAATTTTCAATAAGGTACTATTGAGAAAAGAGTATATTTCTGGATGGGTTTGTTACTGTGATTTTTTGTGTTTTGTGGGTTTTTCCATCTGGGTCACTACTAAAACCAATATTGTTTAATTTATGGCTTATGTTTTGTGGCTATGGTTGCAATGCAATAAAATTACTAACGTTATACAGTTTTTGTCGATTGTTGTTGTCTAGCTTGGGCTATATTGTCTTGTTTCCAATAAGGTGTTATTGAAAAGGCTATATTGTTTCAATTTTTGATAAGGTGTTGTTGAGAAAAGACTATATTGTTTCATTTATAGTTCACATTTTGTGGCTATGGTTTTGCATGGGTTTGTCACTGTGAATTTTTATGTTTTGTGGGTTTCTCCATCTGGGTCGTTGTTGAAACAAATATTGTTTGATATTGTTTCATTTTTGATAGGGTCGTGTTGAAAAGTCTACATTGTTTCAACTTTCGATAAGGTGTTTTTGAGAATAGACTATTTTTGCATGGTTTTCTAAGCTAGCATTATACAGTTTATGTTGATTTCCATAAGGCATTGTTCATTGTCGTTCTCTAGCTTAGGCTATATTATCTCATTTTTGATAAGGTACTCTTGAAAAGGCTATATTGTTTTAATTTTTGATAGGGTGTTGTTGAGAAGAGACTATATTGTTTGTTAAAATCAATATTGTTTCATTTATGGTTCACGTTTTGTGTATATGGTTTTGCATGGGTTTGTCATTGTGAATTTTTGTGTTTTGTTGGTTTCTGCATTTGGGTCGCTATTGAAACCAAAATTGTTTGATTTATCGATTATGTTTTGTGGCATGCATTTTTGGTTTGCATTTTTTTCCGATGGTTGCAAGGTAATAGCTTAGGCTAAATTGTCTCATTTTCGATGGCTGCAAGGGTATTAAACAGTTTGTGTTATTTTCACTCAGGCATTGTTTACAAAGATTTGGCTATATTGTTTCATTTTCACCAAGGCAATTAAAGAGTTGATGTTATCATTTCATTTTTAATAGGGTGTTGTCAAAAAAAGACTGTTTTGTGGGTTTTTCCATCTGGGTCGCTATTGAGTCCAATATTGTTTCTTTTGTGGTGATGGTTGCAACGTAATCAAACAGTTAGTGTTATATAGTTTATGTTGTTTCCCATAAGGCATTATTGAGTGTTCTTCTCTAGCTTTGGCTATATTGTTTCATTTTTTATAAGGCAGTCTTGGGAAAAGAATTTGTGCATGTGTGGGGTTTTTTTTTTTTTTATGCATGGGTTTCATATTGTGAATTATTTTGTTTTGTGGGTTTCTCCATCTAGGTTACTATTGAAACCAATATTGTTTCATTTATGCCTTCCATTTTCTATTGATGGTTGCAACGCAGTAAAAAATAGTTAATGTTGTATAGTCTATGTTGTTTTCCATAGGGTATTGTTGAGTTTTGTTCTCTAGGTTTCACTAAATTATTTCATTTCCAATTTGCAATAAAATAGTAAATGTTATAGAGTTTATGTTGTTATCCACAAGGCATTGTTAAGTTTTTTTTATCTATCTTTGGTTGTATTGTTTTGTTTTTGATAGGTTACTATTGGAAAAATAATTTTCTAGGTTTCTATTGAAACCATTATTATTTCATTTAAGGTTTTCACTTTGTGGTGATGGTTGCAATGCTTTTGAACATATTTTACTCTCTGGAAATTCTTCCTTGAATAGCTTCAAAAAGGTTTTGAACACATTATATGTGACAACTAGTGTTTCGTATTATGCTTAATAGAAAGCCTATTATTGTAAGAATTCTTTTTTGAGGATGAAACAAATAACAACTACCATCCCAAATAACAACTATCTTCCCAAAACAATAAATATGAATGTTTTGTTTTCCTTTCTAAATAATGTTTTGTTTAATATAAAATTCTCATTAACATGAATTCCACTCATGGTTCATATGATACTTAATTAGCAAAAAAAGGTGCTAAGCGTCAAAGATTTAGTCATGGAATTTCAAAATATATACCTTAAGGTTCAATCAAAATGATATTAATAGTTTTACTTATAATAATATGTTCACAATTCAATTATTCCGTAATATAATGACTCAAAGGTACATAACTATTTCTCTTATTGGTTGATATGTTGCATTTCAGTTTTTTAGACCTTGCATTGAATGCTTGTTGAAGTAATAAAATAGTTTATGCTATTTTACATAAGGCATTGTTGATTGTTGTTCTGTGGCCTTGAATAAATTATTTGATTTATGGTTTATGTGTAGTAGCAATGGTTGCAAAGTAATAAAATAGTTCATGTTCTTCTTGATAATGCATTGTTGGTTGTTTTTGTGTCTTTAAGGATAGTTCTTATTTGTCTAGGCCTTAATAAGGATTTCTTAGAATGGCAAGTTGTATATTAAGTGTGAGATGAAACATTGGTCTCACTATTGATTATAGTGGAAGATCAACATACATTTTCCACCATCATAAGCAATGGTGGTATCGATGTTTTTCATTGCACTTAATATAGAGGTTGTTGTGCATATAAATGTTGTCTGAATCTAATTTCACATAAATACATATCTACACATAAGGAAAATAAAATGAAACACAACAAAATGAGGCATACTCTCCACCCTACCATATTGGGTCATGGAGCCTCATGGGCTCTCACAAAACCCTCGAGCAAGAACATACATTGCCCACCACTCTTATCAATGGTGAAATTAATGTTCCTTATTACACTTACTATACATCATATCATTCTAACAACTCCTTTTATGAGGCTGAAAGAAATAATAACTAAAAAGGTGTATTTAACTTCAAATTCCCCAAACAATAAACATGGCGAGCAATATATATGAATTTTTTCTACATCTAATTTCACATAGATACATATCTACACACAACGAAAGAGAAATGAAACACAACAAAAAAAACACATACTTTATGTGTTTATATATTTCTAAGTAACAAATTCCTACATATGCATCCAACACATGCAATACATATATATGTAGCTACAAAACAAAATTTGCACCAATATATATATATATATGAAGTTAGATGCACATATATACATATTGTTGATTGTACTCTACAAAAGACTATACTATTTGTTGAAACCATTATTATTTGATTAAAGGTTCGCCTTTTATGGCGATGGTTTTGGATGGGTTTGTTACTATGATTTTTTATGTTCTGTAGTTTTTTCCATCTGATGTTGTGTTTCATTTTCTTTTCCTATGTACAGATATGTATGTATGTGAAATTAGATGTAGAAAACATTCATGTATACTCAGCTTTATATTAAGCATAATAAGAAACATTTTTCCACATACAATGTGTTGAAAAGATTTTTCAGGTTATTTAAGGAAGAAGTTCTACAGAGATGGTGGCATCAATGTTTGATATAACACTCAAAATACAGCTTATTATTCCAACAATGTGTCAAAATGTATCAATGTTGTTTACATCTGCTATGACATACATCCAAATCTGCACATGGCATTGTTCATCAGTGTTTTCCTTGCAACCATTGGCACCACACACAAACCAACAATGCCCTATGAAAATCAACATAAAATGTATATGATTACATTCCCACACATTCTTTTTGTGTGTATATATATTTGTGCAATAGATTCCTACAAATTCATCCAAGGCATGCAATTCCTACATATGTTCTTGCAAAACAAAATATACACCAAAATTTGTAAAACAAAACCTACACCAAAATTTGTAAAACAAAACCTACACCAAAATTTGCAAAACAAAATGATTTCTTTTGCAATCTTCACGACATGCAAAAAACACAAAATAATCTCCAACCACCTTCACATAAATTCCACAATAGATAATTGAATTTTTACCTTCACAAAAAAATTCCCTCCTCACTCACACCTATGATAGAAGGTAAAGCCATAGAACACACCCAACAATGCCTTGTCAAAAATTGCACAGAAATTCGCTATGTTTTTCGAGGTTTTAAATGGTGGGTGTTACTTACAACCACTACCACTACAAAAAAAATGTACAACAATCAAAAACTCACAGTAACAAACCCATTGAAAACCTTCACCACAAAATGTGATCCACAAATGAAACTATATTGGTTTCAATAGTGACCCAGATGAAAAAACCCACAAAAACATAAAAATTCATAGTAACAATCCAATGCAAAAACAAACAATATTGCCTTCCAACCATTGTGACTACATGGAGACCATAAATGAAAAAATATACCCTAAGCTAGACAAACAAAAATCAACAATGGCCTATGGAAAATAGCATAAACTATTTGTGAAACTATATTGGTTTCAACAGTGACCCAAATGAAAAACTCACAAAATACAACAATTCATAGTAATAATCCAATGCAAAAACAAAAAATATTGCCTTCCAACCATCACGGCTACATGGAGACCATCAATGAAACAATATACCCTAAGCTAGAGAACAACAATCAACAATGGCTTATGGAAAATAACATAAATTATTTTTGAAATACTCTAGAAAGGGTTTTTCCAATATGCACCTCCTCCCACACCTCTTCCCGCTTGCTTCAAATTAACCTCTTCTTGATTTCCAACAGCAATACAAAAGTCTTGGTAATGGCACTATTGATCGAAGTGATGGACAACGTATGTCCCCTATGCATAGATATGTATGTATGTCATAGTAGATGCAAACAACATTGATTCCATAAGGCATTGTTGATTGATGTTCTCTACCTTATGGTATACTGTTTCATTTTCGATAAGAGACTATTGAAAAGGCTATATTGTTTCATTTTCAATACGGTACTGTAGCAAGAAGCAAACAAAATTAGATTTTTATTGAATATAAAGAAGAAAGAACTTGGAAATGTTGACACATCTGAAAACTGGAACCATTTCTCCTGTAGCACATAGGCTACTCCTTAATGGCTAGAAAACAAAAAGGTAAAGGTCACATAAATATCTTAAATATCATTAAGTTAAATGCATCACCTCAAAGATACATGTAGAAAATGCATATACAGACATACACACTAACACCTTAAATAAAACAATATTAGTTTCAACAACAACCTAGCAAATTCTATTTTTCAACAGCATCTTATCGGAAAGGAAACAATATAGCCAAATCTATAGACCAATAGTCAACAATTCCTTGTGGATAAAACATAAACTCTATAACATTTACTATTGCATTGTGAATTGAATATGAAACAATACAGCCAAAGCTGGAGTAATAAAATAGTTTATGCTATTTTCCTAACTTCAAAAAGCTTTTCAGCACATTGTATTTAGCAAGCAATGTTTCTTATATGCTTAATATAAAGCCTATTATTTTAAGAATTCCTTTTGAGGACAAAACAAATAACAACTATCCTAGAAAAATAATAAACAGGGGGATGAGTATATATGAATGTTGTCTACATCTAATTTCACATGCATACATATCTGCACACAGGAAAAGAAAAATGAAATGTAACAAAAGAAAGACATACTTTTGTGTGTATATTTCGAGCTCCTAGTCAAGGAAAAAGGTGGTGGATTTTTTTATTTTTAATATTGAACATGCTTTCCATGTTGATAGAGAAGGCCAGTGAAATTGAATGCCAGCTGGCATCAACATTAATTTTTGTATGGTTTATGTCTACTGGCCATGGTTGCAAAGTAATAAAATAGTTCATGCTCTTCTCGATACGACATTGTTGGTTGTTTTTGTTTGTTCTGCAGTGATAGTCTGCACTATTTTCCCTAAGGCATTGGTGATTGTTGAGTTGCGGCTTTAGCAATACATATGTAAAATGTGTATACACACATACACACCCACACATACATATAAACATTCAAAATAGTGAATAGAAATTGTTGAGATATAATAGTATGTGGAAATTGAGACAGACAAGAAGAAATTAAATATATTGATATTAAAAATTAGACATATTTATATATACATAAACGCATGATCTAAAACATACATGTAGAAAATGCATATACAGACATACACACTCACACATACAAATGCATTACAAACACATATGTCTACACACAATTGTATCAAGATGTTGTATGCATTGAGAACATTCTATTGCATGCATATATGTTTATGTATATGCATATGTAGATGTATACATGGATACAACCATGTCCACAAGTATATATAAGAATAGCTATAAATACAAAGGTTTTTTTCAATATGCACCTATTGTCACTCAGTTCAAGTGTACCTCTTCCTGCTTGCTTTCTCTCTGCTCCCTACTTTCTTGAGCGTCTGCAAAAAATGGGCAATGAATTATCACAACCAGCACTTTTGTATTATTTTTTCAATTATCACCCCATGTAGAAAAACATAAAAAAAACCTCCTCCTAGCTTGACAATAGCTTGAAAATGGATGATCGAACTTGCACCTTCACAGAAGCTTTCCCTCCTTGCTCATAATTGTGATACGAGGTAAAACCATAGAATGACAGCCAACAATGCCTTATCAAAAATTGTGCATCCATTTGATCGCAGTGATGGACAATGTATTTCCCCTATGTGCAGGAATGTATGTATGTCATAGTGGATGCAAAGAACATTGATACATATTGATCCCTATCTTTATTCTGTTGGGACATCCTTGGAATCATAAGTTGTATTTTAAGTGTTGTATAATAATTTTTTTTGCATCTAATTTCACATATGTAGATTTCCGCACATAGGGGAAATAAAATAAGTGGAAACAATAGTCAACAATGCCTTTTGGATAACAACATAAAATCTATAACATTTACTATTTTATTTTGTATCAAAAATGAAACAATATATCCAAAGCTAGAGAACAACAGTTAACAATGCCTTGTGGAAAACAACATAGACTAATTTATTGTATTGCAACCATCGCTCTAGAACGGAAGCCATAAATGAAACAATATTAAATTTTCCTATGTGTAGATATATATGTATGTCAAAGTAGATGTAAACAATGTACGTACATACTCTTCCCGATGTTTATTATTTTGGGAAAATAGTTGTTATTTGTTTGAGCCTCAACAGGGCATTCTTGCAATGATAAACTATATACTGAGTGCTATATGGAACATTGAAGCCTTTTTTTAAATTATTTATTTCTCCTCGTATTGTTGATGTCTCTAGAAAAGAATTTGAAACATAAAATTTGAATAATAAATTGTATATTAAGTGTTATATGAATCATTGAACCTTTTTTTTATTAATCCTTTGTTGTCATATTGTTAATGTGTGTACAAAAAAATTGAGAGATAATGTTGTGTTTTGAAGATATTGATGGTTCTCATTTTATTGGTGTTTCATATTTCTTGTATGTGTTTTGGTCAAGGTTCTTGTCAGCCTTTGTTTCTTTAATTGAACATTTGGCCCTCGTGTTGTTGTGGCATAGAGCTTGTAGTTAGTCATCGGCATTGCAACTCTTAGCTTTTAAAAGAGCAGCCCCAGTAATGTCGGTGGACTCTGACTCTCCCCAAGCTGATGAACAATCCTCAGGCACCAGTCTCGTAAGTTTGTTCATTGTTTCCTTTTTGTTACTGATAATTATATTGAAACTTCTATATGTGCATCCAGCGAAGTGTGAGTATGATTCATTTGAATTAACAGTCGTTGTAATATATATTCTAACTAATTTATATTCAAACTCTTTATGTTTCATTTTCCTTTTGATTTGCTAACCATTTCGGAGTGACCTATGTGTTAGGAAAAAAAAGGTTGCACTTTTCAAATGTGTCAACATTGATATATGCTTCCTTGTTTATCGGATACAAATAATTGATTCATTCTATTCTACCTCTTTCCCTTGCTTAAATTGTTTCTAGAGTTGTCTCGTAGCCTTGAACATCTCATTGTTTTGGCTTGGCTAAGTAAAATTGTCTTGTAGGATACAAATGTATGTCTAGCCTTGATAGCACATACAATACGATCTATTGATGTTGGAGATGTTGCCCCATATTTGGTTCTTCAGCTAATGTCTTTTCAAAAAATAGGAGGTGATCAAAGCTTGGTCGACTACTACAAAGTTGTCCTCTTTGATGGAACCCACATGCAAATAGGGACATTGCCTGCAAAATACAATGACCTTTTGTTTACAGGAGCATTGAAAATAGGTTCCATCTTGTGCTTGACAAACTATCTGTGTAGGAAGCTATGGGAATCAAGGTTGGCTATTTTTTTTTCACTACTTGCACTTGTTGTTCTATGCTTTCTTGTTTTTGGGGACCACCTTTTTTAATATTTGATCTTCGTTTGGTTCTAGGGTGATTGTCATATTGTCCTTAGATGTCAAAATGTCAGATTGTCAACTAATTGGAAAACCTAGATATTTATTTAGAGATCAAGAAGAACAAATAGTGGGTTGCGAGTCACCCTCCCCATCCAAATGAGCCTCAAAATTTGGGATTCATACATCCCCAACATAGCATAGTTCTCCTACAAATATCATCCCTATTAAAGGCTTGAATATTTACCAAGCCAAATGGACAATAAAATGTTGAGTAACAACTAAAAGGGATATGCACCATTACAATAAACAGGGATGTGAGGGCCAAGTATTCAGCTTTAACATTATTAACAATGAGGGAACAAAAATACGAATCACTTGCTTTAATGACATAGTAGAATTGCATTATGATAGGGTTCAGGTGGACCACACTTATTATCTATCAAAAGGCTTGGTCAGATAAGCATATAGGAAATTTAAAAAGTTGAACAACCACATGGAAATCATTTTGGATCAAAACTTGATATTGAAATTTTATGGCAATGAGTCCTTTGTGCTATAAATATTATTTAAATTCATCCCAATAAATGAAATTACAAAATTCAACAATAACACTTTGATTGATATTATTGGGGTTGTGGTGCATGTAGGAAAGGTATCAACTATTCAAAGAAAGGATTAGTTTGAAACGATTTGTAGAACTGTCAAACTTAATGATTTGTCATCCTCTTGCATTCATGTTAATTTGTGGGGCCCAAATTGGGAAGCAAAGGGTGACGAGTTGGAATAGTTGTACATCCCTGGTTCGATTTTCATACTTGCTATTAAAAATGTGTGTGTTGGATATTTCAATGGAACTATTGTGAATACAATTGCAGGGACTATTTTGTACATAAATCTTGACATTTCAGAAGCACAACCCTTGATCCAATGAGGAAATATCGAGTCACCGATCGTTGAGCCCTCCCGAATAGTTCCTTGAAATTTTGCTTTGGCAAACAACAGAGTCACTATTGGATATATCTTGGATAATTGTCTTGGCTTGCTTAAAACTTTCCAGGCTACTGTCAAGGCAACAGTGAAATATATTAAAACTAATGAATTTTGTTACGTTGCATGTCCCTTGCAAGCCAATGGAAGACAATGCAAGAAAAAGTGTGAAGAGTCTGCAAAAAATATGTGGTACTTCCCTAAATTCCAGACAATAGTAGCTAATTGTATTTTTTTATATTTGTTGCAGCTAAAGATGGAAGACCACACGACAAGATTTGGGTTACTGCTTTTGATGAGGCTACAACAAGCTTATTGTAGATGTCAGAAAAAGAGCTTTACATGTTGCAATATGAGTCTTCTATTGCAATGACTGTTGAGTCTATTATCAATGGTGTCACCTACACCTCTTTTGTTTTCACTATTTTTATTAAAACTCGGACCTATAATTCAAAAACACGGCTTAAAACAAAAATAGTCAAAGTTGCAAGAATCAACTTTGAAACCGAGTGCAAGTTATTGCTTTCATATTTATCTATAATTTCCCCTGACGTGCAAGACTCTCTAGAGATAATAGCCGTATTACCTTGAATGCCAAACAACCATGCCTAATTGTGACTTTGGATATTTTTTATAGTTTGTGTTGACTGGACATTTGTTTCCTTTTTCATTTTTTCGAGTGTCTATTACATCATAAGACTTTCTTTTATATTGATGTTGCTTTGTTGCTCATTTAACTCGTTATATATTAAGATAATGGACTATAACTTATAATGTTTAACAAAAAAAGATACACTTCTTTACTTTTGTATTGTTTATGTCGCTTATAGTTTTGTTTTGCTTTAATTGTATGTTCCTCATTTTATTTTATGTTTTTTGGTTATATAGTTATGTCACCATATTTAACACATGTATCAGTATTTACAGTTGTTCTTATATATACTTGTGGACATAGTTGTATGCATGTATATATTTACGTATGCATATACATAAATATATATGCATGTAATTGAATTTTCTAAGTGCATACAACATTTTGATACAGATGTGTGTAGATATTTGTGTTTGTAATGAATTTGTATGCGTATATGCATGCAGATTTGAATGTTTATATGTATCTATGACTTGTTTTTAATATCAATATAGTTATTTGCTTCTTGTCTATTTCAATTGCCACATACTCTAGTCTCTCCATAGTTGGTATTAGCTATAATGTTGGCTCCATTGAATCCATGGCTATTAAATTTCATCCTGCCTTTGCATTAATAAATCCACGTCACATATGGTTATCTTCCATTTTATTAGAGTTGCATTAAAGTTTATTTTTGTTATAATATTTTCTATGTAATGTTAAATTATGACTATCCTCTACGGCCTGTGCAATTCTTTGTTGATTTTGCTTGAGTCCAACTTATTAAAATCTATCATTGCACAAGATTAAAATGCAGAGTGTAAATGAATTTTTTTCATTTGATTTCTGTTGTTTTAATATTCTTTTGAATCTTCTTAGTGCATACAACATCTTGATATAGTTGTGTGTAGATATATGTGTCTATAATGCATTTGTATGTGTGAGTGTTTATGTCTTTGTATGCATCTTATGCTTCTTAAATGTTCTCCCTACTACTTTTTCATGTCCACTCAAAATGTCATGTTGCATATGGATATCATATGGTTCTTGGATATAATGTTTTTTGCATATGTTGTGCAACTCAATCTATAGCCCAGAACTAAACAATGCCTTATTGAAAATAACATAAACTACTCAATTACTTTGGTAAGTTTTAAATGCAAGCTATTAATGCAACCATTGCCAATATATGGAATCCATACATGAAACAATGTTTTTGTGACAAGTTGTGCCAAGTGGTGTTTATTTCCTCTTCTTAGGCAACATACACATATATCTACATTTAAACTTGTCTATATTTCTTTTCACATGTATTGAAAGGTTTATTTGTGCATATGTATGTATGTTGTTTGAAAAAACACTTGTCACAATGGTGGATCATAGTCTTGATAGCAGGTAAAGCTACAGAACAACAATCAACAATTCCTTATGGAAAATAACATAAACTATTCAATTGCTTTGGTAACTTTAAAACTCTAAATATTATTGTGGCCATCGACACTATATGGATAGTATATATGAAACAATGTTGCTATTAAACTGTTTTATTGCTTTGCAACCATTGCCTCTATATGGAAACCATAAATGAAAAAATATTTATTGCTTCACAACCATTGCCTCTATATGGAAAATTTTAGCCGATAGGCTATATGTGTGAACTTTGCTTGGAATTTTTATTAGCCTTCCCAGTTTTTAAGCTTTTGAATAGAAATAAAAAATGCATATATATTTGCATCTACCTCCACATACGTATATATTGGTGTACATTTTTTTTTCCAAATACATATTTATCTATTGCATGCATTTGATGCATATATAGGAATCAGTTTCTTGGAAATATATAGCCACAAAAAAGTATGTGCTTCTTGTGTTGTGTTTCATTTTCCTTTTCCTATGTACAGATATGTATGTATATGAAATTAGATGTAGACAACATATACTCCTCCCCATGTTTATTATTTTGGGACTTGATAGTTGTTATTTGTTTCCTCCTCAAAAAGGAATTTGTACAATAATAGGGTTTATATTAAGCCTAATAAGAAACATTGGTTTCACCATTCATCACAGTGGTGGATAGTGTATGTTCTTGCTTGGGGGTTTGGTGAGAGCCAATGAGGCTCCATGACCCAATATGGTAGGTTGGAGAGAAGGTCTTCTTTTGTTTTGTTCCATTTTACTTTCCTTATGTGCAGATATGTATATTTGTGAAGTTGGACATGGACAAAATTCATCCCTATGTGCAGCTATGTAAATATGTGAAATTAGATGCAAACGAATGATATTGTCATGTCAGGCTATGCCAAGTGATGTTGATCTCCCAGCCTGTGCCAAGTTATGTTTATTTCCTTGTCTCTCGTGGTGATTTTTCTATTGACAAGTCCACGTACGGCTATATATGTGTGTTTTCTACATATAAAATTTAGATGCATATATACTTGTATAGATTTTTCTTTGTAAATACATATGTGGACTATTTAATTGCTTCCCAACTATCACCACTACATGGAAACCATAAATCAAATTTTCAACCCTTCTATCATTGGGGTCTAGGTCAGGAAAAAGGTAGCAAATGTTTTTTATTTTTTAATTAGAAGTGTTTGGCACGCCGATAGGGAAGGCCATCATTTCCAGTTTTAAAGCCTCCAACCATCCGACCATCAATTGGGAAAAATGTGGTGGATTTCTTAGCACGTGGATAGAGAAATCTAGTGAATTTAAACATTGTTTGGCATCAATATTAATTATTTTATGGTTTTCATGAACTGGTGATGGTTGTAATAACACCTTCCATTTAAAACCTTTGAAAACATAGTGAAATCCTACGCAATTTTTGATCAGCCATTGTTGGGTGTCATTCTCTAGCTTTCCCTATTATCAGAGTTATGAGCGATAGGTGCTTGGAGGTTAGTTTTTGCTTTTTTGCATGGGTAAATGGTTACAAAAGCAATACAAAAGTTTTGGTTGTGACAATTTTTTGCCCATCTTTTGTAGGTCATAGCCAACATTCATCCCTATGTCCAGATATGTGTGTATGTGAGATCAGATGCAGAGAACATTCATATATACTCCTTCTTGTGTTTATTCTTTTCATAAGGTAGTTGCTTTTTTTTGTATGTCTATACTTAAACTTTTCCAAGTTGTTTTTTTTTGTATGTAGATATACTTAAAATTTTCCAAGTTGTTTTTTTTGTATGTCTATACTAAACTTTTCCATAGAAATTAATTGCTACTTAGCATCACATAGCCCTGTGTCTATTCATTGAAAATTTCCATAACATTTGACAAAAGAATGGGTACATATGTTCAATTGGTAGTTATAGTTTTCCTGTTGGAGACCAGCATCGTGCATTTATTCAAATTGCTTTTGTTAAGTGAAACATGCGGTGCCTATTCTTGTGTGAAGTAATTGTCTCAGGCTTAGGATTTTCAAGTTCATTTTGTAAAAAAGGGGGGGGAACAAAATCCGCAACATGTGTGAAATTACATGTAGTAAAATATCTATCTCAACCTCATCCATACCCTATTGTCTTTGTGTAATGGTATCATAAAATGGTTATTAATGATGTCATGAGGATTTTTACATGTGGTCACTTGATCTTTGTCAAGTGTTACTATGCCTGGATATTACATACCTTCTTGTGCTTAGATGTAGATTGTCTTCCATCAACTTATAGTCTATGTTCTTCCAAAACAACCAACCAATTGTAAGTAACACCTACCATTTCAAACCTCAAAAAACATAGTGAACGTCTATGAGGAGGGCAAGCTTCTATGAAGGTGCAAGTGTGTTTATCCATTGTGGAATTTATGTGAAAGTGGTTATAGGTTTTTTTGTGTTCTTTGCATGGGGCGATGGTTGCAAAAGCAATATAAAAGTGTCAGTTGTGATAATTCTTTGTCCATTTTTTGCAGGCATCAATCTTGCATATAACACTTAAAAATACAGTTTATCATTCCAAGAATGTCCCATAAAATAAACATAGGGATCAGTATGTATCAATGGCATTTGCATCTACTATGACATACATAAATATCTGCACATAGGGTAAATATATTGTCCACCATTACGAACAATGGTGGCATCAATGTTCTATATAACACTCAAAATACAACTTATCATTCCAAAAATGTGTTAGTATGTATCAATGTTGTTTGCATCTGCTATGAAATACATCCAAATCTACACATTTCATTGTTCATCACTATGGTCAATGGTTGCATCAATGTTCCATATAACACTTAAAATATAGCTTATCATTGCAAGAATGTCCCAACAGAATAAACATAGGGATCAGTATGTATCAATGTCCTTTGAATCTACTATGACATACATACATATTTGCACATAGGAGAAATCCATTTTCCCTCACTCTTATCAATGGTGGCATCACCAAGACTTTTCTATTGCTTTACCAACCATCCCCCCATGCAAAAAAACATAAAACAAGTGATTTGTATTTTTGTCTACTCCCTACAAATGCATCCAAGGCATGCAATGCCTATATATCTACTTGGAAAACAAAATATACACTGTTATGTAGGTATCTGAACTTAAATGCACCTTTTTAGTTATTATTTCTTTTAGCCTCAAAAAGGATTTGTTTGAATGATAGATTGTATGTTAAGTGTAATAAGGAACATTGATTTCACCATTCATCAGAGTGGTGGATGATGTACATTCTTGCTCAGGGGTTTGGTGAGAGTGCATGAGGCTCCATGACCCAATATGGTAGGGTGGAGAGTAGGCCTCATTTTGTTGTGTTTCGTTTTATATTTCCTATGTGCACAACTCGATTCTTCACTTGAACTAGGTTTTTTAGCGATATGCGTAGATCCGCCTTTCTATTTTGCTATATATTGTAGGATACATGCCAATAATTATAGTGCACTATGAATCAAAGAATAGTATCGTCTCCAACAATTATGTTCATTACCATCATCATGAAATGTTGTTATTCCTTACGGTAACTGTATTGCTTCTCTTTTCCCTCTTCATTTCCATGCTTATAGAATTTCCACCATTTCTAAATTTTCTTCCTTATCAGTTTTATATGCAAGATGTAATTGTGGTCATATTGCATCATGCCCTATGTAGAAGGTATGTCTGCATCTTCTTTATTTGATCTCTTCTATTGCAAGTGTACTACATATTTTTTTGTTATAAATTATAGAACTGTTTAAATTTTGTAATTTAGATACTGGTTACCAATGAAACATGTTCACCTCACTAAACTTCACATTTTACTTGTGTGTACCTATATTTGAGTCAAACCATTTTACATTGCAACTATATTCTATTTATATACAAGGTATAAAAATCTCCAAAATTCTAAATAGCTTTACGATTGCATGTTTGGCATGGTGTACGAGATTCAACTACATTCTATCTATATACAAGGTAAGGCTATATATCTTTTAGTCCATCTCTTATTTCACAACTACTTGTCAATTTCTTAAAAATGTATAGCATTGATTTGAACTCAAGCAAATCTTAAGTGCCAAAGCATTGCTTTCAACATTGATCAAAGTGGCGGACAATGTATGTTTTTGCTCGGGGGTTTGGTGAGATCCCATGAGGCTCCATGACCCAATATGGTAGGGTGGAGAGCAGGCCTTCTTTTATTTTGTTCATACTGCAATCTGTTGCATGCACAAGGTATGCCTACATTTTATTTAATTGTTGCCTTCTATTATAGCTGCATTGTATCTTATTTGTTATAAATTATACAACTCTTTATATTTTCTGATTTAGATATTGTCTACCAATGACACATATTCATTGCACTAAACTTCATATTATCCTTTCATTTTTTAGAGCATACTCAAGCCAAAAAATCCTCCTTCGTGGATTTTTTCACAGCATTAGATCTTCTATGAAGTCAGTAGGTACCGAAACATTGCTTTCACCATTGATCAAAGTTGTGGATTATTTAATTTTTTGCTCGAGGGTTTGGTGAGAACCCATGAGGCTCCTTGACCCAATATGGTAGGGTAGAGAGCAAGCCTTATTTTGTTGTCTTCATATTGCATTCCACCACATGCACAAGGTATGCCTACATTTTATTTATTTCATCCCTTCTATTACAGGTGCATTGCATATTATCTGTTATAAATTATAAAACTCTTTATATTTCCTAATTTAGATATTATCTACCAATGACACCTATTCATTGCACTAAAATTCATATTTTTCTATCACTTTTGTAGAACATACTCAAGTCATAATGGGGATTTTGATAAAGTAATGTGTTATAAATGACCTTTGAGAATAATCATAGTGACTACAAAATCAGTCACAATGGTCAAATAAACAATTAGATCCTCATAGGCTCTATATTAAGTGTAATAAGGAACATTGATTTCACCATTGATCAGAGTGGTGGATGATGTATGTTCTTTCTCGGGGGTTTGGTGATAGCCCATGAGGCTCCATGACCCAATATGGTAGGGTGGAGAGCATGCCTCATTTTGCTGTGTTTCATTTTATATTTCCTATGTGCAGATATGTACGTTTCTAACATAAGATGCAAACAAGATTCATATGTTTCATAGGCCATATATTAAGTGTCATATTAAAAATTTCTCTAAGAATTGATTACATTGAGACAGCATGCTCTATTTTTAAATGTTGCACCCAAAAAAATTTATATGTAATCTCTTTAGATATATTTTGATCGCATGTAAAGTCAGATTCAGAAATAAAATAAAAATATATAGTTCAAAATTTTTGTATCAATCTACTTTTTGATTAACATCAACATAATCCTATGGATCCAATTATCTCTTCATTGTTATAGTTTTCCATGACTTATGTAAATATACTCATTTGACATTTGTATGTCCTATTCCAAATCAATAATATTCTAAGCTTTTAAATAATTATTTTATCCTTTTGACATAACCTACATGTATTAATACCTTTATCTATGCCCTACTATCTTAGCATAATGGTATCATAAAAGGGTTATTAATGATTCCATAATGGTTCTTAAATGTTTTCACTTGATCTCTCTCAGTACATATCAATCTTGTTTGAATCTTCTATGACATACATACATATATGCACATAGGGGTAATAAGATGAAACACAACAAAATAAATGTTCCAAATAACACTTACAATATAGCTTATCATTCTCTACGTGTAGATATGTAAGCATCCTATGCTCTCTCTTAGATTACATCACTACCATTTGGACTTCCCCTCCACCTATCAACTCATCATTGCAACTCACTACATGCAACTGCTAGTGTATAATGTAGAGATAATAATCATGCTTATCGATTTAAAAAATAT
The DNA here is from genome assembly GCA_007115665.2 of Sequoiadendron giganteum. Lineage (NCBI taxonomy): Eukaryota > Viridiplantae > Streptophyta > Pinopsida > Cupressales > Cupressaceae > Sequoiadendron > Sequoiadendron giganteum. Next base: position 30,089,953 of record CM021100.1, on the reverse strand, counting down.
ATAAATTCTTCATTGTGTTATAGGAACTTGTGCAATAATTATTAGGTGCAAAATTAATAGTAATGCATGCATATTATATATATGTGGTATGAGTATTATACCCGAATTAGTGATTTGGTTGTGACTATAACCATGTTGAATTCTTGTTGTTGTTATAAAACCATAGAGCTATTTTGTAATCTTGACATATATATATAAACATTGATTATTTTCCATTAAATTAACACTAACTAGTAAATTTTTTATCTATGTTGTGATGATTCCACCATTAAATTGTAAGACTAAATACATGAAACTATAAATTAATTATTATGGATGTGGTTTTTACATTGCATATCTAATGCATTGGTTTCTTATGGATTTAACCTGCATGGCATCAAATATTAGTTAGTATTGCATATACATTAAAATATCATTAGTCAATAATCAAGTTACATTACCAATTACATGTCAATAGTCAAATTGCATGTTAATAACTAAATTGCATGCCAATAATTTAGTTGTATTTCATTACTCAAATTGCATGTCAAGAAGAAAATTGCATGTCAATTATACATTTTATTGTCATTATGCATGAAAAGTTTGAAATAATAAAAGATCTTCATATAATCATTTTGCATGAAAACAAAAATAGTTACTTATTTTTATGATTATGCATGTGTTTTGGCTTTACCTTTTGGGATGGGTTCTGAATATAGACTAATAGAGGAAAGTATATTTTCTTTTCCAGATCTACCTACCATTTACGTTAGTTGTTTTAGCCAAAGCTATGTGTATTATTGAAATAGATGGATATTATTTATTCTCTCTACCATATCTTTATAGTAGGGCATAGCATGTTCATATGTGAAATGCATGTAGATGTATCTGATTGCATCGGATTCCATCTTACCAACCATTTCTAAGTTTCTAGGCTTCTCGTGTAGGATCGAGCATTCTTCATGTTAGAAAAAATTTTTGGGGAAGCGTAAGCTTCGTTGTTAGGCGAAAAAGCGCTTGATCCATATTCTCGTCTCTTGGTTTGTGGGTGACCATTGTGGTTAGTGGTAGCTAGAGAATCTCAAATGATTATGTTTCTTTTATATCTTTACTTTTATTGTTATGACTAGATAGGCATGAGATCTTGATTCATATTCTTGCATATATTTTATCTTGTACTCTGTAATACTTGAATAGATAGTACTTCATCTAACGATGTACCTTATTCTAGAACTTAATATTCTTAGCTAGACACTTTCACATATGAGATGTAATTTTTCATTTGTATATATTAAAGATATTTTATTTCATTTCTATATTTATGTGAGAATTCAAGTTATTATTTATTTTTGTGAGATATTTTAGGGTTTATAACCTCACTTTTTAGTATTAAATAAAAATAATTTACCATAAATTAAAACATATAAACCTTATTGGTTTTACCTGCAAATACATCTAGAAGAAGAGACTTTCAATACCTAGAAGGTTCAATGAGAACCATTGAGGAAACCCTTAAAGTAATTTCATGAAACCCATGGGTGAACCTTTCCTTTTGTAGTACTTAATGAAAATGCTCTACCTTAAAATAAAATATGACATGCTAAGATTAAAGTAGATGAAAATTAGAAAAGTTAAAACTTGACTCTCATGAAAGTGTAGTTGGTTTAAAGTGGACACAAAATAGGACCCGTCATTATTATTTATTTATTTTTGACATCAATTGAATGCCACTTTTCACAATTTTAACAAAATAACTTATAATTTTTTTGTCAAAGGAAAGAAAATATAAGACACATTTTTTGGGGATGTCAATCTATTAAAAAGAAATGGAATGTTGTTTTTAATGATTTTCTAGCTATCTTTGGGCATAATTTAAACTATAAATAATCCCTTATTGGAGTTGGGTTACATCACAACATCATTGTTGATGGAGTTAGGCATGTTATTTTATCTTATATATGGAGAAACGGGTGTAAAGTTGTCTTTAATCATCTAAATGATCACTAGGGAGCTATACATCTAGGGCTTTACTCCAACATTTTTAGTGTCTAATTTTACTTTTTTCTCATTCATAGGCTGAGGCTGAGAAGAATTTAAAGATTGATTTTCAAATACAGTAGATCAAACTCCAAGTTAACTAACTACTCAATAAAATTCCTAGGTTATTATAGTTTAGGGCCTAAGGTTTAACTTTCAAGACTAATTATGCTCTTTTCGACTACATTTCTATGTTTGTGACCACTCATCATGTTGTAATTTTATATTGTTATTTCCCTCTCATGTTGTATTGTCATATAATTACCAAATTTTTGTAGTTTTCTATAAATTACAGCTCTATTGTCCTGTAATTTTTAGTTTCCTATAATTTTTTATAGCTATTATTGTTGGTCTACTTTATTTTTGTAAGCTTTTACTACAATTTTACACTAAAATCTCTTTGTAATCTACATTTTATCAATTTAAAAAAAAAAACTTATAAACATACCCAGAAGAGTGGTTGCAACTTGTTTTTTACTGTCGATGATTTATGACTCATTTTTAGCTCTTTTTCATCTACCCTACAAATTGTCCCTTGAAGCTAGTAGTAGAGGAAGATGTGTATGACCTCATTCAATTTTTTATTATATTGAATGTTGACAACCCATTAAGAAGATAAAACATCACATTAATGTTTGTTGTGTTTGTCCCTTCACCATAACTAACAATTCATCATAGTATGGTATTTCTATATTAAGACATGTTATTGTGTCTATTATGAAGGGTTGGGCTTAAACATCACACATCAAGCGCTGACAGTGCTTAGGTGGAAAAGTCATGTGTGCCCCCTTAACTCACATCTTTTCCATTACTATAACATTTTTGTTGTTTTCATTTTTAGATTCTATGTTTTGTTTCAGTTCCATTCACACCTACTATTTAAAAAAGATTTTATTTACGGTTTCTACCATTTGTGGAAATGAAAAATGTGGAAGCAATATATATCAAGAACAACATTTGATTGAAAAATGAATTATTTTCATGATGATGAGCATATTAAAAGAAGTGTCATTTTTTTTAAAAATGATGTTAATTTTTTATTAACAATAAATAGGTTTTGAAGGGTACCTAAAACCCTGAACAAAAGAGATAGTGGCAACAAAGATAGAACAATAGGCTGCCCAACCCAGAAAACAAAAAACAAGTTGATTACCCAGATATCAACTAGGTCCATAAGTAAAAACCAATGAAAGAAAATAGAGACAAAACAAAAAATAAAACAACCATCAAATAAGTTCCTTGAGCATCCTAACCACTTCTAGATCCTTCGACACCAAGTTCTCATCCATTTCCATGATATCCTCCACATCATGTGTATATTCAGTAATGCATTTCTTAGTTTGACTCTGAGTACACACGCTCGATCCAGCACCCATATTCACATTTTTCATGTCCTTATCACCACTCTCCTTCCTCTCCTTAGTCATCTGGTCATCAAAAAGACCTCTCCCTGTCTGTTCTTTGGCCTTCTCATTGAGAAAAACTAGGCCTTCAGCCGAGGCCTCCAACTTTTCCTTAGATTACTAAGTGTATCCACATCCTTATGCATCTACCTATAATTCTTCTCCAACAATGCCACCCCCAACCCATAGTCATTTTTTAGCTTAGCCAACTCCTCCACCACACAGTCGATACTAGAATTCATCAATTTTTTGAAAGCAAAGATGGAATCCTTCTCCTTGAGACCATGGAGCATGGAAATATTGCACCTTGCTATAGTGTCATGCTTGTTGTGGAGTGTGATATAAGAGGGATTCATTGCACATGAGTCTCTTTATTCTTAAGAGATCACCAAGGAACGAACTGCCCTTATACACCTCAACTTTTTCGTAAATTGATCAACTGTAATGAAGTACAATAAAGTTGCCTCAGACCTCGAAATAGAAAATCTTCAAGATCTCTACCTCTAGTGGAAGAGCTCTAAGCCAAAGGACATCAGTGTAGTTTCAGGATGCCAATGTGGCACATTGTTGTCTAAAATATGTGTTGGAATCCTAAGTTACGAGGAGCTCAAGAGCTCAAGCGGGCAAAGCTAAGTTTCACTTCTAAGCTCAAATTGAGTGCATGCTAAATCAAATAAACCAGATAGAAAGCTAGATTCTTGGAAACAAACACAAAGAAGCTTGAAGGGAGATTACCTTTTACCGAGCATTCGGGTCTTCTCTTCAAGCTTTGCTCCACAACCTACAAACAAAAGATCAAGGGGAAAAGGTTGGGGTTGAATAGGGGTCTACCTTAGTCATACCCCCATTTTGGTGTTCCCACCTCCATAGACAACCAAGTTTGGAAAGGAGTGTAAACAAAGCACATGGTGAAAGAAAAACCCGCTTCGGAGAAGAGCTTGCACCACAAGTAGTAAATGAAAAAGTAGGAAAGAGTGAGAGAGAGAGTGTGTTACCCACAAGTCAAGACCCTCTTTGAAGCACATGGGTGCACCACTGAGTGCTTGCTTGAGAACTATAGCTCTTGGAGGGACCTCAATCTGGCATGGCTTTTCTAGTAATATTTTTTCTATTCAAGGATGAGACTAACCAAGACTAGAGCAAGTAGTAGTGCTTGAATCAATGACTTCGAACCCCAAAATGAAAGCTAAAAAGGGGTTTTCATGCATGCAAGGGTGGAACAGAGCCGTTACATCTGAGACCTAACCACTAGGACACATGTCGCAAGGGTCAAGATTCTAGATTTGTTATTTCAAACTTGGAAAACCGCTAGAACCTTATCGTGCCGCACAAACTTCTGTGCACCATGCAAGCATCCAGAGCCTAGATTTTCAGGAAACATGCTGTTAGGCTTCTCTTGTTCTGCCATATGTTAGCATGGAATCAGAATCACAAAATTTTGACTCATGGGATTTTTTCATTAATGTTCTAGAGTGTCATAAATGCTAGGCAAGATGCAAAAATGTGCAATTGCCCCTAGGTGAAATTTTACAAAATTAAATTTTTCCCCCATATTAGTGGGCTTGATTTTAGAAAAATTAGCCTCACTAAAGTAGAGAAGAAAATTTTCACCTGAATTTCAAATTTTATAGAATTGCATGCCAAGAAAAAGGGAATGCAGAGGCCATTGAGGTCGACCTAATCGGGACTGAAGATTCCCTCAGCATCTGAACTCAACAAACAGTGACAAAATGGTCATGAAAAATTGTTCAAAACCATAACCTGCAAAACTTAAAATTTTGAGTCGGCTTTGAAAAATCGAAAAAAGCTATTATGGAGAGAAGAATGATCAAGAAAAATGTCATTGATTCAAAGGAAAAATATGATCAAGAGGTGACTATATGTCACTTCCTGATTTATCCCCCAACATGGTGGGGTAAAGTCATGAGAAACTAGGGAGCCACAAACTCTAGGAAAAATGGGCCCAGAGGAGCCTATATATACCTAGGTAGGCCCCCAAAAGGGTCATTGTCACTATTCACTATGAGCAAATTGTTGAATTTTGTAAGAGAAAAGTCAAAAAAATGTTGAGCAGGAGGGAGTACAAGGTGCCAAGACTAGAGCAGCTATGTGTGGACATCACTGAGGGCAGTGAGGTGGACTAAGTAGGCCTCTAAACCTCATTTATTGTGTAATTTATTTCATTTTTTGCATGTTTTCAATTGGCGAGGTGCGCAAGCATCTTGTTTTTTTTAGCATGTTTGGAATGTGTGTTGTCATCTCAAGTCTATTTCAAGGTCCAAAGTTGCCACTATCATCTCAAGGACACGCTGGCATCGTCGAGCGACCATGGTGGTCCTAGACCAATACGCGTCGTCCAGACGTCTACACGGTGCACATGTGTCTTTAAATAAAAAATTTCTCATTTTTATGATAGAAGGATGTTCAGACTTAGAATTTTCTCACTTTTTGTAGGAGTACCCAGATATTTGGGAGCATCTAGAAGGGTGAGCATTCTGACTCATCCGCAAGTAGAGGGACCGCCTCATAAAGGGCGAGGTCACACATCTTGAGCGAGTTAGGATTTGGCACGTATTCACTATGCCAAATTTGAGATACCACATGTGAGAGGATGCTCACAGCCCTAATGGAGCGGTGGGATGTGTTGATGGTTTTTTCTGCACAGCAACAACTTAGACAGAATATGATATCCTATCTCTCTTGAAAGGTAAATCTCTATGGAAAAGAGATAACCCCAAGGTCTCTAATGTCAGGTCTTGACAATGCAAATAAAACAACTCAGAGATAATGTGAAAATTTTTGGTAATCACAAAGGGACCTTACTACAAGAAAACACCAGACTCAAATTTATCCGATCTAGCAATAAGTTGATACTTCAAACCCTAAATTTAACCCAGATAATAAAGAAACAGCAAAAAGGTAAATGTTTCATAGATAGTTCTAAGACTAATTCTAACCCTAATATTGACAATGCAAAAGATAAGATGCTCAAAATGGACCGATCCCTCATAAACTACTTTATGTTTGACCCAGATAAATATGCAATCTTACAGGAATAGTGCAATCTTCTAAGGTATTAAAGATTTTAAAATCATGGATATTGATTCATGACAACCCTATTGCAATTGAAATGAAAAAACATTCATGATTGAACTAAGCACAATTTTTAAGTCCAGGTTAACTTTACAAAGCAACTAACAATTAGCTAACAGCAAAAAGTATGGACTAGAGATCATTGCAAACATTCCAAACATGAAACCCTAAGCATCACCAAACCATCTAACAATAAACTTAAGCAATTTTAAAGATAGAATAACAAGAACCATGCCAGATAAAACTCAACACAAGAGAGATACCAAATCACAATATCCTTCCTTATATTAAATCATCCAAAATGGCAACAATTCCAGTCTTCTATTACAACACTTGCTTGAAGATAAACCCTAATTCGCTCAAATATAAAATCTTCTAACTTCTCTACTATCTTATTCGATATGCTACTCTATATATCTATCTTCTATATCTTTTACAAATGAGGCATCATGCCCAATTTATAGAGAACCCCCAAGATAGGTCTACCTAAATAAGGGTTTTACAATAATAAATGCCATACAATAGGTCAACCTCAAAAGATATTTGAATACAACATGAAATGTGCAATTGCACCAATTTCATCCAAGTCAGCTTGGGGTCTCAAAAAATCAATCCAATGCATGTGAATAATGGGAAGCAAAAACTTTGATGTAGCCCTATATAACTACTTCCCATCCTTATCTTTGGCACACTCCACTTCACCATGCACTGCCTGCAATACTCTATCCAATTCAGCAATAGGTGGCATAGGCAAAACCCTAACTTTTATTTCAAGAGACTTGATGTCATCTCTTGCTTGCCTTACTGTACCATCCCAATCAGCCCTATTTGTTAGATACCTGTCAATAATTGCAATATACGTTGCAGCATCATCTAGTTGATGTTCAATGACTAGACCTTCACTGATTGTAGAATAGACATCTCTCCACCATTTCCTTAGTTGCTCCAAACTGAGATGCTTTCGGGTAAAATTCTTTCTCCCTGTCATAATTTCAAAGAATGAGATGCACCTATCATAAATTCTAGTCAAGGTGTCCTTAATCTGATTCGCTTGTCTATGTATCTTCTTTAAGGCCCTTTGCCTCATCTACAAGATCTCGAACAATTCCCAAGGCTCAAAAACCCTTGAGAAAGGAAGAATCCCACTCTTCACCAGTAGATCTTCAGTGTATTCCATAATAGTCTTTGTTTTTTGCAATAGGAGATCAATGTCCTCCTTGTCCTGGGCTAGCACAGACTTTATCCTATCCACTGACCTCGTGGCATCCCCTACAGTTCACAAGATATCCTTGATGGCACCATCTCCTTTGGCCTAAACTCCCTACAACCAACTAACTGTGGCATGTGTAGTGCCTTTCATCCTTTCAAGCTCGGAAATTATCTCTTGAGACAAGAAACCTATAGCAGAGGAGGAAGAGCCAATGGACTGCAAGGGTTTCATCAACTCCTGCAAGTACCTATTCAATCTCTCATTCTCCCTTTCCAACTCATGCTTGGTTTGTACCTCCTTCCTCAAACGGCCAAGGATTACAGCACTGGAGCCCTCATACTCCTCAATATCCTATTCCATAGATGTGTGCCCTAGATCAATAGTATGCACATGATAATCTTTTGTAGTCACCTCATCTCTATCCTTATTAGGAGCAGGGGTAGCAACATGGGCCACACTATTGCCAGATCCATCTCTTTCAATCTTGGAGATGACCTTAGCTTTCTTCTTTGTTTTACCTTTCCCAATGTTAGCCATTAGGTCATCCCAATTTGGAGGAGTATCCTCCACTATAATCAACTTACTCTTCAGCTCCTTATCCAGCTAGCCTGGAACAGTGGACTCTTTCAGAACTTTATCTTGCCTTTCCTGTTCTTGTTGAACACTAGGTGCATCCTTCTCAATTCTTGTCTCTGTAGGGATCTCCCTAACTGAATCCTCTTTACCCCGAGATTGCTCCTCTAATCTGTCCTGTGCTGGTGAAGGAATCCTAACCGAAATCTCTTCCTTTTGAGGGGATTTTCCCTCCTGATCCTCTACAGGTGAATCTGCATAAGCTACCAAGGGAGACTGAATTACTTTATCAATTTCTACCTCTGCATTATAGAGGTCTCCTTCCTAGAATTCTTCTTCACCCAAGTCCTTAGGATCTTCATCCTTCCTTGGTTCTTTTGGCACACTGCCAGTCTCTTGAGGAAGGGGAATGTTCCCTTGTTCAATGATAGGAGTGATCACAGGAGCACTTCCTTTTGCTGCATCATCCTTTGGGGAAGGAATCCTTGACCTCCTCATGTATACCTATGTTTTCTCCCTTGAACTTTCTACCTCTACCACAGGTGGCTCAACTTCCTTCTCTACCTTGGAAGTTTCTTCTTATTTCTATGGCAGTTTCACAAGTCTTCTTCTTTTAGTCAAAGGAGTAGTAACATCCACTTCTTCCTTTTCCAATTCATCTTTCTCAGCCCCTTTTCTCTTTGAAACATGCCTTCTTTTCTTGGCAATGGGCTTCCTTTGTTTACCTGCATCTGCTACCTCCTCAGTTTGAACATCCCTAACCTTGATCTTGAAGGGAGAACCCACCTTGGTCTTACCTTTAGGATCCTACTCATGTGACTCCTCAAAAGCAGAATGAGACTCCAAGTCTCCCATTAAATCATAGGTGCATTGCACACCTTCACTTTCCAACTCCAGCATTCTGTGCTTAAGCCACATATTGGTATACTTAATCACAAGTCATAATCTACTCCAACTCTATCTTTTTTTCTTCCAACCAGTCAATCTCTCCAATTGACTTATCCTTCATAGCCTCAAAGATGTGACCCTAAATCAGATTCCCATCTTCCTCAACCTGATCGAGAATTGCCTTTATATTATATAACCTCACTAGGTCCACAGGCAGCCTGGAGAATTTCTTCTTTTGGACATCAAACTCATCACTAAGGTTAGCCCAATAGTCTTCAATGTTATCCTTGTGACTATATTCTCTACTGGCCTTCTTTTGTGCCTCACCAGTGATATCAAATCTTTCCCTCTTGGAATGGAAGGAGAGACCAAAAGTACTCATCCCCTCCTAAGAAGCATGGGCTGACTGGATGGAAGGGCATACCTCATTGGTTCCTATCTTCAATGGGAAGTCATTCTCAAACCCTGTTTTATGCTTCTCTCCTTTCAAAATCACATCGAAGTCACAAATCTGCCTTGTGACTTCCAACAATATGATATGGTTTGTTGGGTACCTAGGAAGTCTGTAGGGAGCCCTTTGACAACCATCAATTCTTATGTAAGAGAAGGTGGGGAACTGAATGAACTAGGCCCCAAACCTCTTGATCAACTCCTTGGCCTTGTTTGAGATTTTGACATGCTAGACATCCTATAGCAACTTGGTAATATACATGGTGAATGCATCATTCACCCTTCTATAGCTTCCTCCTCCCAGGTGAAGTTACGGATATGCCTCATAGATTGCATCTTGCCCAAATATACCTCTAGTGCTCAACCCCTTGTATGGGTGAAATCTTTACAGTGCATACACTAGATAGGAGGTCATGGTGAAGGCCTTGGTCTGTAAGACATTGCACATCTGCTCATGGATCACTGCACTTATAGCACCTACCCAGTGGTAGTCTATACCCTGCTCCATCTGAGCAATGACATTGAACATATAGCTTTCAAATACCCCTGCATTTTTCAGTCCTACCAACCTGCTGAGGAGAATGATGGCATCCTAGTACTCCCTCCTGAATTTGAGTCTAACTAGCTGCTTAGGCAAGTTGGAAAAGTGAGACTTAGGCTTCTCCAACCAAGAGTTGATTACCTGGTAGGACTTAACCACATTCTCTTTGTAGTATTTCTTAGCTACATCCATATCAAAAGCCACCACATGTGACCTATCAGGCATATCAAAAGTTTGAGCAATAGACACAAGGTCAAAGTTTGCAAAAACCCTTCCCTGAGGACCAATTATTCTTTGTGTTCCTCTATCATAATTCCTGGCACATTCAAGCACCAACTCATAACATTGCAACATAGAGGGGAATCTAGCCACATGTGCCAACCCTGAATCCAATGTTCTTCTAGCCAACAAAGGGAGGCTTTGTGCTGCCATTCCAGCCTTGAACTCCTCATAGTTCCACATACCCACATTGGTATCAGTAATCCCTGACTAGATAGAAGTCAATCTGCTCTTAAGAATCTTACTCTTTATATCCATTTTTACCTTCTCTGCCTCGGAGATAGCAGAACCTTTAGCACTTGGATCCATTTCCTTTCTCTTGCCTTGCCCAACAACAGCTTATCTTGATCCTGCCTGCAAACAAGGAAAAACAACAAAATGAGATACAAGATAAACAATAAGTGTCAAAAACCAATTATCCCAAAGTTTGAGATTTAGCCCCCCTTCACGAAATCTAGACTGGAGAGGAATTCTGAGGAAATACGGACTAGGGGGAATCTAGCGAAATAGGCATATAAACATCCATATAATCATTCCAATCAATCAATTTAACCAAGGAATAACTTGACACTACTTAGCATAAGTTCATTTAATCATCTAAATACATCATCATCAAGCAAATTCTTCATATAATCATCAAATTCTTCATTCCCACAAAACTTTGAAAAAATCCGCCCTAGACGAAAATCCCCAAAAATAACATAGTTTCAACAAATTGAGAAAATGAAGAAGGCGGAGAGCATTCGGGAAAATCCCGAGGGTGCGGATTATGGCATAGTTAATACAGTTTTATCATAAAAGCCCGAATTCGGAAGAACAACCAAGCAACAGAACATGGGGAAATCCGGAGGAAGCAAAATTTTGGAGACAAGAAAAAGCCCGAATAAAAGCAAATTATGAAGAACGGAGAGGAAGCAGGAAAACTCGGGGAAATTCATTAGAGATGGAATTTCATGAAGACACCAAAAACCCGAACACCCACACTTCTCTCTCCTTCACCCAAAAAAATTGAATGATCATGGACCTAAGAACTTGGAGCTCGACAACAACCTGACCTAAACCTCCAATGGATCAAGCTTGAATCAAAAACTTATCTCTCAGTAAATCAAGAGGGATTGGTTATGCCCTAGGTCAAGAACCCTAAACCTTATGCCATGAAAGCATGGAATAGCTCAAGCACAACTTGCGTTCCTGCAAGGATAGAATTCATGGAAAATGCAAGCAAGCAACCTGAGACAACAATGAAAGATAAGCTCAAAGCAAATACCCAGGAAAAGTACTTGAACGGAATGGCAAGACATGAACCTTGAAACGCACAGGAATGGCACGCACATTCAAGCAAGAACACAGCAATGAATAGCATGAAAGTGCATAAAGCAAAGCAATCCAAACCAAAAGGAGAAAGAGAGCATCCACATACCATGAGAATAGAGGGAATCAAAACCAAGGATGCTGGCAATAAACTTCAAGCGCGAGCAAAACATGAATGGTGCTCCAAAAAATCCAAACGCAACACTCGAAGTCACTTCCAAACACACAATCTAGCAACACACCTCAAGCTTAAGCACTCCAAACTCAAATGGCAAGAAAATAATCAAACTCAAATGGAAAATCACTTCCCACAACTCAATATAACATCACCCAAAAAGTCATGCAATTCACCATTAATGCGATCAACAAGACAACCCAAACCAAATTCGAGAATCCGACAAAGCAATAGAATTCAAAAAAATTTGGACATGACAGATTTCCTCGAACTCAAACAAAATGCAACCATCACCGAGCACCAAAAGGAAATTGGGAAAGTCCGACCAGGGCGGATTTTCATGAAAACAGTGAAAAACCCAGAATGAGCCCAGAACTTAAGGTTTTCAATATGAATCACAAATGGACCATTCCAACAGGAAAGATGAATTATTAAAGCACATTCCCAAGCAAGAAAAACTCCAAAAATAAGAGCCAAGACACCAAAAGAGAAAGCCAAAATAATGAAAAAGAGGGTCCCTACTTTCAGTGGGGTGTGTGTGCAAAAACTGCACAACAGGATGCCATGATGTCATATTTCCAACCACCTTGTAGGGAGATGACCATCATGCTCAAGGACGTCTATCAGATTCTTGAACTACCCATCCACGGATGGCAAGTGCCTCTGGACGATACTCGATCAACATGAGAGTGGAGTGAGGGCATCCTCTACTGCTCAAGGAGAACGGACATCGGTGACAACATGGGCCATATATACACCCACTGGTATGACCAGGCAAGGAATATGATGTTGTTGCTACATCGAGTTATGGTGGTTATAGTTTCTTTTCGGATTTGCATAGATGGGCGAGGCTCACACCTTCATGAGGGCCTCATCCATACCATTAGAGAGATGGTTGAGCATCATATTATTTTTTCCTGGGGGTGCAGCATGCTAGCAGACCTCTACCAAGAGTTAGGGCAATATGTACATTATGAGTACTACAATCTTACAGTGTGTACACTTTTTCAGGTGTGGGATTTCGCTCATATCATGTGCACCTGACCAGTTGGTTTTCCCTAGCGATGGTTGTATCATATTCCTATAGCCCACTAGTACGACATGACAAGCCAGTGGAAATTTGGAGATTTATAGTTTTGGCGACTACATTTTTGACACTGTGGTCACAAATGAGGTTCGGTGGAGACCTTACCAATATTTTTGGTGGGTAGATGATGGTAGGTTTTTGAGAAACATGCAACGGGACCATTTTTTGATAGGTCACCATGATTTTATCATAGTGCCCTATTACTAGAGTCGGGTCATATGGCAGCATGGCCATCCTCAAACCATTCCACCAGATGTGCCCACTTACAGAAGGGCCCATCAGAGTGCAGGGATGGTATGGGATCGCCCTCACCCCACCATTAGAGATATTTCCCCCTCTGATGATGATGAGCCCGACCGTGATCTATCGGTCGTAGTGGTAGTAGATAATGTTGAGGTAGCTAGATATTTTTCATTCTGGTGGAAAAGCCACCAATCAGCCCTAGTTTTCGATGAGGGTGCCTTGAGAGGGGACCCTGGTCCATAGGAGGATTTTCCTCACCACCCTCCATAGGATAGGTAGAGAGGGCACCAATAGGCTGACATAGAGGAGTAGGCACAGGAGGAGGAGGCAGCACCTGCGAGGCTTAGGTAGTAGAGGAGATCATATCCCCCCATGGCCACCCCTATCTCATTAGCACAACCATTTACCATTGTTCCAATAGTCATGGCCTTGGGGTCAATCGCCGATTTCAGTGATGTGAGACCTAGTACTGACCCTCACCTTGATCACACATCACAGCTAGGGGATCCAGGTATATATAGTGCATTGTTTATACTTCAATGCTTTTCATTTTTTTATTTATGATATGTGTATATATTCCATGTGATACTAATTTCTATTTATTTCTCTGTGGTTGTAGAGGATACATAGGGATGGACTGGGTTGATGGCTCAGTGCATATTAGAGGTGGGCCCTGACATGTCGATCTAGGGGATAGTTCTTGAGGCCTACCAACCGATATTAGCAGGGTGACATGCCCCCACTTTTGAGCTAGTAGTGCACTTGAGGACCACCTACGAGGAGCGGGGTGCAAAGATCGTATAGCTGAATGCAAATTTGATGACTCTTCAAGGACAACGTGACCAACTGTTGAGTGATACACAACCATGACAAGGGTCAAGGCTGTTGAGCAGAAATGTGATGCCCTTCAAAGCCATATTGATGATCTTGATAGGTAGTCAATAGTTGTGATCCCAGTAGATGTTCAATAGCTACAAGAGGAGTTGATTCGGGTGAAGATGGACATATTCTCATTGCAGGGGGAGCTTAGAGGGATGCTGGAAGCCATTTCCATATCACACTCACATTGATCTCGCTCAATGACCACCATGCAGCCTCTCTTGAGAGTACCAAAGCAACAGCCAAAGCCAGAGGGTTTCGGAAGCCACACACCATAGTGATAAGGGCTCCTCATTTTGTATATCATTTTTGTAGGAAAATACATATACATACATACTTGTAGATCTTTTTGTATAGACATATATTCAGTAGCAACTCATTTTTTATAGTAGTGGCCCAATACATGTACATGACATTTGATTCATACATGGATATATATGTATATATATTGGTTTCAATATCATGGCTTTATTTATGTGTATGTTTCCACTTTCATGTATTTTCATGTTATGGATGTTATGTGCTCACATGGATGTATGTTTACATTAAATGCTAATCATGATTCAATAAACACACTTGATTGTATGTTAGTTAAATACAATGATGATCTAATTGCTTTAAAAGATGTAATGTGATGTATGGATACATAACATAGTCGGACGCACATATGTATTTTTTCACACATACGCACATGGTCACATCATAAACACACACAAAATTTATAATGTGTGAATGAAAAATGTCAGCATATGTAGTATTACTTCCTCTTAGGGAGAACACCACACATGTGACACATTAAATCGCTATGCATAGTATCAACGACAATGCATCGCATTAATGGGTTCCTTTAAAGGCATTCCATCCATAGCCGATAACCCATAGGCTCCCGAACCATACACAAAAATCACAATATAAGGGCCTCACAAGTTAGGACTAAATTTCCCTTTCTGATTAGGCAATGCAAGGTATGTGCAAGATCATCATGGAAAAAACAAGCCCTTAAGTGGCAATAAAATTCAAAAAAATCAGAATTAGGCAACTTGACATAAAAATTTGAATAAGTTAACTATATTATTTCAAAAATATGTAAGAATAAAGTTTGTTGTAAATTGAATGTAGTTTCTAAACTACTAGGTTTATTTTAATTTTTTTTAACAAACCATTTTGGGCCTTTCGATAAAGGGCATTGGATAGGATGACATAATTTGTTGAAATTTTTCGTATACAAGTAAGATCATTTTTTGTCACATCATTGAGAAAGTTTCTATTCTTTAAATAACCATAGATACTAGAGAACCACTCTCCTAAGTCTGCATGGAAACATACTAGGGGCTCAGGCTTGGGCTGACTAGAAACTATTAGGGTTCGCACAACCTGAACCATGAAGTGGTATTCTTTCGTATCCTCTTCTGAAGGTACCAAGGAAGCAGTGCTTGCCATGGCATCGACATATCTATTTTCTCTCCTAGGGACACTATTTATTATGAAAGAGGAAAATTGATTAAGCAAAGACAAAGTGAGGTCTTGGTATTGAGACAACCTAATTTTTTTAGCTTAATAAGTTCATGTAATCTGATTCACAACAAGCTCAGAATCTCCTAGTATATGAAGATGTTTAATTTTAAGCATAATCATAGCACGTAAGCCAGCAACAAGAGATTTGTACTCAGTGATATTATTAATACAAGGAAGATCTAATCAAAAGGATAGAGGGACTGGTTTTCCTTTGAGGGATATCAGGACTACACATGCTCTAGAACTAGTCTGACACCTTGATCCATCAAAGTACATTTTCCATTTGAGGTTATAGTTAATTGTGAAAATACTCTCATGAGGAAACAGATCTAACCTAGGGAAGGAGCGAGATTAGGGAGTGTCTACTAATTGATCGCAACCACTTGACCCTTTATTGATTTATGAGTAACAAAATTTATATCAAACTCAGAAGGCAACATAACCCACTTTGCTAGTCTTTCGAAAAGTTCAGCGCTAGAGAAAAAAATGTCTTTAAAGATTTTTTTTACTATGACATGTGTTTCAGCATGGAGGAGGTAGTGCCTCAACTTTTGTGTAGTGAATACAAGAGCGAGGCATTCCCTCTCCATGGAGGAATAACAAGTTTCGTAATTGAAAAGGATGTGGTTGATGTAGTAGACCGCTCTCTCTCTCTTCTTGTGTCATCATGTTGAGCTAGCAAGGATTCCAAAGCATATGGTGATGCAACAAGGTAAATCAAGAAGGGCCTATCTTGCATAGCCAGAATCAATACAGAAAATAAGTTTTGATTGAATCAAAGGCCTTCTAACACTCCTCATCCCATGTGAAGTGAACATCCTTCTTCAATAGATAAGTGAAAGGAAGGGTACGATCAGCCAATTGAGATATGAAACTACAAATTGCCTAAATCTTCCCTTGTAAACTTTGCCTCTGTGGATTAAGTCTTTGATAAAAATTTTAGATCTCTAAAGGAAAACTTCAGTGCCGTGGCCCAGAAGGACAGGAAGACCTTGAATGCGGAGTATTCAAACTATGATCTTTGTGTTGCTAAGGAATGGAACATAAATCCTTATTTGTCTAGCTCTACTATGAAGGCCAAAAAGGACAGAGAAGGAATTTTCTGGACTTTTCCGCCTAATGCGTGGATCAAAGCTAACTTTGATGGTGCGGCTAAAGGCAATCCAGGGGCGGCGGGCTATGGTGGAGTTATAAGGGATTCCAATGGCAACTCCATAGGTGTGATTGCCTCTCCTCTTGGCTCCCAAACTAATCACCTGGTGGAGGTGGCTGGCGCTTACCATATCATAAATTTAGTCCAAAGTCTTAACATTAAAAATTTATGCCTTGAAGGAGACTCGAAAAATATAATTGACTACCTTCGTGGCAAGTCTCCACCCTCGTGGACCATCAACTCATGGATTGATGAAGCTAAATTGAAATTGGTCAAGTTTGAAAATTTTAAAATATCACACGCCTATAGAGAAGCCAATGCTGTTGCGGACTATTTTGCTAATGAAGGAGTTAAGAGCAAAGAAGTGTGTACCTGGCTAAATAATAGCAATCTAAATATTAAAGTTTGTGCCCTATTAAATTATGATAAATCACATGGTAAGGCGACGTGTTATCCCTTTAATGAGGACAGGTTGGATCTCTCACATCACAATCATTAGATTGTATGGGACCGAGCCTAGTGGAGTAATTTTCAAGATAACTCTGCACGCTTTGTGGGTTCTAAGATTTGGCAGGTCCAATTTTAGAAAGGCTTGTGTTTGGATCTACCTCACTGTGTTGGCCAATATGGGAGAGACAAAAAGCGAACTAATCCAAACAACTATGAAACCCAAATGAAAAATGCTAAGGTTTGGAACAAGATTAAAAGTGGAGGACTTATTCCTTTCTTGGAGAAGCTTCATGGTTCTGATCAGGAAGCTACGAATCTCTTCACCAAAAATTGGCATGATGGTAACTTGACCCTGTTTGGTAGGAATGTGGAGCTCAAAGAAAATCTTATTGCCAAAGTTACAGGATTACCCATTGATGGGAAGAAGTTTTTTAGGGACAGGGCTTACTCTGATGAAGCTGCTATCAGATTCCCCAAAAAGGACAAGGAAAAGCAAAGCTTGGTCAAAATTGCTAATAGTTACTTTGA
Source organism: Sequoiadendron giganteum (assembly GCA_007115665.2). NCBI lineage: Eukaryota > Viridiplantae > Streptophyta > Pinopsida > Cupressales > Cupressaceae > Sequoiadendron > Sequoiadendron giganteum. The sequence continues at coordinate 30,072,159 of CM021100.1, read as the reverse complement.
TGTTGACTCCATAAAATCTATATGGAGAGAGGTTCTTTGGGCCATTATGGAGCATATCACGGTGGATAGGCATTTTACTAAAGACTATGGTTACCACTTCGCTCTCCTCAACCATTTCCATCACAAGGTAAGGGTCTCTATCCCCTATTATCTCTTCTGCTCATTGAAGAAAAGTTTGGAGGACACTAAAAAAAACCCCAAAAGATTTCCTATTCTTCATACTGGGTTAATTAGGCTTATTGTTGAACATCTACATGTGCCTACCCCTGCTACTTTGGAAACCAAACCTGATGATGAGAGTGATGATACTGAGCCCAGTGGCTCAGAGTATTTGCCTAACCCTAGCCCGGGTAGAAAAGCCCCTAGTTTGTATGCTGGCCCTTCCAGGGAATTAGGTAAAATCTGTGTTGAGCCTGAGCCTGACTATCCTCCTCCTAAGACCAGCTCTGTTGGCAAGACTACCCAGGCTAAAAGCCTTGTTTCTTACACCGAAGATTCCTCTGATTTAGAGGAAGCTGATACTAACATCTCTGAGCACTATGTGGACCCTTTATCGAACATACACATTGTTGATAATTCCCCTGTTAACACTGGAAAAGAGCCCTCTCTTGATTATCTCTACCTTGCTAAAACCAATTCTGAGTCCCATTCTAAACTCCTGGATTGGACCTTCTCTGAAATCAATGAGCTTAAAATTAAAAACTGGGCCCTGCAAAGTAAGATCGAGGAAATGGGTGCTAAGATTGCTGAAATGGGTAAGAAAGAAGCGATGCATAGTAACAGGAACATTGATACCGATGCTGAGAGCTTAAGGAATACCATCAGAACTATCGTGGAACAAAACAACCGTATAGCAAGACATAATGCTATAATTATTAATGTGATGACTGAAAAGCTTGACAAAGCCCAGCAGGGATCTCTGGTGGTTGACCTGCAAGATACAGAAGATAAAAGCCAGGGCATGGATGGTGGCATTTCCAGAAGAACCCATGCCAACTTGAAGTGCAAGGCCCCCCTAGCTCCGAAAATAGTTCAAACCTTTAAAAAGGGGGTTAAAGATATGCAGGATATGGAGGCGGAGACAGAGACTGTCCTTAGGTCTCTGAAGTAATGGATGGGGCTTCCTGTGTTCTTTCTCTATTGTCCCTTCTTTCCTGACCCTTCTGGTCCTTTTTGCTTGATTGCTGCTGGTTTTTTCTCAGGCAGCTATTTTTTTTTTGGTGGAACTTTGGTGTTCTCTTCGCTATTTTGTAAACTTTGTGGTTTCAGGTCCCTGTAAAACCCGTTTTACCCTTTTATCAAAAAAAATAGCATTAATTTTATTTGTGTCAACCTTGATTCCATGGTGAGAGATTATGAACCCCAGAAGCTTGTCAGCATCTACACCGAAGACACACTTATGGGAATTGAGACTCATCTTATAGAGTAGAAGCCTTTCAAAGATAAGATGAAGGTTCTTCACATGATCTTGATGAGTTACTAATTTTTCCAAGATATCATCAATATAGTCTTCTAAGATTTTATGAATAAAATCGTGGAATATCAAAGTCATTGCCCATTGGTAAGTCACTTCTGTGTTCTTTAAACCAAAGGGCATGACTGCATAGCAGGAAGTACCCTAAGGGTAGTGAAGGTTGTCTTGTATTGATCATCTGGGTTAATACGGATCTGATTGTAACCCGAGAAGTCATCCATAAAAGATAACAACACATGACCTATAGTCGAGTCCACAATCATATCTAAATTGGGTAACGGAAAATCATCTTTAAAAGAATCCTTATTTAGGTCTCGAAATTCAAAGCATATGTGAATACGGATATTAGGCTTCCTAACAGAAACTATATTTTAAATCCAAGGGGAGTATTCAATTGAACGAATGAAACCTGCTTTCAACTATTTTTCAATCTCAATCTTGACCATCAAAGCTACCCTAGGATTAATCTTTCAAATTTTATGCTTAACTGGCTTGGCATCGGGACATAAGATGATATTGTGGACCACTATGAACTCATCAATACTAGGCATATCCTCATATGTCTAAGAAAAAATTTCAAGCTGAGTACGTAAGAGATCAGAGTGTTCCTCCACTTCTTCGAAAGAGAGACACTTCCCAATCTTGATTTCTTTTTTCTGAAGATTTAGGATCCATATGAACTTTGACAGTATCTCCTCTAAGGAGAGCACTGTAATCTTTAGGATTGGATATCAAAATTTTATTGTTGATGTTGGATAGAAGGTCTTCCTCATCAATACTCAAAATGGATTCTCCAAAATATTCTTGTTTATGCAAGCGATACGAGAATCATTTTTTGGGATGATAGGGAGGCGACGGGGAATAAGCACCTAGAAATTCCTTGAGGGCTTCATCCAAAGAGAAGACATCCAAAGGGACTTTCTCGGTCTGTCCCTTTTCTTCTACCAACTCAGGATGAACCAAGCTTAATGGCTCAACTAAAATCATATTGACACTCCACCAAGGTTTTTGCTTAGACTATTCAACAAAGCACCCCAAACCCAAATAGCATTGCCATTGCTTAAACTAGATAGGGACTTGGATTCCTTGTTTGATACTCCCAAGCCTTTCTTCCCATAACCATATTAAGAAGTGAGCTCATATCCAAACATATAATGAGTTTGTAGAACTTTGGGAGGTGTGGGCTCAATGTAGAGTGCTTCATTCCACCAATGGATGTCGAAAGTTTCTATGGGAGAATTTGCACCTTCTTTACTCAGTTTGCAAACATTAACCTCCTTTACAGGAGTAGGGCTACTCTCCTGAGTAGGGGGAGGAGCAGTTTCCTAAATAGGATCACACTTCTCTTCTCCAATAGGATCATCACCCACCTTTTCGTTAGCAGAACCTAGAAATTCTATACTAGAGGGGTATGACTTGTATTCTGCGATGAAAAACTCAAAGAAATTCAAGGACCCCCAATCATCACCAAGGAAATAATTTGATTGAGAAGACAAAGGGGAAGATGGAGGAGACTTGGGATCCTCTACTTTAGGTGGTTCACCTACATTGATACTCACTCGAGGGACAACTTCCACAGAGGTTATTGATAAATAACACGCCATAGGATCAACGGTTAAGGATGGAATATAATTTTTGAGAGTGGATGTGACTAAAGCACGACCAGCAGCTATTAGCAAGAAAAGGTGCATAGCTTCCAAATCTGATTTAATCATAACCACCTAATTGCTAGTGACAAACTTCAAAGAATGATGTAAAGTAGAGGTCATTGCACCCATAGCATGAATCCAAGGTCTCCCTAAGAGAAGATTGTATTGTAATGGGCTAGGCATTACATAAACCAATGTAGGAAAGGTAATGGGGCCTAGCTTCAAAGGTAGTATTACTATACCTAGAGCTTGATAGCTGGCATTATTGAACCCACGAATATACAAGGAAGAAGCTACTAAAGAAGATGAATCAACTTTAATTGTAGGTAATAGGTCCATACTGAAAACATTGAGAGTTGAACCAGTGTCAACGAGAGTATGCCTAATACCAATGTTATTAACATTAATTATAATCATCAAGGGATTTGCTTGCTTCTGCACATCTAGAGGCAGGACTTCTTGTGGGTGGAACGTAATATTTAGTGAATCCACTCAAATATGTGCTAGCAATTCATTAACATCCATAGGCCTAGCGAAGGTAGGAAAGAGAATCTTTTGTAAGGCTTCCTACAACATCTCCTAATAAACCGGAGCGGTCTGAAGCAAGTCCCAGAGTGAGATCTTGGTTGGAGTAACACGAAGTTTCTTGACAAGGTCATAATTCCCGATGCTTTGATCATGGACTGAGGAGCTAGAGGAAGGCTAGGTTAAGACGGTGGTAAAGAAGTAGGAACTTAAGTTGGTTGCGATGTAGGAATAGAAGGTTGTTGATCCAAGTTTTGTTTGTTTCTCCTTGTGTTATATGTATGACCGACAGCATTATAGGAAGTAGAGTTAGTAGCTTTCATGAACCTTGAGTATAAGTCCAATGAATCACTATGACATGAAATCCCACAGACATAATAGACCTACCTAGAGGATAGTTCAGTTGGGGTCACATAAATGATGGGTTTCTTAGGGCTTGGAGGAGCCACAAAAACCAAGACCACATTTACTGACTTCTCAGCTTGCAAGGAGAGAGTCTATTCAGAATATTTATGGATAGGGGAGAGTACTTCTAGGAAATCATCCAGAGCATCTTCCAACATATCGAAAAAAAAATTCAGAAAAGGGATCATCATAAACATGCAACATTATGAAAATGGATCTAATAGTTCACATCAGGTTCATCAAAATTTGATATAAGAGGGATTCACTGCACATGGGTCTCTTTATTCATAAGAGATCACCAAGGAATGAACTACCCTTATACACCTCAGCTTTGCATAAATTGATAAAACTATAATGAAGAACAGTAAAGTCACCTCGAAAGAGAAAGAGAAAAACTTCAAGATCTCTTCCTTTGGTGGAAGAGCTCTTGACCAAAGGACATCAGCATTGTTTTAGGATTCTAGTGTGGAATGTTGTCATCTAAAAGACGTGTTGGCATTCTAAGCTATGAGGAGCTCAGGAGCTCAAGCAAGAAAAGCTAAGTTTCACTTCTAAGCTCGGATCAAGTGTGTCCTAAATCAAATAACTAGATAGAAAGCTAGATTCTAGGAAACAAACAAAAAGGATGTTGAAGGGAGATTACCTTTTACCAAGTGTTTGGATCTTCTCTTCAAGTGTTGCTCCAAAACCTGCACACAAAATATCAAGGGGGAAAGGTTGGGGCTGTATAGGGATCTGACTGAGGGGTCTACCTCAGTTAGACCCCCATTTTGGTGTTCCCACCTCCACAGATAGCTAGGTTTGGAAAGGAGTGTAAAAAAAGAACGTGGTGAAAGTAAAACCTTCTTCGAAGTAGAGCCCACACCATAAAGTAGTAAATGAACAAGTAGGAAAGAGTGAGAGAGAGTGTTTGTTTTACCCATAGGTCAAGACCCTCTCCAAAGCACACGGGCAGACCACTGAGTGCTTGTTTGAGAGTTGTAGCTACTGGAGGGACCTCAGTTTGGCATGGCTTCACTAGTAAGATTGTTGCTATTCAAGGATGATACTAACCAAGACTAGAGCAATTAGTAGTGCTTGAATCAATCTTCCAACCCCAAAATGAGAGCCAAAAAGGGGATTCCATGCATTCAAGGGCAGCACAAATCCATTACATATAAGACCTAACCACCAGGACACATGTCACAAGGGTCAGGTTTCTAGATTTTTCATTTCAAACTCAAAAAATTTCCAAGATTGTAGGGCACTACTTAGACTTCCATGCACCGCGCAGGCATCTAGAGCCTAGATTTTTGAGAAAAATGTTGCCAGGCTTCTGTCGTTCTTCCATATGTCTGCATGGAGTCAGAATCATGAAATTTTGACTCATGGGATTTTCTCATTAATGTTCTAGGGTGTCATAAATGCTAGGCAAGATGCAAAAATGTGGAATTACCCCTAGGTGTAATTCTACAACATTACATGGAGGTCCTACAACTCTTTAACCATCCACATCATTAAATTAAAAGAAATATCCACCCCCTCTTTCACCATGCCTGACACCTGGGAAAATTCCATGGCCCCCCAAAACAAACCCCTAGCCTGGTGAGAACTAGTAGGCTACTCAGCATCTTGACACACATTAGGAATAAACTTTGACTTATCCCTATCCAAGGAATCAAAAACATGGTCGGGCTCATCCATATTAACAACACTATTTACTTTACCAGCACGAGAGGTCCCACCAACATCATCAGGGGTTGGGTTCAAATTATCCAAATCCACCACCACATCCTCCTCCTCAACCATTTCTGGAAGCTTATCCCTCAAATCCTTAGAACCCAAACCCTATCCCTTAACCTTCTTAGCACTACAAAGCCCCTCCTCACAGACCTCTTTCAATTTTTTCTTCACATGTAGGAGGGAAGGTTTATCCTTAGAAGAAGAGGGTTTCTTCTTACTAGAGTAGGGCATATAATCAAGTTCAATATTGTACCCATCATACCACCCCTCTGAATTATCTTCAATTTCCATCCCTTCACTTTTATAAACCTCTTCAATCTAACAATTCCCACTCCCTTTCCTCTTTTTGTTCAAAAAAGGGGAACAGGAAGCATTAACAATATAGTTAGCTTTAATAAAGTAAAAAATGAGCAACATCAAACCCTCATGCAAAAAAGGGTTTCCGAGGCTCTTCCTGAAATTCAAAATTCCTTCCTCCAAAGACAACAATAGGTAAGATGAGAAGGAGATAAGCTTACAGTGCCGAAAATGATTCAACATAACAAAATGGTTACCATACAGTGTAGTGTATATGTCATCCAAGGTGAAGTATTACATCAATGCCATTGCCACCTCCTACTAGATAGGTTTAATTGTTGTCCTATCATAACCGCCATAGTCTAGTCAAACCATTTTTGCATGCTCTCTATCCTGGAGAAAATTATGCCTGGCCGACTGTGAGAGATTCTTATCTTTATAAGATTGCCTTTCTTTCGAAGACATCTCAATCACCTCCACAATGAAGTCTTCATTAATTGTGATATCCCTCCCAAACAAACTAAGAACACACCCATGCCAAGCATCCATGAAGTCTTTAGACACATTGGATTTGAAACCATGTAACCATTCCATAAATGGAGTCACCCCACCCTTTTGCAGGATAGCCTAAACTTCAACATTAGACTTTAGGTCACCAAAGGAAAGCAGCTATGTTTTGCACCTATCCCCACCCATCATTGAAAGCTTTGCCAGAGCAAAGAGAAAATCACAATAGCAGAAAAACAAAGACGCCAAAGAGAAATGAACACCCAAAAAGCATGGGAGACTGTCAAGAGTAGTACCACGCACAATAATATTAAGGATACTTAAGCAACCTAGATTTGAATTCCTACAACTTCCAATAAATGTCATCTACACAAAGGGTCTAATCATCCAGCTAGGATGATCAAACCCATGCAAACCAAGAGCCAAAAAGATGGTGAACACCAACGTGTTAAGATATATGATTATGAAGCATATTGATTAACTCAAATGGCAGGATGTCATTTACCTCCCATGACCTGGCAGACGCCACCCCAAAATTAGCAACCCAATCAGCAGCATGATTTGCCTCCCTAAAAGAATGTGAGATATAAATTTCATTGAACTCCTGAATCAAGGTAAGCGCATCAAAAATTAATTTTTCAATAGTCCAAGATGGGGGGGAACTTCCTTAGACAATTCACAATATTAAAGGAATCCCCTTTGATCCATAGCTTTGATATTCCCTTATCTCTAGCTAGTTTAATACTATTATAGGTTAAAAAATTATACATTAGTTTATATAATTAATGAATTACAATTTTAAATTTTCTTTATATTGTTTTAATATTATATTATATATAATTATTTTAATATTTTATTATTATCTACAAAATTTTAAAAAAATCATAAGTAGCATTTATAGGTGATGTACCCTTTACACAATGAACCTCAGGGGCCAAAAAGGAAGAAACCCAGACAAAACCTGGTCAGTAGAGACCAAGAGTAACAGAATACTCAGAACCAACAATAGTCCTGAGTCAAAGATAGACTAATGACCCAAACATGGCACCACCACCAAGAGCAACTAACCTCTTAGGACAAAACCCAGTCTTATTGAACCAAGAACCAACCCACAGTACAGCAGGCCCAAGAGACAGCCTGAAACCACTAGGCCACAATTCACCTGCAACAGCTAGACTGCAACAGACCTTTCGCTCAATTTAGACATAAAAGAGCCTAACATTTTCTTACCAAAAGAGTGGTAAGAATCACATGTTGCTGCAAAGAAACATTTTGAGCCAAAGAACAACCCACCACTCAGAAAGCCCTGAAGACTGCCAGAAACCACCAAACCTATTATTTAAAAAGTGTTTTATATTTTTTTTTATTCAAAAAATTAATTATTTTTTAAAAAATTTATGAAATAGAAAATAAAAATGTAAAATATGGAAGCAATATATATGAATAATTTTTGAATATTTTTGAATTATTTTTTATTATTTTATTTAATATTTTTTTTTTTTTTTAAATTTTAAAAATATTTTTATCTAAGAAATGATCTTTATATAATTTATGTATTTTTTTAATTTGAAATAATTTACTTTAATCAAAATTTAAATTTTTTGTTTCTCTTTTAAAATATTTTTTATGAAATAGAGAATAAAATATTATGAATTTTTTAATCAATTATTGATTAGTTCTAACTATTCTTATCTAGTATTTAATTTAATTATCATTTTTTTATTTTCTAAATATTATAAATAGTGATAGATATAATTTTTTACTCACTATTTTTCAATAAATATGATACTGCATTCTTATGGAAAGACAACTTAATTATATACTTTTAAAATACTATTTTGAAGGTGATATTATACAATCTTTTAGAAACAATGAAAAAATAAACTAATAATTCTTTATATTTATTTAGGTTAATTAAATAAATATTTTTATTAATTATTAATTAATTTAGATAATAGAGTTGGGATTCTTAGCTAAAATAAATATTAAATCAAATATAAATATTAAAATAAATAAAATATAGTACTTAGCTTAAAATTCCACGATGTAGGAATGTTACAATGGTTGTCAATAGTTGATTCAAACAAAGATATTAAACTCTACAATCAATTACTGTCTAGATAACTTGAATGGAAAACTAATCTTTGTGTATGTGGTCCTAAACTTGTGTGCAAACCTAGTTTAAGATTAACATATCTAATCTAGAAGAATATGCACTAGATTGGAATTCATTTTCTCTCAACTTTTGATATCTAAATGTGGATAAGGACAATTGATATTTATAAAAACCTTTGAGTTTTTTAATCATAAGGGTTAATTTTTCCCCATTCCAACCCCCTAATAAACTAGGTTTCATCTCTAAGTGAAAGAATCAAGAAAAATATTAAAAAATATTCATTATTCCTAAAATGATATATGTAAATGTTGCTAGATCTTTTTCATTCTCCAAAATATAACACATCATCTGTGCTCAATAAGAATTCCCTAATATATGTTAATGATCTCTATCATTTTTGAATGATTTAATGAGAGATCTTAATGAAAACAACTAATAAAATTCTTCACTTGGGAATGGATGGAGTATAAGAAATGGAAATCTTGCGAAGTTCTGGGAGGATAGATGGGTTTTGAAGGAACCTTTGGCTTCTTTCGATAGTTTCAAACAATGGGCGGACATCTACAAGGCTACTTTTGGAATCCTTGTTAAAGACTACTAGAGGAATGGATGTTGGGTGAATCTTTGTCGGATCAGTTTGGATCTTGCCCCTATCTAGTCTTCCCTAATGGCTTTTAGAATAGACTTGAACTATTAGGAGGACATCTTAGTTTGGACGGCTAGTTCGTTGGGAAACTACTTTGTTTCTTTCACTCTCTCTTTGTTGTATTTATCTCCTAGTCCTCCCCTCTTTTGGGTCAAAGCTTGGTTAAGCTACTTGACCTCGAAGGTTAATATTTTCTTCTAGATCCTTCTTCAGAATAAGGTGCTTATAGTGGAAAACCTTTGTAAGAGGGGCTTTCAGATCCCCAACCCTTACTACCTTTGTAAGTGTGCAGCAAAAATAGCTAAGCATTTGTTTTTTCACTATCCATTTGTGAACTCTATATGGGAAAGGTTATACTCTTTGTGGAGAATCTCCTGGGTGTCACCTAGTACAATTAAGGATCATTTTACTCAGTGGGTGGCCCCATCCTCTAATCTGCATATTCGCAAACTGTGGTCTTTAACTTTCCCTTATATTGCTTGGGGATTTTGGAAGGAGAGAAACAACAGAGTGTTCAGGGATATGGAAACTACGAAGAAACTTGTGTTTGAAAAACAAATTAGACTCATTGGGGAAAACTCTAATTTGGCTCCTCTTCAGGATGTGGTGAGGGAATCTGTGGTTTGTTTGGCTTATGACTTTGATATGGCCAAAGTTTGGGAGATTAAGGGAGATGTGTCCTTGGCTTCTAAACCTACTAAAAATAATTGGGATGGTGTCTTGTGGTATCACCCTCCCAGGGGTTGGATTAAAGCCAATTTTGATGGGGCAGTGAAAGGGAATCCAAGAATGGTTGGGAGTGGAGGTGTGTTACATGATGATAAAGGTATGCTCATTGTTTTGGTTGTTGTCTCTTTGAGGAAACAAACCAATCATTTAGCTGAAGCTATAGGAGCCTATCAGATCATTAATTTGGCTAATAGTTTGAACTTTAAAAATATTTGGATTGAGGGCGACTCTAAGAATATCATTGATTGCCTCCTTGGCTTTTCCCCCCCATCTTGGACTATTAAGTATTGGATTGATGAGACTAGGGCCACTTTATCTAAGTTTGAGAAAGTTAATATTTCCCATATCTATAGGGAAGGGAATGGTGTGGTGGACTTCTTTGCCAATAAGGGAATAAGACAGAATAGAAAGGTAATATGAAAAACTTTTGAAGATTTTTCAGCTAACGTTAGAGCCCTAATCAACTATGATTGCACTCATGGGAGAGAAGTTGCATTTAAAGATGATTAAAGAGAAAGGTGCCAACTATTGCGATTTTATAAGATTTGGTGGAAGAATCGTAATGAATATGACAAATGAGTTGAACTTGCAAGTTTTGTGGGTACTTTGGTTTTGTTGCGATCTCATAAGTCTGCATTTTCCTAGTGTGGGCCTTCAGAGAAAAAGAGTGATGACAATGGGAGTGTTAGCTCTCAAAAACGCAGGCAAGATGCCTTAAGAGGATGCCAATCTCTTAATATGCTTCAGGGTAATAGACAAGGTTAAGGGAACTCAACCTTCTACTCTTTAGGTGCTGCTAGACCTAGGCGGGTGTAGCTAATTGAATTGAGCAGACTTGACTTTTAATCTTTTCCTATTGCCCTAATTTGTCCACAATGGTAGATTGAAATGGACAAAATAAATCAAATTTGGTATAAATTGTATATCAATATCCAAAACTAAACCCTAACAGATGCTCAGTTAATAGATGCAGAAATGTGAATGAAACTAAAGAATGAAAAAATGAAAGACCAATGCCTTATAGGGTTCACGGAGTTAAGAGAAATATAAAACAAGTTTACTTGTTCTAGTAGACATTCAAGTTGTTTAGCATTTTATATGGTTCATAACTTGTATAAACATGCAAAATTGTGATTATTGAGTTCTTCTAAATAATCAAATTGACATTCCCTAATTACTATGATCAATTCAGAGAATTTAATCTTTACTGCAAAGAAACAATTAATTGATCATACAAATGCAAAAAATGTGCATTGACGAACTAGGTAAAAACTTTTTTACACTAATTCAAATAACCAGAAAACACCATTATGGAGATAACTTCAATAATACTTTTCAACACATATCATGAACAACTAATACTAGAAAACATCGCACCATCATATTAGACTTTCATTGATATCTCCATGATTTTACATATGCAACCAGTCTTATCCTTTTCAAAAAATTGTATTTTGTTGTCTCTTCTCTATCTTCTATTTTATTCTACTATTCATATTGTTTTCAAAATGGACATTTATACATTGAGGATACGAAAGGACACATCCTTTTGGAAATAGGAAAAAACAGAATTCAAAACAAAAGATAGAGAATAATTATGTTTTAGATAGCCACAAGTGAGTCATAGCGAGGTAGTCCAAATAATCCTAACACTTATATGTATCCGCATCCTCGAAAGCATTCATGATCATGATTTCCATCTTGACCATCTCCTCATTTTTCTCGCTCACTTCCTCTAATGTTGTATTCTCTACAGAAGTTATCTTCATGATTCCACTCAGTATTGTGTCACATTCATTCTTCCATCTAGTGGCATCTTTCAATTCCCCTCTACTATTAGAAAATGTGACCACAGTTTTCTTGGCAGCTTCAATTAATCACTACTTATCCCCTTGCAATTCCTCACAGAATTTTTGACAGCAACTGATAATGTGATTTGCAGCTTCAAGTGCAGTACTGTTAGCCTCATCATACTGGGCCAATTAATGAAACTTCTCCATAATTCATCCATGCATACTTTCATGCTCCTTCAATGCAGTCAGAGTACTATAATATTTTCCCCATAATTTATTCACCCAGGATGTCAAATTATCCTGCCTTCTCTTAACAATTGCATCATATTTTCCTTGATTATAGGCAATTGACCCTACCCAATGATCTTCTGCTTGAGAGCTTTCTCCTTGAGTGAGCATTTTGGTTGGATCAATTGAAACACCAACCAAGTCTTTCAATCTATCATTTTCTCTTAACATTCTCTCATTACTTGCCTTATACATTTCTCTTTCTCTTATCAGTGCCTAAATCTGTGCTTTATTCAATTTTGCAATGTCTATCCCAATCTCTACAGCAACCACAGGATCAGCCTCTCCAACCTTTAGGGTCATAACATGGCCAAATGCCTTCTCCGTATCAATTACCACTAATTTCCTGTGGGGGGGATACAAAGCCCATATCATCAACGATCCCTCATCAGTATTATACTTAGAACCTGCATACACCTCTGTCACCTTTTCCTTATCAAGTTTGTGTGTAGGGTTACTATCTCTTAAGAAGCTATTAAATACCAATGCAGAATTCAAATCAAGTCCAGGAAAGATCATGACACCAGCATTCTCCAACATTTTCCTCCCCTTTTCAGGAGTCATATTTGTCATTTCATCATCCACAAATTTTCTCAATTGATCCAATAATTGCTCTTCATTCCCAAAAGTGACAGCACCAACATCTTCTCTTATTTCTTTCCCCTTTAGTTTGTACAAGAATGATTTGAACTCTGGAGAATTTATAAACTCATCATCTGAAACAAATGATCTGTATTCCATATGCCTTGCATCAATATCACCACTTTCAATACTTTGTTCTCTAGTTGGGCAAACATACTGCTGAGTCCTTAACCTAGATATTTTCTCTATTCTGCTCTGTAGCATTTCATCCATTGGGGTTTCTTCATCTCTAGAAGACAATGTCCCCATATCCTGTAACCCTTGGTTATAGCTTTCAACCACCACCTATGCTTCCTCTTCATCCAAATTCCTGATCATATCATCAAAAGGATAAGGTACATGCCGATAACTTCCAAAGTTAATCCTTTCTTTGGCTGAATTGATATATCCTTCAAGGTCAAAGCTTTTCCTAGGTGGTCCCATTTTCATGCTATAATGCAACAATATATCATGGATCGAATTATATCCCTCCTTAGCCAACACAGTGAAATCACCAAAGCATAATGTACTAGGCATAAAAGCCTAATTCCCATAAGAACTAAAAATCATCACACTGTTGTAATCCATTTTTCTAACAATTTCCAAATATGCAATTATGTTTGGAACTGTCCTTGCTAGAATAAAAGGGGTACCTTCAAATCCATACACTCTGATCATTGTAGCTCCTTCCAAACAATACCAGTCACCCCAATTATGATCAATTGGCCCATTGAAATCCTTAGGCCGATGAAAATTTTTAATCTCATCAGCCAATGAATAGTTACAAGGATACTTATACAACCTGTACAAAGTTTTCACAAAATATTCCTCAAAGTGGATGAAACTAGAATTGGAAAACCTGTTGTCCCAAATAGCAGTCCACAGCTGAACAGGAAATGCCTCATGCTCAAGACCAATTTGAAAAATTCTCATTTCTGGAGGCCACACTCCCAATACCTGACCAAAGTACAGCACCAATTGCATCAACAATGAATAATGTATGAGATGAACAATAGAAGCTACACCCTTTATAGCCACCAATCCTGAATCAAGCTCCCTAGCAATATATGAAGCATAATCAAATGGACTAGAGTTATGATACTGAATATCTGCTATGATAATCATTGGCACAATTGACATGAGTTTTGAGGCATCCATCCCCAACACTTGACACACTGAGAAATATGTGTATTTCATGTGAGTCTCAAATAAATCTACATGATAAGGAGGTCCATTACTATCTTGCAAAGGTTATGATTTGCTACTATGTTTAACTCTATGAATAGGCAACCTCCAACCCTTATAGATTGTATCCATTCTTGAAAATTCTTTTTCCAACTCTTCACAAATGATCTGCTCATTGCAAAGCCCTTCCAATTTGAAAACCTCACCCACTGCTTCTTTAGACACATATATCTATGGTTTTCCAGATGGGTCACATATAGCCTTATGTTTTGGATCATAATTGTCTACAAGCACTTTTACTAATTCTGCATTTACAAAAATATTAGGGCACACCAGTTTCCCTACATTTAACTTCCATGGGTTATAGACTGGTTCAAAATGGTTTCCTCTATGGTAATGGAAATTGAAAAGCTCATAATCTCTTATGGCAGTCCAGACATCACCTATGAACTTGCACTTGTCATCTAATTTATCAACCTCTGCCCTAAGCTACGCATACCTTCTAGCTTTAGGGCTCGAGCCAAGTAATTGATCAATAAGGTCTTGGTTCAACCTCCTTTCAGTCTCCTCATGCTCTGTATCAACCTTTTGTTTCTTTCCTTTTGACAGACTACTCACAACAAGCTTTCTACCCTTACCCTTCCCAGAACCAAAGGACTCCATTCTCAAGCTTATAGAATCAAAATGTAAAAACCAAGGAACAGTCACTTACAGTATTTCGCTTGAGCTCCTCAAACTGAAAATGTCCCAGTTCTCTGCTCAGCATGCCAATTCACCTGCAATCAATTCAGAATTGAAGAATTGATACAAACTTCACTATTATATCCTGTTGCACCATTAATGAAGCATGAATGAAAATCCATTTGAAACTGGTACTGTCACATCAACTATCGTTTCGATGAGAATCTTTCAAATCTGGGACGAAGTCCTTTTGCAACATCTATTACACCCTTCGCCAAGACATAACATGGTCTTACCGACACTTGGGATCCAAAAAATGATGATTGTCACTTCCTTTTGTGTCACTATAACAATTTTGATTCGGGGAGATGTTACATAGCCTTCATTGTGTCATACCGATATGCATTCTTCAAGTCATAGTCGCTGAGAAAAAATCAGCCTTTCACCGATGAACTCTCATTTCAGCGTGTCCACCAAGTTTTCTCACCGAAGAAATAAACCTCACCAATGCAATAATACCTTCGGTAAGATAGTAAACCTTCGGGAAGACCTATATCAATGCCAAATGTCTTACCAACATCACTTCTCCATATTACTCCTATTCGGTGAAACTCATCCCGAGCTGCTTCTCAGTATAACATTCAGAATTTTGTGAAACTCATGTCTAAAAGTTCTTCTCTTGGCAACGTATATCTCTATCGGCATACCTTTCAAATCGGAAAGACCCCAATACTCTCTCCAATAGCTTTTTGAATCCCCTTATGTTTTAGTTCAGCAAGACAAGAGTCACTTTGCCAAGACCTTCCCCGATGAACGTAAGTCTTACCGAGATATTTGCTTACAAGCCAATCAGTAAGACAATATGATTTCGTTATGACTTCATGCCGATACCCACTAGTTTAGCCAAAATGACCCCTCCACATGCTAGTCGGCAAGACCAATTGAAGTCGCCATGACACTACAACGACGCCCCAGCATATGCCGATATGAATCTTCTCAGTCGTCGAAACAAAAGAAAAGTCTTACCGATTGTCTACAACAAATACATGTTAGTGAAAAATATATCTCGGGGAGACTTTTACTATGTCTTGCCGATATGGGTCTTTCAATGAAACAAGAAGAGGTAGACAGATTCAAATGGGTGACATGACAAAAATTAGCAAGACAATGCAAAGAGGGGATTTTATGTTTATGATAAGAAATTAAAAGTTAGAAACTCTTGAATGCAATAGACTATAAAAATTCAAAATTTTATATTCCTAACAGTGGCTCCATCTAGGGATGAATGATAGCAAGATCATTACAAGGATTCATATTTTTGGGTGAACAAACCAAACTCAGAATGATGGAACATGTGAGCATGATGGAACAGAATGAGACCCTATACTACTATACATGAAAAAATAATATTGAAGAAAGAAAAATCAGGATTGTCCATGTACTTGCAAGTCCTGTTCCTTCTATATCCTAGACTACTGTGCATGGAAAAGAATTTTAAAAAGGATCATTAGGAGTTGTCCATGCACTGGCAATCCTCAATCCTCTGTGTTACTTCAAGAGAAAAAATGTTTCAGAAATTGCCCATGCACAGGCAATTCCTGATCCTCACCAGCCATATTCTGCAGGTAGTATGAATCTTCGCCTTTCTTTCCTACCACCACAAAAGGCCCTAGCCACAAGGCTTCAAAATTCCCATGTTTTCCCTTCTCCTTGCACCTTGCATTCCACATCAGTACCAAATCACTTTCTCCATATTTCCTATCCTTTCCTTTTTGTCAAATAAATATTTCATCTACGCCTGCAACTTTCCATTCTGATTTTGAGCCACTCTCCTTATTTCATCCAGTTCAGCTAGCTGCTCCATCCTCTCCTTCATGGGTTCAGGAATATCCAAATCTTCTTGAAGAACAAACTTATAAACTGGTAACAAGTTCTGCAAAGGCATCCTGGCCTGTGCTCCATACACTAACTCAATTGGGGACTTCCCAATTGCCTTCTTCACTGTAATTCTATCAACCCATACGGCCACTCTTAATTTTGCATCCCAATCCTTCTTGTTCTAACCTAGCATCCTTCTCATAATCTTCAAAAGACTCTTATTGCTAGATTCTGCTTGTCCATTAGCCTGTGGATGATAAGCAGTTGCATAAGAAATGACAATACCATATGTGCTACAGAACCCTCTGAATTCATCTGATCTGAAACACATTCCATTGTTAGTGATCAACCTAATTGGTGTACGGAATCTAGTAATGATATTATCCATCAGGAACTATGTCACCACCTTACTTGTAGCCTTTTTAGTTGGAATGGCCTCTACCCATTTAGTAAAATAATCAATGGCCACCAATATCCAACTATGTCCACCACTTGATTTTTCTTGTATTTCCCCAATGAAATCAATTCCCCATTGATGAAAAGGGGCATCAACCTGCATGGGTCAAAGTGACAAAGCCCCCTGATACTTCAATTTTCTAGAGAATTTCTGGCAAGCTTCACATTTTCTCACATGTGCAAAAGAGTCATTAAAAAATTTTGGCCAATAATATCCTGCCCTGAGAATTTTTTGAGCAATTGTTTTTGCTGAATAATGTCCTCCACAAACCCCTTCGTGCATTTCACTCAAAACATGTTTAGATTGAAATTCATCCAGACATAACAATAATATACCATCCCTGTTTTTTCAAAATAGATCTCCACCCATAAAAACATATTTAGATGCCTGTAGCTTCAGCATTCTTCTCTGGTTATCATTCATTCCCTCTAGACACTTCATGTATTTAAGATAGTACATGATATATGTATACCACTGAGTATGTTCAATGCTTGCAATTACATTTTCTTCTTCTACATTGCAAATCTGATTTGCTTCAATGTTTGCCTCTGCCATTAGTTTAGCCAAACCCTAACCTCTGACTAGTTTAGTAATTTGTATCTCCATGTCAAATTCTTGGATTTTGTTGATCCATTTGCACCTTTTACCTGTTACTTCAGACTGTGTCAGAATATCCTTGACTGTTGCATGAGGAACATAAGCAATTACCTTAGCTCCAACAAGATATGGTCTGAAAGTTTTCGCAGCTTTCACCAGTGCAAATGCTTGCTTCTCCATTATATCATACTTTAATTCAGATCCCTGTAATGACTTACTGAAGAAAGATACAGGCTGTTCATGACCATCTTCATTCTTCTATAGCATAACAGCTGCAACAGTATGCATTGAGGCAAATGAAAAAATCTAAAAAGGCTTTGAAAAATCATGAGACTTAAGAACAGGGGCCTCCTTGATGGCTCGTTTAATAGATACAAAAGCATCCAAAGCCTCTGCAGTCCATTCTATCTTCTGTCCTTTTCTCAACATTCTTGCTATGGGTTTAACAATCTCAGCAAAGTTAGAGACAAATCTCCTAACAAAATTTATCTGTCCAAAGAATGATTGTATTGCCTTAACACTTTTAGGCACAGGAATTTTATCAATAGCCTCAACCCTTTTAGGATCTATCCTAACCCCTTCCTTTGAAACAATATGTCCCAAATGTTTACCCTCTTTAACTGCAAAATTACACTTCTTGGGGTTTAAGCTAACACCATATTCAAGAGCTTTTATAAATACCTTTTCCAAATGATGAACATGATCTTCAACCTTCTTGGAGTAAGTAGTGAGGTCATCCTGATACACCACCATGAGAATGTTGATCAAATCAGCAAATGCCACATCCATGGCTCTTTGAAAAGTTGCCCCTGCATTAGTGAGACCAAATGGCATTCTTAAATAAACATACGTTCCCCAAGGAGTCATGAATGCTATTTTGTATTGTTCAGACTCTTTAACCTTGACCTGATTATACCCTAAAAATCCATCCATCATAGACAACAATTCGCAACCTATCACCTTATGTAATATGGCCTCCATATTTGGCAAAGGATAATTGTCTTTAAGGGATGCTATGTTTAGATTTCTAAAATCTACACATAAGCTGATATCTCCATTTTTCTTTCTGACAGGGACCAAATTTGAAACCCATGTTGAATGTCTAATAGGCTTAATAATTCCACCATCTCTGAGCTTCACCAATTCCTCCTGCATTATAGGCTCTAGAGTTCGATTTATAGGTCTTTGCTTTTGTCTGAATGGTTTAGCATCTGTTTTCAATGGTATTTCATGCTGAAACAAGTCTTCTTTGTATGCTTTTAGATCTTCATAAGACCAAGCAAATACATGTTTATACTTTCTCAACAAATCAATCAGCATTTTTCTAATTGCAAGACTTATCTTTTTACCAATGTACACCTTTTTTGGTGCCATCTCAGTTCCCAAATTAATTTCTTCAATATCATCCTTTCCAACTAGTCTTTGCTTCATCAAAAACTGATCATTTCCATCATATACCCTCTCAAGTTCCACCAAGCCTTTAGGAAGTTTATTTGTCTTAAGTTGCAAAATCTCCTTCCCAAATACTATTTCTTTTCCATCGACTTCCTCAACAAAGGCATTGAAGTCGATCTCTTGGGCTTCATACTGGTCTATACACTAAAGGAATTTCAAAAGATCAGTGTCATCATTAAAAACCTGCCAATTATATACATTATCAGGCACAGCAGGCCTTGTCTTGAATTCAATTTGTGACACTCTAGCCAGCGTAATATCATCTCTCTTCAACGCTACATTAGCTAAAAAATCAGCCATTACATTCTTCGACCTATCCACCCACTCAATTGAGAAGGAATCAAGCAACTCAATTGTATCCCATATAGTATTCCTATATTGCTTTAGTCTCTTGTTTTTTGTTGTATACTTTGACCTAACTTATGAGACAATTAACTCTGAATCTCCTAGAACAGCCAGCAACTTGATTTTATGCTTCACCGCTATATTCAACCCTCTTAATAGAGCTTCATATTCCGCCACATTATTTGTACATTCAAAAGTTAATAGGAATGAATACTTAAATGTAATACCTTCAGGAAAAACAAATACTATCCCAACTCCATTGCCTTCTTGGTTACAAGCTCCATCAAAATACATTTTCCACACACCATTGTGGTTCTGTGCAGCATGCTTCTCAATACAGTCACTATTAGTCAATTCTGGTTGTGTTGGCTCTATATTGAAACTCCCAAGATCAACATCACAAAAATAGTTGATTTGGTCTTGTGGCACATAATCAATAAGCTGATTCATCCTTGGTTCCCTATACAACTTTACCTCTTGGCCATTTACTGGAATTGTTGCATAAGATAGATCGAACTGGACATTTCCACCAATAGTTGTTGTCCACTATCTTGATAAAAGCATACCGAATTGAGGAGAGGTGTCTATCACTATTATATCAATATTATAAGCTACTTGAGGATAAGCAGCTAACTTGACTTCTACACCTTTCATTATACCCACCACAGGAACAGGTCGGTTATCCATTGCATAACATTTTCCTTCATATGTATCCACCCACATGCCTAGATGTTTCATCACTCCTGCTGGCATAATATTCATGGTAGCACCAGAATCTATCATGCAATTCCTCAATAATTTGTTATTTATGAGTAATGTAGTAAAGAAAGGATCAACTTGTGGCAGACTTGTCAACACATTACTCAAGCAAATTTCTGGAATGTTCACTTTATCCTGCTTATTTTTAGCAGTCACTTTATTTTCAAAAGCTACATGTTTTTCACTTTCATTTGTTATGAATTGCATTGCACTATCCCTGTATTCTTTAATTTTCATCATTTCAAGAAGTGGGATAGACATCTTTACCTGAGACAAGGCTTGAGTGAAATGAAATGAAGAACCTTATGCTTTAATCACTTTCTTTTGTTCTAATGTTTCTCCTTTATTCGCTTCCTTTTCTCTTCTACCTGGCAGATCTATCTTTTGAATTTCTCTGTGTAATTCTTTTACTACATCCTTTTGGATAGGATTTTGTTTGCTTTCTTCACATTGTTTGTCTTCAATCTTCTTTGAAACTCCTTGTACAACTTTTTGATCTTTCATAAAGATACCCCTAGGGATACCTTCCTTCTCATTTACTGTCCTATTTCTCAACCAGTATTTACTCTTTGCTTCTTCAACTGTAGCAACAGTTAATCTCTCCATTTCCTCATCAGTAAGTCTCCTCACATTACTATGAGTGGGAACCTCAACAAGTTGTGGTTCTACATAATCATCCTCAGAATCAGAAAAGACCTGTTGCTCAGCCATATGGATCTTGTACCTTTGTTCTGCAACATCATATTCATAACCTCCTTCTTCCGAAGATGAATATCTCTCCTCAACATGGTGAAGAGCATTTGAACTTAAGTAGATCTTGTGATCTTCTTCACCATCTCCCATTAACACTCCCTCCTCTTGCATCCTCTGGGCTACAACACAATATTCAGGGGAATGTGGTTTATCACAAGCTTCACAAAAATAATTGTTATTCACCATATGCGTTCCCTTCTTTCTCAATGGATCAGGAGTATCCTTGTCTCTAGGTCTGTCTGTCATAGGTTTTCCATCTTTCCAATTTGTGTTGTAAGGCATATCATGCAACCTAGGCCTATCCTTCCTATATGTGTTCTCCTGCTTATATTAATAATTATTGTTTTGTTGAAAATCCCTAGGGTTGTCTCTCTTATTCATTATCCCAGCAGCCTTTTTGTTGTTCTCAATTGTTAATGCTATCTTTTGTGCTTCAGCTAAGTCCCTTGGGAACTTGTTTCTCAACTCATACCCCGTTTTAGGGTCGAATACATTCAGGTAAACACTTAATGCTACGGAGTCCGGTAACTTTGATCCAGGAGGTATTCTATTTTGCAATTTATTGAATCTTCTATTAAAATCAAAGATTGAATCATTCTGACCCTTCTGAATTCGCATTAGTTCATGGAGAGCAGCATATGGTGCACTTATATTCCCAAATTGTTCAAGAAATTGATCTTGAAATATCTAGAAGGAATAAATAGAAGCTATTGCCAGGCTATTGAACCAATCCCTAGCTTCCTCAATAAGGGACATCATGAATAACCTCATATGCAAATCTTCATAAGGTACATCCCAATCCTAGACAAAAGCATTGAAACTCCTTAAATGATCCTCGGCAGTGATTGCATTACTCCCTATGAATTTAGGCACCAAATTTCTCCAAGAACCATCCATAGCATAAGGGTACAACTAAAACCCTGCCAAATCAAATGGTTTGATCATAGTAGTATATTGATACTGGTACATAGGGTTATGATATTGTAGATTTCATTGTGGCACATGATGTTGACCAGGAGGTGGATAATTATTTATATGTTGTGTGGGAATGCGATGGATGATTTGGCTATCTATATTGATTCCCAATTTGATGTTGAGGGATCCTTGGTGGTTCAGAATACCCAGTACCATGATTACTCTGTTTATGGGGTGGCATATACTTTGGGGAAGAACCAGATGCATGAGGAATGTTCTAGGCTTTCTGCAATTTGAATTCTCTTATTGCTTGAATCATTTGGGCCTTTTCTTGATCTTCCCTTTCCCTTTTCTAAGATTCAAACCATGCTTTAACTTCATCATAAGTTAAAGATTCATAATCCTCTTGATGAATTTCTTGATTAGTAAGTCCATTCTGATTACCCTGTATTTTTTGGTCATATTCATATTGAACTCTGAGTTGTTCAGCTTCAAGTCCAGCTTCAAATTTGGCTTGTTTCTGAGGGTTGTAAAAAGGATTCCTCAGATCCTCCGGGGTACAAGGCTCTTCAGTTGAACTATCTTTCCATTTGTCAAAACAATTCTCACCAAAAGGTATTAATGATTTGTCTTTGTTTGTCAAGAACATGTCCTCACTTTTCCCTCTACCCTTGTCAACCTTATTATCTTTATGCAACCACCTACTATCGCCAGGAGGAGCTCCGGAATGACCCCCCCTAAATTGAGATCTTCTTCCATTCATATTGCAATGTTCAAATCAGAGTCGCCACTCACTTTTTTGAAAGTGAGAAAAAGATTGTTACTTATTATTCCTAGCGGAGTTTGTATATAGGACCTTTGACTCTATGATTAAGGCGCAGATTCTTTGTTGTTCCCCAATAGAGTCGCCAATTTGTTGGCTCTCAAAAACATAGGCAAGATGCCTCAAGAGGATGCCAATCTCTTAATATGCTTCAGGGTAACAGACAAGGTTAAGGGAACTCAACCTTCTACTCTTTAGGTGCTGCTTGACCTAGGTGGGTGTACCTAATTGAATTGAGCAGACTTGACTTTTAATCTTTTCCTATTGCCCTAATTTGTCCACAATGGCAGATTGAAATGGACAAAATAAATCAAATTTGGTATAAATTATCTATCAATATCCAAAACTAAACCCTAACAGATGCTCAGTTAATAGATGCAGAAATGTGAATGAAACTAAAGAATGAAAAAATGAAAGACAAGTGCCTTATAGGGTTCACGGAGTTAAGAGAAATCTAAAACAAGTTTACTTGTTCTAGCAGACATTCAAGCTGTTTAACATTTTATATGGTTCATAACTTGTATAAACATGCAAGATTGTGATTGTTGAGTTCTT
Organism: Sequoiadendron giganteum; assembly: GCA_007115665.2. Lineage (NCBI taxonomy): Eukaryota > Viridiplantae > Streptophyta > Pinopsida > Cupressales > Cupressaceae > Sequoiadendron > Sequoiadendron giganteum. Next base: position 30,048,984 of record CM021100.1, on the reverse strand, counting down.
CTTAATAATCCAATTGACATTCCCTAATTACTATGATCAATTCAGAGAATTTAATCTTTACTGGAAAGAAACAATTAATTGATCATACAGATGTAGCAAATGTGCATTGACGAACTAGGTAAAAACTTGTTTACACTAATTCAAATAACCAGAAAACACCATTACGGAGATAACTTCAATAATACTTTTCAACACATATCATGAACAACTAATACCAGAAAACATCACACCATCATATTAGACTTTCATTGATATCTCCATGATTTTACATATGCAACCAGTCTTATCCTTTTCAAAAAATTGTATTCTGCTGTCTCTTCTCTATCTTCTATTTTATTCTACTATTCATATTGTTTTCAAAATGGATATTTATATATTGAGGATATGAAAGGACGCGTCCTTTCGAAAATAGGAAAAAATAGGATTCAAAACAAAAGATAAAGAATAATTATGTTTTAGTTAGCCACAAGTGAGTCATAGCGAGGTAGTCCAAATAATCCTGACACTTATATGTATCTGCATCCTCGACAACATTCATGATCGTGATTTCCATCTTGACCATCTCCTCATTTTTCTCACTCACTTCCTCTAACGTTGTATTCTCTACAGAAGTTATCTTCATGATTCCACTCAGTATTGTGTCACATTCATTCTTCCATCTAGTGGCATCTTTCACTTCCCCTCTACTATCAGAAAATGTGACCACAGTTTTCTTGGCATCTTCAATTAATCCCTACTTATCCCCTTGCAATTCCTCACAGAATTTTTGATGGCGACTAATAATGTGATTTGCAGATTCAAGTGCAATATTGTTAGCCTCATCATTCTGGGCCAATTCATGAAACTTCTCCATAATTCGTCCATACATCCTTTCATGCTCCTTCAATACAGTCAGAGTACTAGAATATTTTCCCCATAATTTATTCAACCAGGATGTCAAATTATCATGCCTTCTCTTAACAATTGCTACAATTGCATCATATTTTCCCTAATTATAGGCACTTGACCCTACCCAATGATCTTTTGCTTGAGAGCTTTCTCCTTGAGTGAGCATTTTGGCTGGATCAATTGAAACACCAACCAAGTCTTTCAATCTACCATTTTCTCTTAACATTCTCTCATTACTTGCCTTATACATTTCTCTTTCTCTTATCAGTTCCTGAATCTGTGCTTTATTCAATTTTGCAATGTCTATCCCAATCTCTGTAGTAACCACAGGATCAGCCTCTCCAACCTTTAGGGTCATAACATGGCCAAATGCCTTCTCCGTATCAATTACCACTGATTTCCTGTGGGGGGGATACAAATCCCATATCATCAACGATCCCTCATCAGTATTATACTTAGAACCTGCATACACCTCTATCACCTTTTCCTTATCAAGTTTGTGTGTAGTGTTACTATCTCTTAAGAAGCTATCAAATACCAATGCAGAATTCAAATCAAGTCCAGGAAAGATCATGACACCAGCATTCTCCAACATTTTCCTCCCCTTTTCAGGAGTCATATTTGTCATTTCATCATCCACACATTTTCTCAATTGATCCAATAATTGCTCTTCATTCCCAGAAGTGACAGCACCAACATCTTCTCTTATTTATTTCCCCTTCAGTTTGTACAAGAATGCTTTGAACTCTGGAGAATTTATAAACTCATCATCTGAAACAAATGATCTATATTCCATATGCCTTGCATCAATATCACCACTTTCAATACTTTATTCTCTAGTTGGTAAACCATACTGTTGAGTCCTTAACCTAGATATTTTCTCTATTCTGCTCTATGGCATTTCATCCATTGGGGTTTCCTCATCTCCAGAAGACAATGTCCCTATATCCTGTAACCCTTGGTTATAGCTTTCAACCACCACCTATGCTTCCTCTTCATCCAAATTCCTGATCATATCATCAAAAGGATAAGGTACATGCTGATACCTTCCAAAGTTAATCCTTTCTTTGGCTGAATTGATATATCCTTCAGGGTTAAAGCTTTTCCTAGGTGGTCCCATTTTCATGTTATAATGCAACAATCTATCATGGATAGAATTATATCCCTCCTTAGCCAACACAGTGAAATCACCAAAGCATAATGTACTAGGCATAAAAGCCTAATTCCCATAACAACTAAAAATAATCACACTGTTGTAATCCATTTGTCTAACAATTTCCAAATATGCAATTCTGTTCGGAACTGTCCTTGCTAGAATAAAAGGGGTACCTTCAAATCCATACACTCTGATCATTGTAGCTCCTTCCAAAAAATACCAGTCACCCCAATTATGGTCAACTGGCCCATTGAAATCCTTAGGCCAAAGAAACCTTTTAATCTCATCAGCCAATGAATAGTTACAAGGATATTTAGACAACCTATACAAAGTTTTCACAAAATATTCCTCAAAGTGGACGAAACTAGAATTGGCAAACCTGCTGTCCCAAATAGTAGTCCATAGCTGAACAGGAAATGCCTCACCCTCCTTACCAATTTGAAAAATTCTCATTTCTGGAGGCCACACTCCCAATTCCTGACCAAAGTACAGCACCAAGTGCATCAACAACGAATAATGTCTGAGATTAACAATAGAAGCTCCACCCTTTATAGCCACCAATCCTGAATCAAGCTCCCTAGCAATATATGAAGCATAATCAAATGGCCTAGAGTTATGATACTGAATATCTGTTGTGATAATCATTGGCACAATTGACATGAGTTCTGGGGCATCCATCCCCAACACTTGACACATTGAGAAATATGTGTATTTCATGTAAGGCTCAAACAAATCTACATGATAAAGAGGTCCCTCACTATCTTGTAGAGGTTCTTATTTGCTACTTTGTTTAACTCTATGAATAGGCAACCTCCAACCCTTATAGATTGTATCCATTCTTGAAACTTCTTTTTCCTACTCTTCGCAAATGATCTCCTCATTGCAAAACCCTTCCAATTTGAAAGCCTCACCCACTACTTCTTTAGACACATATATTTGTGGTTTTCCAGATGGGTCACATATAGCCTTATGTTTTGGATCATAATTGTTTGCAAGCACTTTTACTAATTCTGCATTTACAAAAATATTAGGGCACACCAGTTTCCCTACATTTAACTTCCATGGGTTATAGACTAGTTCAAAACGGTTTCTTCTATGGTAATGGAAATTGAAAAGCTCATAACCTCTTATGGCAGTCCAGACATCACCTATGAACTTGCACTTGTCATCTAATTTATCAACCTCTACCCTAAGCTATGCAGACCTTCTAGCTTTAGGGCCCGAGCTAGGTAACTGATCAATAAGGTCTTGGTTCAACCTCCTTTCAGTGTCCTCATGCTCTGTATCAACCTTTTGTTTCTTTCCTTTTGATAGACTACTCATAGCAGGCTTTCTACCCTTACCCTTCCCAAAACCAGAGGACTCCATTCTCAAGCTTATAGAATCAAAATGTAAAAACCAAGGAACAGTCACTTACAGTATTCCGCTCGAGCTCCTCGAACTGAAAATGTCCCGATTCTCTGCTCAGCATGCCAATTCACCTACAATCAATTCGGAATTGAAGAATTGATACAAACTTCACATTTATATCCCGTCGCGCCATTAATGAAGCACGAATGAAAATCCATTTGAAACTAGTACTGTCACATCAGCTATCGTTTTGATGAGAAGTTTTCAAATCTGGGGTGAAGTCCTTTTGCAACGTCTATTACACCCTTCGCCAAGACATAACATGGTCTTACCGACACTTGGGATCCAAAAAATGATGACTATCACTTCCTTTTGTGTCGCTATAACAATTCCGAGTCGAGGAGATGTTACATAGTCTTCATTGTGTCATACCGATATGCATTCTTCAAGTCATAGTCACTAAGACAAAATCAACCTTTCATCGATGAACTCTCATTTCGACGTGTGCACCAAGTTTTCTCACCAAAGAAATAAACCTCACCAATGAAATAATACCTTCGGTAAGACAGTAAACCTTTGAGAAGACCTATATCGATGCCAAATGTCTTACCGACATCACTTCTCCATATTACTCCTATTAAGTGAAACTCATCTCAAGCTGCTTGTCGGTATAACATTCAGACTTCTGTGAAACTCATGTCGAAAAGTTCTTCTCTTGGTGATGTATATCTCTATTGGCATACCTTTCAAATCGGCAAGACCCCAATACTCTCTCCAATAGCTTTTCGGATCCCCTTATGTTTTAGTTCTGAAAGACAAGAGTCACTTCGCCAAGACCTTCCCCGACAAACGTAAGTCTTATCGAGATATTTGCTTACAAGCCAATCGATAAGACAGTATGATTTCGTTATGACTTCATGCCGATACCCACTAGTTTAACTGAAATGACCCCTCCACATGCTAGTCGGAAAGACCAATTGAATTCGTCGTGACACTACAACAACGCCCCAACATATGCTGATATGAATCTTCTCAGTCGTCGAAACAAAAGAAAAGTCTTATTGATTGTCTGCAACAAATACATGTTAGTGAAAAATATATCTTGGGGAGACTTATACTATGTCTTGCCGATATGGGTCTTTCAATGAAATAAGAAGAGGTAGACGGATTCAAATGGGTCACATGACAAAAATAAGCAAGACAATGCAAAGAGGGGATTTTATGTTTATGATAAGGACTTGAAAGTTAGAAACTCTTAAATGCAATAGACTATAAAAATTCAAAATTTTACAGTTCTAATAGGGAGGAAGCAGGAAAAGAGTGGAGCCTACAGCGTGTACTAAGAATAAAGAAAATTCTAACGTGTGGAAGAAAATTGAGAAGGGAGGGCTACAACCGTTCATTGAAAAACTTCATGGGCTTGACCTTAGAGCAACTAATTATTTTGTGAAACACTAGAATAAAGGTGAGATCATCATATTTGGAAGGAAGGTGCTAGTGGATGAGGTGCTTATTGGAGAAGTTACTTGTCTCCTTGTTGATGGTGTGAAATTTTACCACAACAAGAAATACTCGGATGAAGTTGTTATCAGTTTTTTGAAGACAGAGGAGGAGAAGAAGAGACTCGTTAAAGTCTCTAGTAGCTATTTCGAGTCGAGCAGGATCAAGAAAATTTGGAGGGAGGTGCTCAAAGTCCTAGTGGAGTACATAATGCTAGATGGGAGATTTACCAGAGTATACGGGTATCATTTCATTTTACTCAACCACTTCAAATATAAGCATAGGGTTTCTTTCCCCTATTACCTATTATGCTCTTTGAACGATAGCATTGAGGAGAATAGGAGAAATCCGGATAAGAATCCAATCCTGCATGTTGGCCTAATACGACTCATTTATGAGCATTTCAAAAACATGCCAGTAGCTTCTAACCCCATCTCTGCCTCGGCCTTGAAGGGTTATGACACTGAGTCAAGCTCACCTAAGGATATCAAGGGTTCGGACCTAGACTGGGTGGAAGAGATTACTCCTCCTCCGAGTAAGAAAAGGAAGAATACACCTTCTGTGAAGCCCTCAAACAAAAAATATTGTCCTCAAAAAATTCCTCCAGATGTGTCAGTGTCGAAGGAAAAGATAAGGCATGAACCCCTTGTGGATAAGTTGGTGGCCTACTCGGAGGATTCTTCAGATGATAACATTGCAAAACCTTCTAGGAAATAAATCTCCTTTGCCTCTTTCCACTTTATTGGAAGAGAGGATAGGACCAGCCCTCACATGGACATGAATCCTAATGACCCAGGTTTTGAACGTGATAGAGACTTTTATGGTGATATACTTTCTCTAGCCATAAATGGTGCAATTGATAATTTTGAAATTCTGAAGTGGGCCTTTCACAAAATTAAGGACTTAAATATTAAAAACAAAGCTATGACTAGTAAATTGGAAATTTTGGAAGCCAAGGTGGCGGCGCAGAACTCAGTTGAAGCTTTGTGGACGGAGGACGAGAAGATGGCCATGGAAAACTACCTCTAGAAAGAGGTAGATTTTACTAAAAAACTTAAGAAGGATGGGGAAATCCATGGAAGAGAGATTGAGAAGATCAAGGAAGCTCTGAAAGCCACAATAGAACACAACCATAGAATTGTTAAAAATAACTCTACTGTCTTGAGAGCCTTGGCAAAAAAAATGGACAAAACTCAATAGGGACTTTTGATTGTGGATCTGGACGCTGAGAAGAACATAAACAAAGCAGAGGATTTGGGCCCTTCAAACAAAACCAGGGCCAACTTGAAGAAAAGATAGGATACAATGTCGTTGGAGACCCAAGATCTGAGGATGGTGGCCCAAGATTTGGACATCCTGGAAATGGAAGTGGAAGAGACCTTAAAGTCTCTGAGTTAGGTTTGGTTGTGTTTTTGTTGTCTCTGGTCTTTTGCTTTCCTTTTGCAGGTTTTTGCTGGTGGTTGCTGGTCTTTTCTATTTATCTTTAGTTTGTAGCCTATCTTTTCCTAGACTTACATATGATCTATCTTTTTTTGGTCTATAAACTTTATGGTTTTGGGTCCCTGTAAAACCTATTTTTTCCTCAATCAAAAACTAAATGCATAAATAAACATAAAGTTTTCTTAGGTTAGCTCAAAAAAGTAGTGTAAAGGTTGACAAAGGTAAAATTTTAATTTTAATTATTTTAAATTTTAGAGATTAGATTTGCAACCACAAAATTGACCTAGTTCAAGTAAATTAAGATTGTTACTCAACATAATTATCGTTGGTGTACACATCTTACACACATGGCTTACTTAAGCCTAGTTAGTTGTCCATGTAGTTGAGTTGACACTCCAAGTAGTGGAGTTGACACTCCACTCCTATCCACTTCATGTGGATCTTGATCTTGATTTCCACATCTTGTGGATCTTGATCTTCTTGTTCTTTCATGTTTATGGTTGCTCTTTCAATCAATCTAAGTATTAGATTTTATAACATTTTGTGTTTATTTTCTATCTTCTAGATTTTCCTAATTCTAATATGGTATCAGAGTAGGAAGGAGATACTTACAAGATATTAGGTGAACAAAATTGTATTTTGTGAGTTCCATTGTTGTGTAATCATAGTAAGATGGTTAGATGTTTGTAAGGCATTGTTTGAATTCTCCTACCCACAACAAGAAGATCATGACTATGTATTAGTGAGAAGAGGCGTGCTTATCTATTTGCATAGGCCACACCTTGCTTGACCAGGCCAAGAGTAGTTCTGTGTAGGCCATTCGCACCCTCCCTCTTCATCCTACACATAGTTCTCTTCAGTGGTGGCACGTGAATGTAGAAGGCCCTTGTGGCATTTTGACCTATGCTGGGTGGATTGGTGATAGGAGGGTGTGATTTTCACTTGGCCACACATTTTTTGCAAGCCAAAGTTGATCATTTTCTTGATTGGCATCACGGCTTGGAGCTTGGAGTGAGCATCTCCATGCAAGGCGTGAGTATCTCCAAGTAGGGATCGCGCACCATTTTGCAGATTGAAGATTTTGTGTGCACTTGATCAAGTGACTCACACACCATTCATTTGGTGTGGTGGCTCGCATTCATCGCTATAAAGAGGTGACTCGACCTAGCACAGAAGATCCTCAGACGTACCTCTTTCCAGCCCTACTCTCAAGTGTGGCATTTGCAATTGCAGAGGTAAATTCCCAAAGGACATTAGCAGTGGGTGTTTGAAGCACGTGATAAGTTTGGAGGCCCCATGATAATTCGTAGGCCGTTTGAATTTGTTGAGAAGCTGTGGATTACATCTACAAGTTGCACCCTTTGCAGTGCTTGACGAAACCCACAAGAAAGTCTTTTATTCTCCACACTCAGCCACACTTGCATCTGGTGAGGGAGAAAGCAACAATATGGGGTGATTTGGGGTACATAATGTTCTATTGAATGATTTGAGTCTGCACCTGTAGGCATTTGAATCTGTGGTCAAAGAGACATCAATCTCTACTCAAACTAGCAGCCCAAGTTGTAGATTTTGGAGGAGAAAGCAAAACACGTCAGAGATTTTTGAATCATTTCCTGCATGTGATTTTTTTTTGGACACCTCTTCCCTTTTTGGTTGTGTGAATGCCCCCATATTCCTTGTTTTGGATATTTTTTACATTAAAAATTTCCATGTCTACTTATTATTTTCCCTAGATAATGTTTTATTTATGATTGTAATTTATTCTTTCATATTAAAACAATTTAATGCATATAAAGTATTTATTCTTTTATAGAGGCAGTAAATTTGTTTTTTAAATGAAGATGTTAAAAGGGTTTTGTTTTTTTTTAAATCAACCCTTGAATCTTCTCATTGTAAAATGAACTAACTTAAAAAGTGCCAAAATTGGGGGGTCATCTAATATGGAGGGGTTCTTAATAAGTTGATTTTCTATTGGCTAAAGGAATTAACTTGTTTGTAATCATGAGATATGAAACTCATTCTTCTATAATCAACGGGTATGTGCAGGATCATGATGGGCCAAAAAGTGGCGATATGTAAGTGATATGATGACCCATGTGGCTGACGACTTTTTTTTTACCCAAAATTGATGAAATGAAAAAAGTTTTTAAAGGAGATTCTTAGCTTTCCACCAATATAAATTATGCTTTACTTTGAATTTAATAAATAATTATTATTTATTTTCTATTTGAATTATGACTAAAGTCCTAATTGATAGGTTGATTGAAAAGCATCTATAGTTTTCACAGGGTATTACATTTTTTGAATATGAAACATGCGCCACATTCTATGCTTCACATACTATAGGATTAAAAAAAAAAAAATTGAATTTCATGAAGTTTTGACAAAGTTAAGGTGGTCAAACATACAAGTTTTTATATTTTTTTAAAGTTGTAATAAGAAAATCATAATTAATTATTTACTTGGAAAAAAATTACACAAAAATATGCATCACATCGGGACATGAGTCTTCTACTTATATATAAAATCTTATAAAAAAATATTATCATTAAATTATTGTGGTTAGGGTGGTCAGACAGACACCTACTTAGTTTTTCCTTGAAATTTAAGTACTACTGCATTGAAATTTCAAATTTTCACCAAATAGATTTTTTTTAAATATAAATAAACCTAGTAGTTTAGAAACTACATTCAATTTGCAACAAATTATATTTTTACATATTTTTGAAATAATATAGTTAACTTATTCAAATTTTTACGTCAAGTTGCCTAACTCTAATTTTTCTGAATTTTATTGCCACTTAAGGGCCTATTTTTTCCATGATGATCCTGCACATGCCCCAACCTTAAAATAGGAAACTATAAGTCTTGGTGTGAAGACATCTTAGAACATCTCAAGTTCCATAATCTCATGCCATATCTATATGGACTTATCCCTGAACCAAGTAATCAATCTCAAGAATAAATGGTTTAATAATCATGATCATATTTGTGGATTAATCGGTTTACATATTCCAGATGCCTCTTTATATGGCATCATGGATATTGAAAGTCCACATGCATTATGGATTAAAATTTTGGAAATACATAGAGACTCCAATGTTTCTCCCTTCCTGCATGATCCTACTATGACCACAACTCACATCCCACATCATGATTCAGATATAGAGTGTCCAGTTGACATAGAGGAAATCATCATTCCTCCACCTCCTCCTATTGCTTCATTGGATTTTAGAGTTGCTTCTTTGAGAGCTTCCAGCATTTCTTTGCAACAAGAAATTAATCTTCCTAGCATTGTTGGTTACGATGAATATCTACCTGACAATTTCATGTCTTTTCATAGAGTCCTACATTGCTGACATGGAAGCACACATTGAGGACATCAATCTTGTTTTTTATAACAGTTTCATTGAAGTTGCATCATCCTTGTCTTCTTCAGATATTCTTGCTCATGGCTTGCCTACTTCAGCTTCTATAGTGACAAAAATAGATTCTTATGGTTCCAGTTATCATCATACATCTATGATCCCTATGGTCCCTATTCTTGAATTTTCATCACACATCAGGTTTGGCTAGGAGATCATTGAGCATTCTATGAAGATATTATGGGCATCATCTACATCTTTGGATCTTGTGCATAATTCAGAGACCTATATACTTATTTTTCCATGTTCTTATCAGGAATGGGAAGATAATTTGCACACTTTTGTAGTTTGCCTTCTACCTAAGGAGAGAAATGTGGTTCAGTGTTCATGGATTCTCTTCAGCATACTTCATCGAGCATATATACGCACTACAACATATCTTATGGGGGGCTTCCAAGTCTCTCTCTTTCTCTTCTTTGGGGGGAATATCTCTTGTACATATGTGATATAATTAATTCTTGGGGGGTTTTGAATCCTCCTTCTATCTTTCTTCTTCTTTCACTTGTACATCTTTTGCTTTCTCTCTTTTTGGAGGATAGTTTTTTTCCCACTAGGTTTTCTATCTTTCTCTATTTCTGAGAGTTTTGCATTGTGCATGGGTACCTAAAATGGCCTTGTAGTTGGGACCCATCTTTATTATTCCCACCTAAGCTATGATTAAGGGGGTGACAACAATTATCCATCTATAGCATGTGCATCAGCCTTTTTTGACATTTATGTAATGCACATTGAGCTTATTCAGTTTGTAGTTATCCTTTCTTGACTTTCAGGTTTTGCATTTAGTTTTATGGTTGAGTTATTGATCATTGCGGTTGTGTGCCATAACTCTCTTGTATTTCTAGATCTCTATATAATAGATGCCCTGCCTCTCATCTTATTAAGGCAATTTGGGGCTTTTGCATATTGTTTTTTTTGTGATCAGCAGATCACCATTATTTGCCTTCATCTGGTATCAGAGCCAGTTCAAGAGAAATCCACCAATTATTGTTGGAGATTGAGAAGATATCAAGGTGCAATTCATCTCAATTGAGGTGAAGCCATTATTGGAAGTGTTGATTGAAGATTGCAGCAATATTCACCCAGTCAAAGGAAATTGTTGTGTGTTTTGTGATGTCTGCAAGATGAGAGCAGGTTGAAAGGAGGTATGTGTGAAGAGGCATATATGCTACAATAGGAGATTTGGCTATAGGCTATATGTTTTTTTTTTGCCTGTGTAAAAACAACATCCAAACTGCGGAAGAGGAGAGTAGTGTGAAAGTTAATTTCATTCCTTTGTTTCTAGCAAAAGTCTTCATTCTTTTTATTTAAATTGCCCTCCTTTCTTATAAGCTATGTTAGGAAGAATTTAAAGGGCTTAATCTTTCTAAGGCCACATGATAAGTAGGTTTTAATTTGAGGAAAGATTAAAAAAGGAGAGCTTTATAAAATAATTTTAAAAAAAAAAAGAATTTTTAAATTATGATTTGAATTTTAATATTTTATTGTTAGATCTACTTTAGTATTTGTATGAGAAAATGATTTATTAAAGAATAAGAATTTTCTTAGAGGTTTATCAAAAAGTGTTGTTTTTTGTAAAGTGAATATTGTGTAATTAAGTGTATTATCAGTTGCAACCGACACTTAATCTTGAAAAATCAATATAATATAAAAATCTGTTTGGTGTGGGTCCTATTTGAAAAGATAGGGAGAGTATCCATTTGCAGAGATCTCTCTAGGTTTTTTGTGTTGATTCGTTGAGTTATTGTGCACATTACTCTTATGAAAAATATTGCAGGAAATATTATGTCTAACATGCTAATTCCCATGTTTGAAGGAGACAACTTTACATATTGGAGTACTAGGATGCAAACCCTACTCAAATACAAAGATTTGTGGGAATTTGTACAAGTAGGGTATGTAGAACTAGATACAAATGTTTTTAATGCATTAAATGGTCAACAAAAAAGAGAATACAAAACAAATGTAAAGAAGGATAATGAAGCCTTATTTATGGTTCAAGGTGCAATTAATCAAGCAATTTTTCCTAGGATAAGTGGTGCTAGTCATTCTCATCAAGCATGAAAAATACTGAATAATGCATATCAAGGTGCACAAACTGCAAAATTACAAACAATGAGAAAAACTTTTGAAAATGTAAAGATGACTACTAGTGAATATGTGAATGAATTTCTAACAAAGGTAGAAGGTCTAGTGAGTCAAATGAAAGTTTTAGGGGAAGATGTAGATGACAAGCATGTCATTGAGAAAATTTTAAGGAGCTTAATTTATAAATTTGATGGTGTGGTTTCTACAATTGAGATTTCCAAAGATCTCACAACTATGCACAAAGATGAACTAAGTGGAATATTGTTAACTGCTGAAGAAAGGATGAAAAGTAACGAAGAAGGTCTAGAACAAGAATTTTCCTCTAAAGAAAGCATAAGAGGAAAAAGAAACACATTTTTTAGGAATCAAAATAAAAATGAATACAAAGGTGAATCTACAATTTTAAAGGAAGAGGTAATAGTTTCAAAGGAAGAAGTAGCAGCTTCAGAGGTACTGGAAGAGGAAGGGGTAGAAATAATGGGGGAGACTATGATAAAAATAATTTCCAATGCTTTCATTGCAATAATTTTGGACACTATGCATCATAATTTTGGATTAAACAAGGTGAAACAGGAAAAGGAAATGCTCATAGTATTGTTGAAAATAAACAAAATTTGTTTATTTCTTTCTTTAATGCAAATGCTAGTGAAAATAATGTATGGTATATTGATTCTGGATGTTCTTCACATATGACATCTAACGAGCATTTATTTGTCAATTAGGATGAAAAACATCAAAGTACAGTAGTACTAGGAGATAATCAATCTCATGGAAGCAAAGGTAAAGGTACAATTGCAGTTACAATAGAATATGGTGAAGTTAAACATATCAATGAAACACTATTGGTTCCAGCCCTCAAAAATAATTTGTTATCCGTTGGACAAATGCTAGAACAAAAATTATCAAGTGACTTTTGATAAGAATGAGTGCATAATAAGAGACAAGTTAAAAAGGAATGCAATTATTGCAAGAGCAAGGATGATAGGTGATAGGATGTTTCCTCTTCATTTCACTCATGGAAACCAAGCATTGAGATCTAGTGAAATGAATGAAAGTAAAATTTGGCACCAAAGATATGGTCATCTTATTTTTAGTGGGTTAATCTTACTCAAGAGATTTAAAATGGTTGAAGGTCTACCTTTCATTAAAAATACAAAAGAAGTGTGTGAAGAATGTGTTGTCGGAAAATAACACAGAGTTAGCTTTCTAATTGGTAAATCTAGTAGAGCTAAGCATCATCTTGAGATAATCCATATGGATTTGTGTGGTCCTATGGAAACACATTCTTTGAATAAATCAAAGTATTTTCTAACCTTCATTGATGATTACTCAAGGAAAACCAGGGTATATTGTTTGGTTTCAAAATCAGAAATGTTTGAAAAATTTGTAAAATTCAAGAGGTTGGTTGAAAAGAAAAGTGGTAAGTACATCAAAGTGATAAGGTTAGACAATGGAGGTGAGTACAAATCAAATCAGTTTCTAGATTTTTACAAAAATCATGGAATCAAGAGAGGTTTCACTACTTCCTACACTCCACAACAAAATGGAGTTGCTGAAAGGAAGAATAGGATAATTGTTGAAATGGCAAGGAGCATGATTAAAGAGAAAAACTTAGATAAAAGTTATTGGGCAGAAGCAGTATGCACAACAGTGTATCTTCTAAATAGAAGTCCTACAAAAGCACTTAAGGGAATGACTCCTGAACAAGCATGGTCTAGGATAAAGCCCAGTGTTGATCACTTAAGAGTATTTGGTTGTGTTGCTTATGCACACATACCAAAAGAAAAAAGGTTCAAGTTAAATGACAAAGGCCTAAAATGTATTTTTATTGGGTATGGATCAAAAAATAAAGCATATAGATTTTATGACCCAATAGGAAAGAAGCTTGTTATAAGTAGAGATGTGGTATTCAATGAAGCAACAGAATATAGTAAGGATAATGAAACAAAGGGAAAAGAGATAACGATTGATGAGGTTGAAGAAGGAGAAGAAGATGAAAATGAACCTAATTCTTCTAGTATAGGAGCAAGAAAGTATAAAAATATCAAAGAAGGACAGAAAAGAATCATCCATCAACTCTTATGTTGGATTCCAATTTTGAGAAATTGACAACAAGATCACAAGCAAAAGTAAATTATGCTTTGATGACTCAAATCATGGAAAGTAATGAACCACAAACATTTGAACAAGCTCAAGAAAAAGAAGAGTGGGTTGAATCAATGCATAGTGAGATAGAAACAATTGAAAGGAATGACACATGGGATTTGGTTTAGCTACCTCCTGGTAAGGAAATTGTTGGTACAAGATGGGTGTATAAAAATAAGTATAAATCTAATGGAACATTGATAAGCATAAGGCTAGATTGGTAGCCAAAGGATACACTCAATAGGAAGGTATTGATTACACTGAAACATTTGCACCTATAGCATGAATGGATACTATCAAACTAGTTTTGGCTTTGGTAGCTCAGCAGAGTTGGATAGTTTATCAAATGGATGTAAAGAGTGCTTTTTTGAATGGATATATTGATGAGGAAGTGTATGTTTTTCAACCTAGAGGTTTTGAAATGCCCTCTAAAGAGCATTATGTTTACAAATTAAAGAAGGCCTTGTATGGTCTTAAGCAAGCACCAAGAGCATGGTATTCAAGGATAGACTCACACCTATCACAGAAAGGTTTCTTAAGAAGTCAATCATATCTAAATATTTATATTAGGATATTAGCTAAGGATATTTTTATTTTAGTTCTCTATGTTGATGATCTTATCTACACTGGGAACAATCCAACTTTATTTGCAAAATTTAGAGCAGCTATGGTTGCTAAATTTGAGATGAAAAATTTGGGACAGATGCACTATTTTCTTGGTATAGAAGTATGGTAAAACAAAGATGAAATATTCAAGTCTCAAAAAAAATGCTTCAGACATCCTACAAAAATTCTAGATGATTAGTTGCAAACCAGTTGTAACACCCATGGAAGTTGGACTTAAGTTGTCTAACTTGGATGTGTCAGATTTAGTCGACCCCACTATATATAGACAAAATATTGGTAGTTTAATCTACTTAACTACTACTCGACTAGATATCACATATGCAGTGAGCTTGGTATCTAGATTCATGTCCGAACCTAAGCAAACACATTGGAATGTAGCTAAGAGGATTCTTAGATATGGTAAAGGGACATTGAGTTATGGTCTTAGATTTTAGCATTCAGAGGATAGTATGTTTATTGGCTATACAGATTCAGATTGGGAAAGTTCCTTAGATGATCGAAAGTCTACTTCAGGTTATACTTTTAGTCTTGGTTCTGCAGTATTCTCTTGGAAGTCCAAGAAACAACCTACCGTATCACTTTCTACACCAGAGGCAGATTATAAAGTTACAACATTCACAGCATGCCAAGCAGTGTGGTTGAGATGAGTATTGGAGGATTTGCACCATATACATAATGGACATACTTTGTTGTATTGTGATAACAAGAGTGCTATAAAAATGATAGAGAATCTAGTATTGCATAGCAAGACCAAACATATTGAGATTCAACATCACTTCATCAAAGAGTTGGTTCAAAGGGAATTGATCAAGATTGTCTACTATAGTACAGAGGATCAACTAGCAAATATCTTCACAAAGCCTCTAGCTCGTGAAAGGTTTGAGACACTCAAAGATCTACTTCATGTTCTTCCCAATGGTCATTATGGGGGAGAATGACAGCAATTATTTGTCTATAGCATGTGCAGCAGCCTTTTTTGACTTTTATGTAATGCCCATTAGGTTTATTAAGTTTTAGCTATCCTTTCTTGACTTTTAGGTTTTGCATTTAGTTTTATGGTTGAGTTATTGGTCATTGTGGTTGTGTGCCATAACTCTCTTGTATTTTTGGATCTCTATATAATAGATGCACTGCCTCTCATCTTATTAAGGCAATTTGGGGCTTTTGCATATTGTTTGTTTTCTGATCAGCAAATCACCATTATTTTCCTTCAAGGGCATGTTGGTGTACACATATTACACACATGGCTTACTTAATCCTAGTTAGTTGTCCAAGTAGTTGATTTGACACTCCAGGTAGTTGAGTTGACACTCCACTCCTATCCACTTCATGTGGATCTTGATCTTGATTTCCACATCTTGTGGATCTTGATCTTCTTGTTCTTTCCTATTTATGTTTTCTCTTTCAATCAATCTAAGTATCAGGTTTTATAGCATTTTGTGCTTGTTTTCTATCTTCTAGATCTTCTTAATTCTAATAATTATAATTAAATTAACATTTTTTCTATATATTCTATTAAGATTTTATGTATAAAATTGCCAACAATACAATTAATATAATTGTAAATAAGTTTTTTAAGTTGTCATAACTACCATAATGAATTTATCAAGAGCTTACAATATATTATAAAAGCTCAAAAATTCAAGATATATCTTAAATCTGTTGTATAAACTAATTAGTTCAAATTAATTGTAGAAAAGATTATTGTTTTTTATAAAACTCAAACTTAAGAGATTTTTTATTTATTAATATAATTTACAATGCAAACTTACATAACCAAACCAAATATAGCACAAACCCTTTTCCTTGCAAAAAAAAAATTACCATTATAAAATATAAATCTAAACAAGTTAGATGTATCTACAAAGTTCATACAATTTAAGACACATTTTCATAACTAAATATGTGTTTCAAAACATCCTTTTCAATTTTTTCAACTTCAAAATCCATCCAATTTTTATGATAAGCATAAATTTAAAAAATATAGTAGATAAATAAGTACTTCCATATATTGAAATACAAATGTCAAAAATTTGTACCTATTCCTTAAAAACATTGAACATACTTTCAAAAATAAAAGCTCCATTTTATAGTTAATTAGGAGTTTGAGATCATTTCAAATGTAGAACATTATTCTTTAAGACACATATGATATAATAATTAACTTACACTATATATTCTCTTATGTTCATTCTTTATAGAGAAAGTTATATAAAAAACATAATTTTATGTCCCACTTACATTTACATAATATAAAAAATTTGAAAAGTGTAATAAAATAATAAATTAAAGTTAACTTATATCAGCTTTCATGAGGGGGCTATTTAAATTACATGATGATTCATAATGATGGTCAAAATGTGATGCAAATAACATTTTTTAATAAAAATTCAGTCTAAGAATTTATATAATACTTTAAAGAATAATTCTTGTAAGAGAGGCATTTTTGGTCATACACTTTGATTTAATTAATACAATTTATTTTCATAAAGTGCAATACAATAGCTCATTAAAGTTAAAATTATATAAGCTTTTATGAGTGGACTATTTAGATTGCACTATGAGTCATAATGATGGTCTTTTAGGTAAGTCAAACAATAATTTATATCTAAAATTCATTAATCATTACAATGATGTTTAATTTTTTATGATATTTTAAAGAATATTTTTCTATATTAAAGAATATTTTTCTCTATATATCTTTTATAGTGTCGAATATCTAACCTCTAAATTTATTATTTAGTAAGTAATATTTTTGTCTTAAAAATATATTGTAACATGGTGATAATTTCATAATCACATCTTTTTACTTTATGTTTTAGGTCTATTATGATTAGAGTATTGTAAATGTAATTATTAGGTTATAATTAATATATTTATTTGAAAAATTAGTTCACACTATCTCGTATCTTAGTCCCTTCCATAATTGATCCCAAAACTTCATGACAATCCTTAAAATTGTTGCTCATCACCTTGGATTAAATAAACAAACATAGAATCAACCTAGGTCACTTATGTTGTAAAAATCTAATCTCTAAAAGAAAAATTAGGTCTTGGTCAACTTTTACACTACTTATTGTGAGCTAACATAGGACAAATTTATGTTTATTCTTGGACTTAGTTGTTTTTATTAAGAACTCTCATTCACTCACTCAAAAATCATGTTGGAGATCATTAAGATGTCTTAGGGCATATTTATTGAGCACATATCATGTCTTACATTTTGGAGGATGAAAATAATCTAGAAACATTTACATTAAAGCACATCATTTGAGGAATAATGAGTATTTTTCCTATTGTCCTTTATCCTTTCACTCATAGATGAAATATGGTCTATTGGGGATTTGAATGAAAGAGAAATGAACCCTTATTATTAAAAAATTCAAAGGTTCTATAAACACCATAATTCTTATGCACATTTAGATAGTAAATGTTGAGACAAAATAAATTCTAATCTAGTGCATATTCATCTAGATTAGATATGCAAATCTTAAGTTAGGTTTGCACACAAGTTTAGGACCACTTACACAACGATCAATTTTGCATTCAAGTTATCCAATAAGGACAATAATTGATTTATAGAGTCTAATATCTTTGTTCAAATCAACATTAAAATTCTAGAGTGTTCACAAATCAACTATTGACAATTGCCATAACATTCCTACATCATCAAATTTTGAGCTAAGTACTATATTTAAATTATTTCAATATTTATATTTGACTTAATATTTATTTTAGCTAACAATCCAAACTCTATTATCTAAATTAATTAATACTTAATTAAAAATATTTATTTAATTAACCTAAATACTTTAAATATGAAGATTTGTTAGTATTTTTCTTCATGTTTTCCTAAAAGATTGTATAACATCACTTGAAAATAATAATTTAAAAATATATTAATTAAATTGTCTTTCCATAATCATATAGTATCATATTTATTAAAGAATTGTGAAACAAAAAATATATTAATCATTATTTATAATATTTAAAAAATAAAAAATATAATTAAATTGTATAATTTTTTAATAATAAAAATTAATCAATAATTGATTAGAAAATCCCCAATATTTTATTTTCTATTTAATAAACCTTACTTTAAAAAAAGACACAAAATTTTAATCTTGATTAAAATAAATTTTTTGAATAAAAAAACATGAATATAAAACACTTTCTAAATAACATTTTTTTTTTAAATTCAAAATAATAAAAAAAATTAAAATAATTATATATAAAAATAATATTAAAAACAATTAAAAATTGTGATATTGCTATCAAGATTCAACTATCTAGTTATACGAGTCAAACTCATTGACCCATGTTTCATGAGTAGTGGTTCACAAGAACCCATCTCTCATGATAATGAATGATCCACTTAGCATGAATTCAACCGTGTAGTTATACGAGTCAAACTCATTGACCCATGTTTCATGAGTAGTGGTCCACAAAAACCCATCTCTCATGATAATGAATTATCCACTTAGCACTCATTGCATCTAGGTGATGCTCACAAAGGTGAAGCATTGGGCCTTCCCAAGAGGTCACCCATCCTAGTACTACTCCAGCTCAAGCATGCTTAACCATGGAGTTCTCCCCAAGGTTAAGCCCGCTTAACTTGCAACCCCATTTGCAAAACCTTTAGCAAGTGTTGTCTTATGAACCATTCATTATAGAGCCCCTTTAGCTCATCAATTGATAAGTAGGAGGTATTTTCCACAGCATGTCAAATTGTGATATTGCTATCAGGATTTAACTATGTAGTTATACAAGTCAAACTCATTGACCCATGTTTCATGAGTAGTGGTTAACAAGAACCCATCTCTCATGATAATGAATGATCCACTTAGCACTCATTACATCTAGGTGATGCTCACAAAGGTGAAGCATTGGGCCTTCTTGGGAGGTCACCCATCCCAGTACTACTCCAGTTCAAGCGCGCTTAACCATGGAGTACTCCCCAAGGTTAAGCCCACTTAGCTTGCAATCCCATTTGCAAAACCTTCAGCAAGTGTTATGCCTTATGAAACATTCATTATAGAGCCCCTTTTGCTCATCAATTGATAATTAGGAGGTATTTTCCACATCGTGTCAAATTGTGATATTGCTATCAAGATTCAACCTGTGGAAAATACCTCCTACTTCACAATTAAAAATTTTAAAATTACAATTCATTAATTATATAAACTAACATTAAATTTATTGGCAATATGACACTTCTTTTAAGATGCTCATGGCCGATGAACCTAATTCATTTTTTAGTCAAATGATGTTCCACATTTTGTGTTTCCATGAATGGTGGAAAGTGTAAATAAAATCCTTCTAAAGAGTAAGCATGAAGGGGAACCGAAATAGGACGGCCGATGAGAAAACAGAAACAACACAAACGTTATGGAAATGGAAAAGGTCCGAATTAAGAGGGGTCCACATGACTCTACCACCGAAACGCTGTCGGCGCTTAATGTGTGACATTTAAACCCGGCCAAAGAAACTTTCTTGCCAGTCTCAAGGATCGTGGGTCGGCCGCTAGGCAGCCAAGTGATCTGAGGAGTAGTGCGCAACGCTTAAAAGAAAAGTAATCGCTACCAGATTGGCCGCTATGCAAAGTCTAGCCGCTGATGTAAGTAGCGGCTATTCTCCATTCAAAATAATATGGCTTAAGCCCGGCCATTATGAAGTCTTAAGCCATATTATTTTGAATGGAGAATAGCCGCTACTTAGATCAGCGGCTAGACTTTGCATAGCGGCCAATCTGGTAGCGATTACTTTCTTTTAAGCGTTGCGCACTACTCCTCAGATTACTTGGCTGCCAAGCGGCCGACCCAGGATCCTTGAGACTTGCAAGAAACTTAATCATGAGGAACACACAAGACACTTCTTTGGGAATAAATTTGACGTTTGGGATTATTTGGCAATGACGGTCCTAGACGTATCACGGGCATCGCTTTGGCAATATTATCTGTCTCGCCATTCCTGTGTGTTGCTCTCAGATACAAAAGCAATGCTCGACCTCATGACATACATGCTGACATTTCATCGAGGCACCTATTTGCACATTATAAACATGTTTTCAAGATTGTTTTTACTCGATTGAATTATATTAATTCTGTTCATAAGTTCTGCTGAATGCTGTGGTGATCAGATGTGGCAATCGACTCTACACTCTCAGAAAATTTCTCTATCCTTTATCCATTTGCTGTTCCAAAGTATAATTTCATTTCTTTACTAGCTGCCCGTTATGCCGCCAGTTCTACAGAGAGTGTAGTATTTAGGGCACTGGAGACTTCATAAGCAAATAATTTCTAAATAGTTTCCAAGAAATCCATTCTGTGCAGGTAGCATGGCAATTTCTCTAATCACATCGGACGGTGCATAAATAAATTTCCCGGTAAAACAATCTCGCTCGCCAGCTACAGATAATAATATTTCGATATTGTCCATTATATCAATTTCGATGATGTGTAGACCAAGCAATAGTAAAGGAAAAATACGCACTTTTAATTTTGCTTTTAGGTAAAAGCTTTTAAAAAAGCTCGTTTTCGTAATAAAGCTTCCTGTTAGGTCACTTAATGAAATCCTCTCAATATATAGTTTATGAAGTGGGGGTCTTTTTAAAGTACCTTTTATGAGATTTCTTTTTTAAAGAATGTTTTACATATTTGTCAATACTTTTGTATGAGATTTTTATTTTATTTTTTAACTTTTTAAATTTTTTTACATTACTATAATAAATAAATAAGAACAAAAATAAAAGAGTGAGGAAAGGTGGAATATCTAGAAGCTTATTAACTATGCCTTTAGATCACCTCCCAATGGAAGGATGTTAGAAATTTAAGTTACAGAATCACAAAAGCATATCAAAACTGAAATCTACCAGCGATGAAAGCAGTAACACGGGCAATTACAAAAGATTTTTTTGCATCTATGAAGTAATTAATAATTGAATGAAAAAATGACAATGACATCTTCACAATTATATGTCTATAGGTTTCTTTTCCTTGACGATTACGTGACTTCAATTTCTGCTTTACGCGTTTGCTTGCGAGTAATTTCAGTGTTTGTATATGCAAAAGTCAAGCGTTCGCTGTTCTATCGATCAAAATGGTTGGCCGAAAATAATTCCCTGATCTTGCTTCCTAAGGAAGCAATAATATAATTTGTGTGCAAGATATATGTTTCACTTTTCTTCTTTCTCAAGTCTTTATACTCTTCTCTGCTGCAATATTTATATTCACTTCTGTGTTTCAATATAAAATATATTCTCTTCTTCTTTCATACATTTCAGAGTCTATGCAATAGATGCCAGACATTTGACTCGGTGATTCAACGCAACATATGACCCACTTATTCAACGCAACCATGAAAACTTATGCAATCATATTCGCTAAAATTTCAGTAAGTTTGGTGATTCTGGCTCGTTTTTGTGCGGCAGATGTGGGCACAGCAACTTTTTATGGTCCTCCATATGTCCGTAAGTATCATTAGCATAATAAACCATGTCACCAATAGCGTAAGGGTGATTTGATAGGGGGAATGAATATGAACAAGGACATTTTACTATAAATCTTGTTACTTGGTACTAAGTTGAACAATGATAAACATAATTCTCTCGTATGTTGATTTTTTATTTTGAATTTTGCAGCAACGTCGTGCTATGGATACAATCAGAGGCAGTTTCCAGCAGGCAATCTTTTTGGAGCGGCTAATGACGCAATTTGGGACAACCAGGCAGCCTGCGGAAGAAAGTACAGAATAAGATGTTTGAGTGGAACAAGTAATGAGAGAATTAATCCATGCAGAGAAAGATCGCTTGTGGTAAAGATTCTGGATTACTGCTCTTCCGCTGGATGCGATAATGGCGATGCAACTTTCCATTTATCGGCCGCCGCCTTTTCTCACATTGTTCATTCCTCTGCTAAAAAAATCAACGTCGAATATGAGCAGTAAGACTCCATCTACGCATCATTTACAATTCTTACAAACAAAAATTTACTTGAAAATGTATAGTGTTGGACTGCGCATTTTGCAGGCGAAGGGGATTCCGAAATTTCGATTCTGTTCGTGTATGGCTGATCTTTAAATGTTTTTTTGTTTTGTTTTTGTATGTACAGAGTATGATGCAGCAGAATTCCTCGCAAAGTTCCAAGTGCGCACCAAAAGCAAGATTGGCAACAATGCGATTCCTATGTTTTTATCATATAGATCTACATCATGTAATTAGTCGATAGGTTTGAGCTTCAAACAAGTCTATGTGAAAATAAGTTTTACTGTAAATCAGCTGTTATTTAATGTAAAAGATTTCAAAGTATCAGGTGAAAGCTTTCAAAATCTTATTTATCATGTAGAAGTTAGATAGAAACATTTTATTTCTATTTGTAATGTTTTTTATCAATTTGATGACAACTTTCTTTTTCAATTTACATTGCTTTATGTTTTAAATCTGTATGCAAATATTTCAAAATCAGATAATATTTAATTTCTTTCAAGGAAAAAATCTTTCGTCTAAGTTTATTACATTCCATTATGTAGCACTTATTATTAATTGTTTAATCTACTACATACAGCTAGAATTTGCAACACATTATTAATTGTTTAATCCACCACATACAACTAGAATTTGCAGCACATGTCACCCATGCACACTCATCAACAAACATGTATTCTCTAACATATTAACATACATATAATTTATGGGTGTAATCTTTGAACCTCCTTTAGATGCAAGTGCTAGTTAATAGCATTTACATTGAGAAGGTGGTGTTAACAATCACTTATCTAAATTAATATGTTAAGAGTACAATTTAATTTGTCTATAGAAGATATATTATTTTTATTTTTCATTTTCTGTATATAAAGTAATATTTAAAATATGATACATTAGATTTTTATGTCTTTTTATGTATAAAATAGTATTTTTCAACTTTATTGTTATTTTGTAGGTTAAATTAATAATAATAAGAAACATGTATCTCAAGTTGTTATTTGATTTGCAATTTATAAATACAATTTTGAAATGCATATAATTTTTTTAAGGATATTTGAAATATGTTTGTATTACATGATATTTGTTTATAATCCACTGTAGGAATACTTTATAACAACTTTAATTATGTTTGAAAAGTAGCCTTTAGTTTCTTTTGTTTCTTTAGATAAGTCTTGAATGAATTTTTTTCTTGTTTGATTTTTTGGTTCCTACATATTGGAATAAAAAGGTAATTTGACTTATAAAGGCATCCCTGCTCTTTTTTCAAAGGAAGACAATATGAATTTAATTTAAATTAAATAATGGAAATAAATAGAAGAAAATATAATATTGATAACAAGAACAAATATCTTGATGTGTTGGTAGATGATTTCCAAGAATCCACCTATTCATGTCATAGATTTTTTATATTAGTACACAACATTTCTTCTTTTGGACATTAATAACATAGATCTATTTAAATTGTTTTGAAGACACACCAATTATGATAAGTACAAAGACCTAATATGGAGAGGTGTGAATGATCTCAATCTTCATGAAGGATTTGTTAATATCATTGTCAAACAACTAAAATGAATACTCAATATACCCCTCATAATTAAGTTAATGTCTCATGTCAAATTTTTTCAAAGAACTTAACCTTGGTGATTAGAGCTATATATTTTTTTATCAAAGTGCATGTCTTATTTGTACTTCCTTGTTGCATATTAAGGAGCCAAAGTTACCCACTAACCAAATGCCTATTTGTTAATCTATCTCTTTAAGTCATACCTTGAAACATATGTCAAATATTTTTTGTAGCTTTTAGATAAAATTCTCAAACAAAATATTTTCAAAATAAATAATTTATAATTATTTATAACCGCACATATTTGAGAGCGCCAATAATAAACTTTTTCATGTTACCTAAAGGCCCCTTATCAAATTTTTTTAAATATGAAAGAAACATTAGAAAGATGGATTGAGCCTTCAAAAACTTTAATTTAGGGTTCCAATTATATAGATCATCCTCTAAATCCGTATGATAAACTTGCCACCTTAGCTCTTATGCATACACATTTCCGTGTCTATATGACATTCTTGCATATAAATTTTTTTACATTATTTTAACATTGTGGATGTCAAATACAAACATCAAATTTCAAATATAGATGCACACACAAAATGATTTTGATTCATTTTTCCATGAAACAATAGCATTTTCCTAAATTGTAAATTTTGTTTAATTCTTCTAGCCACAATCATATTTAATATAGTTTCAATTTTAATAATTTTTAATTAGTTGGAACTAAATAATTTTTAATGAAAATAGTTAAACAAACAAATTTCATGGATTCTCTCTAAGTTGGCAAGAACAATTAAATGCTCTCCTTGTTCTCTATCATCAGGACTCAAAGTTTCTATTGGGATTTGATCACCATTATAGAGGGGATGAATAAAGATTTTATTGTGAGTGAGGTTTTTTATTTTTATTTCTTTTGTTGGTTATTTAGTTCTTAGACACCTATTTATTCTCCTACATGTGTAGGATTTTAAGAGGTGTTGATAGATGTTGATTCATAAAATGAAATAAATATGCATTCAACCTTATCATTCTATTTTTTCCATGATATTAATATTCCCTACTCAACATATTTTTTTATATGCTTGATGGACTATGGTAAGATGTTTGTGCAAGATAAGAAGACAATAGCATCTATATCCTCTTGTTCATTATGTAAATATAAGAGATTCAAGGTTAAATGAGAGGAGAGGTAGGTAATGGTGGAGGTGATGGAGAAGGAGGAGGAGGTGAATTATGTTGGAAAAACATTGGCATTGGTGTCAAAGGTGTTAATCAATTATATCATTATTGTTAAAATATCTGAAAGGATGTTATTCGAAATGTTCTATGTGCATTTGTGTTCTGGGAATTTAGCAACATGTTTTAGTATTAGTTGGAGTATGATTGTAATATCATCTTATATCATTTCCTATTGGTGGAAGTGATCTAGAAGCATGATCCAGAATGATCCAAAAAAATTGTATGGTTACACTGGAAGGGTGATATGATCTATATCACTTCTTAGTTATATGTTATGGCTTGTGCTTAGAATGAAGAGTATGTCTACACATGTTTTATCATTATCCAAATTTTCTAGAGTTGGTGTGTAGTGGAAATTAATTTTAAGTGACAGAAGGATCACTATGTCAGGTTATCAAGTGGATTATTGTTTTGGATTGTTGCGGCAGTGGTTTGTAGTATGTGCTCATCAGAGGTAGTGTGTGGATGACCATTGGAACTAAATAGGTCCTCATTGGTAAATGTAAGGTGTGTTCCTTCTTGTGGTGTAGCGTGTGATCTATTGGACCTGGCTTATTATATGTTTGATTGGGTTATGTTGTGGCTGATTTGCAGATGCAATAATATTTATTGTAGGTCAACATATGAATGTAATTGTAATTATAATGCATATATAGTTGTATAGGATGTGACATAAGGTCTAGTAGTAGTAGGAATTCTATTTTATTAGGGCTTCAATATGAATATCAAAGTGATGTAATGTGATTTGTATTCCAATCTTCTTTTATAGTCCTACAATGCATTATTTTCACAAACTCAGAGTTAGCTAGTCCAGACAAAATAGCATATCTTGCCTTGGCATTATTCTCACAAGCCTTCTTTCCAACCTGATCCTTTGGGTGATTATCAGGTACTTCATGTATCCATCCATAACTAATTGCCAAACCTCAAATCCTAGGGCCATCAAGTATGCTTCCATCCTTACTTTCCAAAAGCATAATTGGATCCATCAAAGGGTGGTGCCTTATTTAAAGATAATCCTTCTTGAGCCATAGAGTGTGTCATCCTGAATCTACCTCAAGCTACTAATATTCTTTAAAGTAACTTAGATCTAATACCAATTGAAGATTACTTAATACACTAAGAGGGGCTTGAACCAATATATCCCAATTTCAACTAAATTTAAACTTCAAGCATGAACCTTAAAATATCAATGTGAATCTTAACAAATATTCTTATTCCTATTGATGGCTCTGCCTCTCACTCTCTGCATCCCTTGGTTGAAGAGCTTGGAGAGGTTCAGGGGACTATGGACATCAGGGTGGAGTCTTGCAATGTGGTGAAGAGAATGGACACACTCGACAAAAGGTTTCGGGGGTTAACCCGCTTCACCATGAAGTTGGGCCAGTTTGTCACGAGCACTCTATCTAATGCTATAAAAGAGGAGTTGGAGGGAAACAACAGCCAGGAGAACAAAGAGTGGGTGGGTGATGAGGCAGTGGACCTCCTAATTAAAAACTAGGACAATGCCAGTTAGCTACTCCCTGTGCCTGTCTGTCGGTTGTTTCTCTGTGGTCACTGTGCTGCCTATGGGCTATTTTTTTATTTTTATTTCATGTATGTTTGTTGTTTAATCTTGTTCCTTTTTGGCCCTAGTGGCTCATTGTGAAGGGTACGGTGCCCTATAAATGCTTCTTAACTTTTCAAAAATAGTTAGGAAACAAAAAAACATATAGATCCAAACCATGAACACTAGATATACATGGAAAATCAAGATGAGAAAAACCATGATGAGAAAAGTTGCTTGGATCTACTGCCTAAATCTAACTTCACAAAATAGGAATATAATAAGGAATTTACAATATGAAGTAGGCACCAACCTACCAAAGACACCAATCACCAATTTCATTTGCAGGAACCAACCTACAAGAGAGACCAATCCCCTACATCAAGATCTAAGCACTAACTTAGCAAATGAGACACCAATCCCACTGGAATACAGAATAAGACTTTTACAAACCTTCAAGGATAAATACTTAGCACTCTTTAGATCTGGACAACGTCAAAACTCTTCCACATAGTGCATATGATCTTCTGATAATGCTGCACAATTATTGGAATGCAACTGACATTACATCACTCTAATATTTTCATTGAATCCATAACCGCATAGCATTCCCACCACTACTTGACCTTAGGATGGATCCTAGACAACTATATATATGCATTACAATTACAATTATATTATATATCGGCCTAAAATAAATATTATTGCATCTGCAAGCTAGCCACAACATAACCCTTAATCAAACATGTAATAGGCTAGGTCCAATAGCCCACACACTACACCATAAGAAAGAACATGCCTTGTGTTTCCCAATGAGGACATATCTGGTCCCAATGATCATCCACACACTACCTTTGATGAGCACATAATATAAACCACTGATGCAACAATCTAGAACAATGACCCACCTGATAACCTTTCACATTGATCCTTTTGTCACTTTAAAACATGTTTTTTACTACTCACCAACTCCAAAAACTTTGGATCATGATAAAACATGTGTAGACATACTCTTCATTCAAACCATAGGCCATAACACACAATTGATAAGTGATATGGATCGTATCATTATACTAATTTGCAACCATACAAAATTTCCAAATAGCTCCTAATCACTTCCACCAATTGATAAGAAATGATATAAGATGATATTACAATTTGAACTGTAGATTTTTGTGGATAGGACTTCCTTGCATTTCTAGGTTTTTGCACCTAGAAGGAGAAAGATGTCCCACAAAAGGATCTAAGGGTTCATTCTAAACTAATGCAAATATGATTGAAATATGTCTAAATATAATGTCCTAAATGCAATAAACTGGTAAAAGAGATCTAGTACTAATGCAAAACCTAGAAAATGCAATTTCTTTGAAAACACATTGTGATATGCAAAATGAACTAAGAATGAAAGTAAATTGTAAAAGAAATGAATGAAAATAGAGAGATGCACCTGGAAACTTGTAGAAGTTGGAATGGAGACTGGAAATGCTACTTATACTGGAATTTTAACCTACTGGGACACTTACGCCATTCTGGGTGACTTAGTCCCAGATCTGGAAAACTACACTAGAGCCCGTTTCAACCAAATGGGTATTTGAATATACAGAAATCTCTAAAAAATATGTATAGTGGGACTAAGTTTCCATTGTTGGCGACTTAGTCTACTTTATCTTTTCTAAAAATCTGAAAGTGGAAACAAAAGCTCTTAGTCTACTCTTTCTGCTCTTCTAGGTATCTGAATCTGAAACCTTGATTTTCGGCCTGTAAGTGCCTTTTTGTGGATGTTTCAGCTTTGAAAACAAGGATATGTCTTCAACAAGCTTTGAAACCTATTCTTCCATGATTTCCAAGACTTCAAAATACCTAAATCTACAAACACACAAAGAGAGAAAGAGAAATGTTGAATGTTAGGGCATGGGGGTTGCCTTGGTCAAACCCCTTTTAGGTAATTAAACCAAAATGAAGAAATAATGTAATGAAGCATGAAATAATGGACTTTGAAACTTTCCATGATGATTGATCTTGAATTTATACAACAATGGATGAAGAATCTGCCCTTGAATTCTTTTAAAAGTTATTTTGATGACTTAGAATGATAAAACCCTAGCTTGCTTGACTTGAGATGGAAGATGAATCATGAATGAATAATGAATGATTTATGAATGAGGGTTCAGAGGATTTTTTATATAGGTAATCCATCTAAAATTCTCGTTAATTTGATCCCCAAGGCCAACATGGAGGAAAATAAAAATTAAAACCTATTTTTTCCCACTCAAACCTCGAAAACAGCTCAAATAAGACTAAGTCACCAAGTTGGGTAACATAGTCCCACTTGGATGGGACTAATTCACCCAGATAGGTGACTTAGTCCCACAGGGGCTCTTTTTCCATCTAGGATGTTGGGAAATGCATACATTGAGTTTATATATTGATTTAGTCGACTATTTGATCAAAATAAGCCTCGAGATGCACAATATGGGGTCATAAGGGCCTATTAATGATGATGTAAATGATAATTAGGGATAGGTTGTCTAAAATAGGACCAAATTAGGCACAAAATTGTCTCTTTCTTCAAGAGTATACAATTTTCTATGTTACACAATCATAGTCCAACGTATACTTCAATTTGTTGCTAAATTCTTGGAACAAAATGTATAGAGAACATTCTGAACAACATCCTTTTGGATATCATGATAATAATGACAGGACTGATTAACACCTTTGACATCAATGACAACATTTTTCCAATAATCTCCACCTTTTTCATTAATGGAAAACCAACAAAATGCTCCCCCTAAGAATAATACTCTCCATTAACAAGTTTTGTCATTCCAAGCATGTGGAATTTCTCTCTCCCCCTTTGACATTAATGGAAAATGGCAACATCAATCATTCCTCAAGGACCCTCTCTCCCTATTTGAAATTATTTTAGTTACTACATATTCCAAAAACCTTTCTTTTGGATAGACTCCTCTAAGTCCAAACTCCATTAGTTCATCTGATCTCTTTGTTCATGTCCAATAATGCACTGAAATACTCTGCAAGACCACCAAGTCTTCTTGCGAAAGGGATTCAACACTCCCCCTCAACCTGTGCTTCCCTAGAACATCAACTTGGAGAAATATTTCTCTCTCATCTTCTACCTAAAGAACTAAAATGTGTTATTGATCATACTCTTCCTTTTTATACCAGGTCCAATTATCCTCCTTCTTTCCCAACATGCATTTTATTTCCTTGATTTCAATGAGTTCATAATCTCCTTTTGTACAATAAATATCCTCAATGGGCTCACCAAAACTCCTTTCTATGGTTTCACACTCTTCCATACCAGATGCAATATTTTGGTTTTAATCTCTGAAACTATTACACACTTAAGATGTATCATGAAATTCAATGTGAGGAAATATTGACTTTTTAGGATCCTATTCTCATTCTTTTTCTTCCAAACCTTCTCAAATTTATTCTTTTGATTAGTACAGTTTTTTTCATTTCTATCTAGATTAGAGACCTTCACAAAACCATTTCTACAATGTATTGCAAGGTTAAATGAGAGGAGAGGTAGGTAATGGTGGAGGTGAAGGAGAAGGAGGAGGAGGTGACTTGTAGTAAGTTAGGGTGGTGGTGGCGATGGAGATGGAACCACCAATAGTTTTAGGAATAAGATTTATCTTTGAAAAGAAAAACATAATCACTAATCATTTGTGAAAATAATTGTGGAAGGATTTACAACTCAAAAAAGAGTAAGATGGAGGTGTACAAGTGTTGAAAACCATATATCATCCATCATCATCAATTAGAAGGAAAGAGATTATTACTAAAGGATATTTTAAGTCATAGAGCTGCTCTGTGAATGCTTTTGTCATCCATAGCCCTACTAGAAGTCAAAAAATGAACCTTGGACTTTAGCAAATAAACCCTTAAGATTCCAATGCAAGACAAAGAAGCCTACACTTTTATAATATGTCAATGTTTTGGATGTACAATGAATTCAAGAGGATTATTTTTCTCTTATTATTTAATTTACAGTGCATTTTTATCCAAAATCCATTGGCTAGTGGTGTAAGACAATGCAAGTGTAACTCCTCCATCACTCTTAGAGATTCATTTAGGTTTTTAGCATTGTAGAAGTTGGATTTTCTTAATTTTTCCCTATTGAGGCCTAAGGCCCAATTAAGCCTAATTGATTTTATATTGTTCTTCATGGCTCTTGACTGAGTTAGTTATTAATCTATGATTATTTCATATAAAAAATAATTTTACGATAATTAAAATTTAGAATAAAACATAGTAGGATGGAATGAGAATTGGTGGGAAATTTTAGGGATGGTTTAGAGAATATTATGTGGAAAGAGGAGTCAATGACAAACGGATTGGAAAAGGTCAATTTTTTTATAAGTGATTCATTTTAAGGGAGTGCTTACATGCAGACTATTGTATCTTCTCACAATTTCTACAAATCCTCTACACATCAATGTTTACCCAATATGTGTAATCAATTAAAAATAATTAGAATTTGGTATTCCTATATT
The DNA here is from genome assembly GCA_007115665.2 of Sequoiadendron giganteum. NCBI lineage: Eukaryota > Viridiplantae > Streptophyta > Pinopsida > Cupressales > Cupressaceae > Sequoiadendron > Sequoiadendron giganteum. Next base: position 30,017,512 of record CM021100.1, on the reverse strand, counting down.
TTATCACTACCTGCATGCTTTGAGTGTAACCTTCAATAGCTAATCTATTGATTTTTATGAGATGCAATGTCATTTGTTTCCATGCCCTCCAAATTTTCTATGCCAACCTCCTCCCACCTCGTATGTGTTATCAATGTATACAATTCTCTATAATATCCCAAACCTCTTGAGTATTATGTTTACTAGGTAATCATGAATGCCCCTTATGTTCCTCCTTTTTATACACTCCTAGAATTCTCTAGATTTGACTTTACTTGGTAGGAATTTTATCTCTAAATTGACATCCCCTATTCAATCCAATATGATAGAATTTATAGAATTTAAATACAATATGATAAATTATTAGATATCTGATTTGATCTTATATTTAATGGAATATAATTTGATTCAATTTGATCTCAATTTAACTGCATGTAAAAATCCAAGTGACTACAAAATTTGGCAACTAGGTAAGTGCATGGATCTGTGACACAATTTTGGCTCTTAAGATGCCACTTTTTTTCTGAAGTCAGCAAAATCTGATTTGCACGAGAAAATGAAGATAGCTACGCTCAAAATTTCAAGATACAACAAGAACAAAAGTTGAAGTGCTCCGAGTCTAGCTTCTAAGCTACTTTTTTTTTATATTAATAAAGATTAAGGGTCTCAAAAAGGGGGGGCCAAAACTGGTCTTGTTTTTATCAAAAAAAATAGCATAGCGCCTGAGGGCTCCCCCTTTTTTGATTAACTTTTTTTTTGAATTTCAAAAATCTTGTAGACACAAAAAATATACAGATTGATCCTATACACATGATCCTAATCTTACTAACACCAGTTCTTCCTGAATCATCTCCTTGGCTAGTCATTTAATTAAATGATCTTTATTTAATTACATTCATCATATTTCCTCTCTTAATTAAATAAATCAAATTTATTTGATTAAGTCATCATCTTCTATTAATTAAATAAATCGTTTTGTTTAGTTAATCATATAGTCCCCCTTTTGATTAAATAATTCATTTTATTTAATTAATCTCTAAAGTCATCTCATTTAACTTAAATAAATTTATATTTATTTGATTTAATTTACTAACACCATTTTCCTTAGTTAAATAAATCAATCTTTATTTAATTAAATCTAAATTCATATTCCTCTCAACTTTGATTTAAATTAATCCAAAAATCTAAGTCAAATTGTCAAATCAGCTAATTTCCATCTAAATTAATCAAATCCTAATTAATCCTAATCCTAATCACTCAAATCCTCTAGATTTTACAACTTGCACAATAAATCTATTTAATTTATTTATTGATTCCTCTATTTTCTCTCAACTTGGCATCAATAAGGGAATATTCCTCAAATTTGAAAATCCCTCCAAAAGGGATGAGTACATCCAACAAGGCATTAAAGGCCTCTTACATGTCCTTTTCCTTGAGTCAAGTGGCATTTACTTCATTCCTTTCTCCCTCCAACTTGTCATTTCATAAATTTTAAATTCCACCTAACCACATTTATTTGCACATTCATCAAAATATGCTCATTCCTCCTCCAGTCACATGTGGACAAGTGGCCTTCTCTCATTGGTTGGTCTTTTGTCCCACATTCATCCATTTTGCCTCTCTTTCCATCATTCTCTTCTATAAATAGAGGCCTCCTCTAGTGCATTTGATCATCCACAATCCACGCAAGCTTACTATACTCATTTTCACTCACAACTTCATCCATTGCATTCAAATTTCATAGTTTTATATCAAATTTATCAAGGTTATCATCACATTGCATCAAGGAATCAACAATCATCATCAAAAGATCATCAAATCACCTCAAGGAGTTGGGAAAGGGCCATTTTCCACATTAAAATGGCACCAATTCACCTATGGGATTGAGAGTTTTTTCATTAGAATAGGATTTAATTAGCTTTATTGCTTTGTTCTTCATTTTATTTCCTATTATGATGTTTCAATCTAATTTTATGGGGAAAGTTGAGCTAACTTGCATAATGATCTAATTTTATGTTGGTTCTCTTGTGTTTGTCTAGGTACAGGTTCACCATTCACATTTTGGTGCTAAGAGGGCGGATTTGAAGAAATTAACACATTTTTTGGTCAAATTTTGTTGTTTTTTATGTTTTTTTGTCTTCCTAGGTCAAATAGCGTCGTTGGAGGTCAAACAGCGCCATTCGAGGAAATTGCAATACATTTGCGGTCTCTATTTTTCCAAACATAGCTACTAGTTTCACCAGAGCACTCCTCGAATCCTCAAACAATGTCACATTTGCAAATGGTGTCGCCTTTTCTTTCTAGTTTTTTCACTCAAACTTAAAACTGTCATATTTTGGTCTTTTTCAGAGCTTTTTTTTTTAAATGGGGTATAATTTCATAAGGTATCCAATGGTGTAGGAGTTTATCAACTTTGATAGAGTTAAAATTTCCAAATTTTCACCTAATGTCAAATCACAATGAAACTTGCTCTAAATTTTAAGGTTATTATGCTTAATCATTTATCTAACCCTCATATCTTCTTGTTTCTTGATTTAATCTAACATTTGGAGATTGTATTGTAGGTTTTAAAGGATCATGGAGCATGGAAATGAAAGAAAAATAATTATCACATGATTGTAACAAGTGTTTTTAAACATTTTAGGAGCAATTATAATCCCATTCTTAAGGCTTTGTTATCTTCAAGTTTTAGGACTCAATAATTTTCATTTGGACTTAAAAAGAACAATCAAAGGGATTAAAAAGGACCTTAGGCAACTTACTACTTTTTGTTTTGGGATTAACAATTGAACAAGAAAACATCACATTTCAATCTCAGTGATTAAAAAGAGCCCATTTTTGCTTTGAAGGTTAAAATGAACATGTGTCCTTTATGTTTTGTAATCTTTTATAAAAAGTAATCTCATTTAAAAGGGTGTATGCACTTCTCTCACGCTTCATGGAAATCTTGAGAATCAAAAGTCCTTTTGGTGACATTAAGTTGTATAAAAGATTACCTCATATTTCAATTTGGGCTCTTAAAATTGAACAAAATCTTGCGAGTGTGAGTGGAGTATATTGCATGTGTTATCTCTTTGTTTCTGAACAAAGATTGATCAAAATACAGATGTACTTGCTCACTTTTGTTTATCCTTAGAGGGCCTGCCTGGTGGGAAAAAGTAATCACCCCAGGGAACAACCCAACCGGGAAAATGCTAAATCCAAGTGACTTCCAACCGATATATAAGTGTCCAATGGTCTCTTTCCAATATGGATGGTCCCCCACAAACAGAATGCCTTTATTAGAACCTCTTGTTTAGAAATACCAAATCCTTGATCTATTTGTTAGTGCAAGAATGGTCGTTCTGAAGCCATCCCACATTTTTATGGCTCTTAGTAGAGAAGTATTCCATAGGAGTTTCATGGGTACTAATACTTGGCTGACCTAAGAAGTGTGTGTCGTGGAAGAGAGCCGGTGTAGTCAAGCATCTAATCATCTACTAAGAGTAGGTGTAGCTAGATTTATCCAAGTGGGAACTCAACAAATATTGCCTTATTTTATATCCTAAGATTTTGCATCATTTTGAAATCAAAATACTTTGCTTGGATCTAAAATGCTTGAAAACAAACATTCACCAAATCCTCAAAATTTTAAACCCTTTAGGGGGAACAAATACCTTTGAAAAATCCAAGTGCTCTTTCTTGCCCTAGGGATTTCATCCTTAGAGGCTTCTAAGTATTTGGATTTATATCATAATTTTTTCTCACTAAGGTAAACAATAGGAACATATTGCCTTGATTTCCTTTATTCTCACATAATGTACTTTGTGGGTTGAGAAGAAGTTAGGACATTAGACATTGAGTTTGAAAAGCTAATCAAGAGAGTGTTTGTGGTAAAAAGAACTCATTAAGAAAAGTTAAGAACAATTGAACCCCACACATGTGCTTGGTATCTTTTGGTCATATGGTTTTCCATGCAAACATTGGTCTTTTGGTTTGAAATACTCTTACGGAAAAGAATTTTCTTCAATATCTTGGTCTAGTAAAAAAGTCCTTCTTAGGTTCATTTAGGATCAAAATCAAACACTTCATCCATCCAAACATTTATCATCTCCATCTCAAAAACAACTATTGAACCATTAGAAAAATCATTCATACTAGACTTTGGGTAAAATCCTTCAAATCAACATCAAATTCATCTTGTTTGGCTAGGTGTGTGTAGATGCATCCTTCTCCATATACTTAGTCAAATTATCATCTTTTGAGCAAGTTTATCACATAGATAACATCCAACATCTTGGGGTCTATTTTTTCATTATCCAAATCCAAATCCAAATCAAATCCAAAATCCACAATCAAATTCAAAAATCAAAAGTCCAAAAGTCTAGTATCCCCTTCAAGATTTCTTAAGGGTTCAATCAGTCAAATCATCCATCTTTCATTTACCTCATCATCACTCTTTGATCCTTGTCATCCTAGGTTTTCTTTTTGTGTGCCTAAATTTAAGATCAATCTAAGGAGTTAGAGGTTCACCTCCCACATTCTCAAAAATTGATCCTTATTTTATGGTCCAAATTAGACCTCAACATAATAAAAACATGGAATATAAACTTGATTCATACATCATGAGTGGTCTAAATCAAACAAACTATCAAAGCCTTACAATTCTGATTGATTATTGAAACTCACATTTATGCAATCCATACATGGCATCATTATCTCTTACAAACCTCAATGGTACAACAAATGTGAGTATTCCTAATATAAATTTTGGAACACCTTTCCCTATGGTAGATTTAAATCAAATTCCAAACCTATAAATCTATCAACCAAACAATCAATGCATTATTCTTCAACAAAACAACATTATCCCACTAAATCCATACATGCCAAATATGAATATACCAAGTACAAGTTTACCAAACATGAACATTTCAAATACAAACTTGGTAAACTTTGGGATAGATATGTTTGCAAATCATACAAATGTTGTTCAAAGTCCAAACAATATGTTAACAACTCCATGTGTTGATCCAATTCAAGGTAACACCATGCAAAATCAAAGTTACCTAAATCAAGGCAACATGATTCCCAACCATAGAAATGTTCAATTTCAACCTATAATGTTAAATCTAGACCTCATCCCAAATCAAAACATTGTACAAAATCAGTTTGTCCATGATCCCATACAAACACCACAAGGATGCATTCCAAATCCGCTTGAACAAAAACCAAATCAACTATATCAAGGGTGTTAAGATCGAAATCAAGATCAAATTTTGTGGGATCAAATTGCGACACTTACCAAAATAGTTGATCCATTACGCCAAGAGACATCTCCACCCCAAAATCAATACACTCTTCCATTGGTTGAAACATGTAATCAAAGCATTGGGTTGTGTCCCCAACCACATCAAGAACAATATCTCCAATGTTAAGAAGTTGGATATCAATATCAACAACCAACCCAATGTCCACATCTCGAAGATCAATCACCACATCTCAATGATCAATCGCCACATCTCCAAAATCAATTGCCACAAGGTCAATTTAAAGTACAAATCTCACAAGGTAACAAACAAAAAATACACACCACTTGGGGAACCAATCAAATTGGTCATTCAACAGTTGATACAAGAAAATCTCATTAAAATCCCCATTAATGATAATTATCAAGAGCCCCAAGTTAAACCACCAAGGTATAACAAGAAGCACCTTTGTGATTTTCACAAAATAAAGGGACACACAACATCAAATTGTATTTGACTTAAAAATCTCATCCAAGACCTTATTGATCAAAAAATAATAACTATTGGGGATAATTATCAAGATTCAACCACTAGTGATACTAGTGACAATCTCCCCTCCACAATTGTTGAAAAAAATGATCAAGATCTATCCCTCAATGATAACCTTGAAGATGTTTCTACCTCATTCGAAGATCAACTCAACATACATCAAGAGTCACTTTTTTATCATGATAAATACCCCTCCATAATATCCAATAATGATCTTTTCAAAGGAGTGTTAACATTATTTGATCCTATAATTGGTGATCCTTCCAACAATGGTCATGTTGAAAATGTCTCTACATCACCTAATGAGTTAGAGGACATATCTCAAGATTTTAACCCAAAGCATGATCAACATCTTTCACCAAATTCTAGCAATGGTCCTTTTCGAGACATATTGACATCCTTCAACCTCATGGTTGCAGATATTGAAGAAATCCTCAACTCAATATTTTATCCAAGTCCACTCAAAGATCAAGAGGATATTGAGCCACTTCCCATGCCTAATGAAGATATCCAACCATCCTTTGAAACTGACCCATGTTAAGAACATGATCCAAAGCATGTCAAAAAAAATTCTAAAATTAATCAAGATCGAGAATTCATATCTCCAAGATACTACAATGATCTAATGGACACTCTCCTATCTATACAAGATGTCGCAAATGATGATCATATCCATATAGCATATACCCCTCTATCTACCCATGAGATTCTTTCTTTGGATGGACATGTAGATGATCTTCATTCAAATCGAGAGTCTCATACTCATGATATCATTACCAAGGAACAAGAGTCTCCTACTCTTAACATTTATACATAGGATCAAGATATAGAAAAATCTAGAGACATTTGAAATGGGTCATGAAGAAGGCTTGTACAAAATTTGTGAATCGGAAAAATATTGTGAAGGTATATCAAAAATGAATCATTAGGGAGACTTTTATGTGGACAATGAATTATCAACACATCTGGGAGAAGCATTAAAATATGATACTTCACAAGATCAAGCCAAAGATATCAATCAAGAAGTTATCCCACTTATGGAGGGTCATACCACTTATAAACTTGGATTACTCACCTTTTTAAGGGAAAATTATCTTATCAATGAAAATTTATCACCTTTGAAGATCCATGATCAAGAAGAGAGGGATTAGCATGGGTATGTGCAGGATCATCAGGGAAAAAATGAGCCCTTAAGTGGCAATGAAAATTCAGAAAATCAGAGTTAGGCAACTTGACGTAAAAATTTGAATAAGCTATCTATATTATTTCAAAAATATGTAAGAATAGAATCTGTAGAAAATTGAATATAGTTTCTAAACTACTAGGTTTATTTTTAAAAAAAAAAATCTATTTGGTGAAAATTTGAAATTTCAATGCAGTAGAACTTAAATTTCAGGGAAAATATAAGTAGGTGTATGTCTAACCACCCTAACCACAATAAAATGATAATATTTTATATATAAGTAGAGGACTCATGTCTCGATGTGATGCATATTTTTTTGTAATTTTTTTCCAAGTAAATAATTAATTATGAGTTTTTAATTACAACTTTTAAAAATATAAAAACTCGTATGTCTGACCACCTTAACTTAGTCAAAAATTCATGAAATTATTATTATTTTTTAATCTTATAGTATTCAAAGCATAGAATGTGATGCATTTTTCATATTCAAAAAATGTGATACCATTTGAAAGCTATAGATTTTTTTCAATCGGTCTATCAATCAGGACTTTAGTCATAATTCAAATAGAAAATAAATAATTATTATTTATTAAATTCAAAGTAAAGCATAATTTATATTGGTGGAAAGCTGAGAATATCCTTTAAAACCCCTTTTCGTTTCATCAATTTTGGGTAAAAAAAAATTCGTCAACCACATGGGCCATCATATCACTTACATATCGCCACTTTTTGGCCCATCATGATCCTACACGTACCTGCACCCTACTTCCAAGATAAATCATATCCTATTGCCAATAAAATGTTTCAATAGATAAATTACCAAGGCAGAGGATTAGGCCTACATGAACAGGGTATCCTAGAACTAGTGTAGATTATTGGCAATCCTAAGCATCAAGGTCTTCGTTATTCAATACTAGGGGCAACTTCGTCTCAAGAAAATTTCAACATAGGAAGCATGAAGGATCCTTATGATGAAATTGATGCCAATACTACAACTAGCCATGTCACGAATCTTCATCCACCCATAACCCCTTCCACGAATTGGGACCAACATAAAAAGAAATATTTGAACCAAAGCATGAAAAATGTCATCAAAGAAAAAGAAGTAGTGAAGCATGAAGGACAAATCAAATACAAGTGGATACCAAAGAATACAAAGAATGATTATCCCTATCAAACACCATTAGTCAGAGAAACTATGGGGAAAAATAAAAAAGGGAAAAGTATCCATCAAAGATGTCCACAAAGGCAAAAGTAGGCTTCTCAAGTGACGTACAAAGTATATCAAGCAGTTGGTTCTAATTCCATGCACACTTTTGTATCCACCCATTATTGCTCATATTCCCAAGTTTGGAGAGCCAAAGGTTCCAAACTATCAACCAATCCATCTTTTATTCCTAAACACACTCCACCATCCACACCTCCATGCATGATATCCAATTCTCACATTGACCATGTATTGGCAGCAACCCTTCATCATAAGGATTCAGAAGGCAATCTATCACGATGTGCGCACAAAGATAGAGTTAACTCCGGTATCAACAAAGTGGATCATAAATCTCAAAAGTTGCATTCAAGTGAACATATCTTGGCAAAGAAACTTCTTTAAATAGGATATTGATGGCACATTGTGATAGAAGCATCTACATCAACACCACAAGGTGATTCAGCATGAGCTTAAATATTTTGCAAAAAATCCAAAATATATATATATATATAAATCCAAAAAAATCAGAAAAAATCATGAAAATAGTAAAAATAAAAATTGTCCTTCAATGAAAACTGCATGGGCAACACTTTGAGAAAGTACCATGATGAAAACCTAGAAAACAAGCATCATGTGTAGAATCGAGCATCTATATGTGCCATTTCAGGATAAAGCATCTTATCACATCCATAATAAAATCAAACATTCCATCCATCTTATCCATAATAAATCCATTTATCCATGAACCATTTATCCAATCCATTTTCATCTATCTACATACATCTTCCAAATTATCTTGATCTTGAAAAATTTTTGGTGTACACTTTACACTTGCTTATGGTAAACATCTTGACATGGGTCGTTTTCATTGATCCTATCCTACCCAATATTATCTAAGCCATGAAGCAATATCCAAATGAGCATCCTCTATTCAAACACCTTATCTTTCCACAAGATAATCCTTGGCATCCTTTGTGTGCTTACCATATCCATCCATTCATACATCTATCCAAGAATCCACCCATGGCCTTTCAAACATTACTAGACACTAGGGGAAAATATTTACATCTTGCTTTGGGAATAAATCTTGATCTATATCTTCCAACTCATATGGTGATCCAAACATTGGAAAACATAAAATCAAATTGGTCAAAACATTTGTGAGCCAAAATCCAAATCACTAGCCCATGGCATGTTTTGACGACCTGATGTTCCTTATCAAGATTTATATTTCATCGAACATCAATCCAAATGATAAATATCAAACGCATTTAACTTGCACTTCAACATCACATCAAATCATTCAAATAAATTTTTTTCCAAGCCAAGCTTCAAAATCTTGATCAATCAAATCCAATCAATCCATCATCATCTCGAGATATCCTTCTCAATCCTCGTATCACTTGACACTATCCTTTCATTGTTGTGTATCGTCAATAATGTTATCATCATCAATCCATCAATCTGATCAATCAACTCTAGCTTTTTTTTCAACAAAATCCCAAAACACAACAATAATATCATATCCATATCCAAATTATCAAAATCATGTGAAAATCCAAAAACATCCAAAACATGTTAAAATCCCAAAAAAAGTCAAAAAAGTCATAAAACATCAAAAAAATGCCATATGAACTACGTTGTCTCTGAGCTTAAACATAGGCAAGGCTAATCCTTGATCGGCCCCTGAGACACAAAATCCAAAAACATTCATAAAATCTCATAAAAAACCAAAAAAATTGGAAATTTCGAAAAGAAAAACATCTGTAAAACATATCAAAATCCAAAAAATAGCCTCAAAACATTCAAAAATACCAAAAACATCCAAATATTTGAAAAAACCCATTCATCTCCATCTCGCTTTCACCCACAATAATCTCATTCATAATAAATCATCGTCATCTTCATCCTTTGGTAAAACTAGTCAGAAGCAAGTCTAGCAGGTTCAAAAGTGAAAATCCAATCATCAAAGTCTCAAGCCTAGGTCAGTAAGTAAGCAAGTTAATTTGTTCTGAGTATCAATAGCTTATCATCTAGTCAATCCCAAATCATCTGATAACAACATTTCCTAGGATGCATCCTTCCTACAATGAACATCAACATCAGGCATCAACGTATTTTAGTCTTGGCTAGCGGTATGAAGAACATTAGCTTGTTTGTTTATTTGATATTTATCTTTTGATTTATCTTATTTTGTGCTCCTTCCAATCACCTCTCAATGATGCCTAATCAAAATGGTTTAGATAGAAAGGAATGGGGCAACGATCAATATCTTTTTTATCTTTTGTGCTTGTTGGATTTATTTCGTAATATAAATACGTCATGAGTGCTTTGTTTAGTTTGTAGGGAGGGTGTTTTAGATGTCTTGTTAACCACATAGGAAGGCTTTCTTTTCTATGTTTTGGTATGAGATTTTTAGAATATTTGAACTGCATTCTGAATGAGGTTATGTATGTTAGGTGTGAACAAGAGTACTCCTATCTGATTTGTCGAGTCAAAGTCCATCACACTAGGTGCAACGCCATCCTGGTTCTTTATACCTTGATGCATCATGCATGCCTATGTGTGTTATCAAACATAAGGTAAATGGCCCTTTTAAAATCCCAATTCCTGATAAGCAAATCGTCATCATCATCACTAATAATATAGACTTAGTGGATCCTCCTTTCATCATCTTATTTCTTCTTTCTTCTCTCTGTGCTAACATGGTATCATGATGGTCGACCACAAAATCACCAATGCATCCATCCTGAACCTCTTTGTCGCAAGATCAACCCTCAAATCAAACTTTTCACTCAATCTCTTGAGGGGGTATTGTACTAATGTACTTTCCACTGGGGCATATGAAAAAATTGAAAAAAATTGAATTTTGATCTTGGCAGTTTATTCTTTGAACCAACACAACAAGTACATTGCTTCAAAGAGGGGAAAAATGTAGACACGGAAAATATACAGATTGATCCTATACGCTTGATCCTAATCTTACTAACACTGGTTCTTACTGAATCATCTCTTCGGCTAGTCATTTAATTAAATGATCTTTATTTAATTAAATTCGTCATATTTCCTCTCTTAATTAAATAAATCAAATTTATCTAATTAAGTCATCTTCTATTAATTAAATAAATCATTTTGTTTAGTTAATCATAAAGTCCCCCTTTTGATTAAATAATTCATTTTATTTAATTAATCTCTAAAGTCATCTCATTTAAATTAAATAAATTTATATTTATTTGATTTAAAACTAACACCATTTTCCTTAGTTAAATAAATCAATATTTATTTAATTAAATCTAAATTCATATTCCTCTCAACTTTGATTTAAAATAATCCAAAAATCTAAGTCAAATTGTCAAATCAACTAATTTCCATCTAAATTTATCAAATCTTGATTAATCCTAATTCTAATCTCTCAAATCCTCTAGATTTTGCAACTTGCACAATAAATCAATTTAATTGATTTATTAATTCCTCTATTTTCTCTCAACTTGGCATCAATAAGGGAATATTCCTCAAATTTGAAAATCCCTCCAAAAGGGATGAGTACATTGAACAAGGCATTAAAGGCCTCTTACATGGCCTTTGCCTTGAGCCAAGTGGCATTTACTTCATTCCTTTCTCCCTCCAACTTGTCATTTCATAAATTTTAAATTCCACCTAGCCACATTTATTTGCACATTCATCAGAATGTGCTCATTCCTCCTCTAATCACATGTAGACAAGTGGCCTTCTCTTTTTGGTTGGTATTTTGTCCCACATTTATCCATTTTTCCTCTCTTTCCATCATTCTCTTCTATAAATAGAGGCCTCCTCTAGTGTATTTGATCATCCACAATCCACGCAAGCTTACTATACTCATGTTTTCACTCACAACTCCATCCATTGCATTCAAATTTCATAGTTTTATATCAAATTTATCAAGGTTATCATCACATTACATCAAGGAATCAACAATCATCATCAAAAGATCATCAAATTACCTCAACGAGTTGGGAAAGAGTCATTTTCCACATCAAAATGGCACAAATTCCCCCATGGCATTGAGATTTTTCTCATTAGAATAGGATTTAATTATCTTTATTGTTTTGTTCTTCATTTTATTTCCTATTTTGATGTTTCAATCTAATTTCATGGGGAATGTTGAGCTAACTTGCATATTGATATAATTTTATGTTTGTTCTCTTGTGTTTGTGCAGGTATAGGTTCACCATTCACAAATTTCAACAGTGAGAAATTAGCTAACACCATGTAGTTTATCCTCGTTCTTTCAAGTAATTTTTTTAATGAATATATAATATTTTATGAATTTTCAAAGTGGACACATCCTGAAAAGCTGAAATTTTAGCATGCTCCCCCCTAAATTTTTTGAAAACTAATCGAAAATTGATTTTTTTTTTATGTGTAGAATGGAGTCTAGTTTCAAAAAATTTAATTTGTTTCACGTTTCGATGAACGAGTAAAAATCTATCTTAAAACTAGCACATGTTGGTTTTTGACCAAAAATGGAGGCATTTACAATAGAAGCCGTGGATCAAAACCTTAACTAAATGAAAATTAAAAAATTTCATTATATATATAGATAGATAAGAGAGAGGTTAACTCTATCACGGTTTTTTATAAAATTGCATTGAAAGACGTGCAAATGAGACAAAGAGCACAAACGAAAATATGAGGAAATTTGGCACCCTTTCAAAACATCACATCTTTTTCATGAAATGGTTGTCCAAACCGTTGGGTCGGATGCCCAATACAAAATCCAACCCATTGGGTTGGTATTTCCCAATGCAACCTATTTGGTGCATGCCAAATTTGGTGTGCGCCAAATGGGTTGCTTCATTTGGCTAGCACCAAATTTGGCAAGCGCAAAATTTGGCGCTTGCCAAATGTCATTCATGACTTTTGGAATGCATTTTTCTAAACTCTTTTATTTTCTCTTTCTTTGTTAGGGAAACTATATACATGAAATAAACATTAAAGTATAAGTTGACATTTATATATGGACATTTAGTTTCATATACTTTAAGTTATATTTTATGTATATAGCCAAGATGTTTGAGAGTGGTTTCAGATCTCTAGGAGTTATAATGCAAATTCTAGTTTTTGGAAGATCTTAAAAAATTTAGAATTAGTCAAATTTTAGTAATCAACATGTCAAATTTTAGTAATCAAGAGGTCAAATTTCATCTTTCTCTTTTTATCTCACTCAGTTTCATCTTTTATTCTCTATACCTCTCTCTCTCTCTCACTATCTCCATCCCTTTATCTGGAAATCTCTTCCTTGAGCTCAAGAACTATGTCTCTACATGTCCATCTCTCTCTCCTTCCCTCTCCAATATCTATCTTCCACCCTCCTTCTCTCTCTACATTTCTCTATCTCCCCTCCCTCTCCTTTTATCTCTATATATCTCTCTCTACTCTCTATATCACCTCTCTCTATACCTACCTATCCCTCTCTCCCCTCTTTCTCTCTCATTGTCTACTTCCCTCTCTCTCCTTCCCTCTCTACTATCTATCTCGCCATTCTCTCTCTCCTTCCCTCTCTACTTCTCTCTATCTCACTTCTCTCTCCTTCCCTCCCTCCCTCTTTAATTTTCTCTATCTCCCCATCTCTCTCCTTCCCTTTCTACTTCTCTCTATCTCACCTCTCTTTCTCTCCCTCTCTCTCTCCCTCTCTCACCCTCTCTCTTCCTTTCACCCACCTTTGCTCTCTATTTCTCACTATCTAACCTATCTCTCTATACATCTTTCTCTCTCCCCCTCCTTCCCTCTCAATCTCTTCACCTTCCTCCTTACCTCTCTACTTTTCTCTCCATCACACATCTCTATCACCTATCTCACTTCTCTCTCTCCCCTTCCCTCTCTACTCTCTTTTTGTCTATCTCACCTCTCTCTCCCTACCTATCCCTGCCTCCTCTCTCTTATCTCTCTCCATCCCTACCTCTTCCTCTCTCTCACCTTCCCTCTGTACTTCTCTTTATCTCCTCCTCCCTCTATCTACCTAGACCTCTCTCTATTTTTGTCTCACCTCTCTCCATCCCTACCTCTCCCTATATCTCTCCTTTCATATATACTTCTCTCTACCTAGTTGTCCCTCTATACCTATTTCTCTCTCCCTCCTTGCCTCCTCTCTCTCAATATCTCCACCTTCTTTCTCTCTCTATCACCTCTCTCTATCTCTCTCCTCTCTCTCTACTCTCTCTAGCTCTCCCTCCCTCCCCCTCTTTCTATCTCTCCCTCTCCCTCTCCCTCTTTCTCTCTCATTTCCCTCTCTCTACCTATCTCTCTCTCTCCTTCTATCTATCTCAACTATCCATCTTTACCTATCCCTCCCTCATCTCTCTCTTACACCAAACTTCACTCTTTATCTCTCTATCTAACCTACCCCTATATACCTATTTCTCTCTCCCTCTCCCTTTCCCTCTCTCAATCTCTCTGCCTTCCTCCTTATGCCTCTACTTCTCTCTATCACCTCTCTCTCTCTCCATTCCCTCTTTACTTTCTTTATCTCTATCTCACCTCTCTCTCCCTCAATATCCCTCCCTCCTCTCTCTCTATCTCACCTATCTCTCCTTCCCTCCCTACCTATTCTTCCCTCTCTCCTCCCCTCTCTACTTCCCTTTATCTCCCCCTCCCTCTCCTTTCCTACCTCTCTCTCTCTCTAGTGCACTCTCTCACCTCTCTCTAAATCCTTATCTCTCCCTCAATCCCTACCTCTCATCCATCTCCTCCTTCCTCTCCACTTCTCTATCTCCTTCCTCTCTCTACCTCTCTCCTCCCAATCCCTACCTCCTCCTCCATCTCTCTAGTCCTCTCTGCTTCTCTCTACCCTGCCTGTCCTCTGCCTCGTTCTCTCCCTCTCTCCTCTTCCTCTCTCAGTCTCACCTTCCTCCTTATCTCCTAACTTCTCCCTCCTTCCCTCTCCTTCCCTCTCTGCTTTTTCTCTATCTCAGCTCTCTCTACCTACGTATCTCTCTCTCTCTCTCTCTCTCTCTCTCTCTCTCTCTCTCTCTCTCTCCTAACCACTCTCCCTCTATCAGGTCTCCCTATCTCACATGGAAGATCAGTAACTTCTTTGAATTTGCACCGTTGATGTAGAACAGACCTAGCAAGCTAGATGACTAAGATTGAGTCAACAATCATTGAAAATCCACATCACCACCTGGGAAAGAACATAGCCAATCATAGTCCATGAAAACAGGAGGTCGCAATTGGACAGTAGGGCCCACCCAGCCCTATTGCTTCAAGATCAAGACTACGTGTCACTTTCTTGCAAACCTCGCAGTACTTTAGGAACATTTACTTTGCTCGTGTGAGGCCTACGAGGGATGGTCATTATTAATACCTGACATTAAAATTCTACTGGTGAAATGACATACATCTGTCATTGCTCGCTCCTCAGGGAAAAAACCCCACTCAAACGTACATGCCAGATGGCGGCATCTCGCAGACCTCGCACTACTTTAGTGACATCAGCAGGAAAACCTTCGAGGTTTGCGAGGAACGGTCTCGATCAAAACCTGTGATCAAATGGTTAGCCAGACTGCCAATAGGACATGTAGAATATTAAGGTGGGAATGGCCAGTAAAATCTTTGGCGGTATAAAAATTTAAGCTTAAGTTGCAAAAAGAGACCGATAGGCTGGGTAAAAGGGGCTAATAAGAGCACGAAGGAAAGGCTCAATCAGAAAATTTAAGTGACCGGTAACCCTCCATAGCAAGTCAATATTGAAATATAACAATAGGGTTTCTAAAGAATATTGATCATATTTCATAAGAGATCAAAAACCCTAAACCTAAACTATTAGACCTCTAATCTTGTAGAAGTAACCAGCCATGCTGAATTTGGATAGAAATTTTGACAAATTTCTAAGAATCCCATCAATGGCTCCAACTGGGGATGTATGCCCCCTGCGGGAATAGCAAGAATCCAGAATCTTTGGTTTCGCAGACCAGATCACTAAATTACACAAGTGCCTTGACAGACATTTCACCAGGCTTTATCAATTGGACTCGTGCATACAAACTTGGTGGTCCCAGGCCACCAAACAAAAAAATTAAAACTTGCCTCTGTCAGAAAAAAAAAATCTCAGGTACCTGGAGCAAACGAAATCTATAGCCTTTACTTCTTGATGCTTCAAAAATAATGAGGTAATCAATATGCCTGGAAGTATCATAATGTTTACTAATACTCCCCTGCACCAATTCAGTCAATGCCCTATACCCAAACTTTAAAAGCATCATATGACCATGATAATATTTCACCTTACTCTGCCCTTGGTCATGTTTCATAGAATGTTGGCTTGATTGAGCTGAGAAGTGGAAACATTCATAACTTATCAGCTCTACAACATCACACATTTTGGCATCATCATCAATTTGTACATCAAACTGAAAATTCTCATACGAAACTATGTGCATGTTATCCATTCTTCCAATGCTCAACAAAGATGATACATATCTCAGGAAATCCTCCCCCTAGAATTTCCCACATAAAATTGGTTTCCAACACCTGAACTCTATCGATTTGGAATCCATCCTAGCATTACAGATGTCGAAAATATTAGCTATATAATTCTCCAGGGAATGTGTAAACACATTCATCTCAGGCCTCTCAATAAAGATCTTCCCTTGCACTTCTTCATTTTTTCTCAAATGAAAACCCTCAAAAACAGGGTCAAATATATCAATCACATCATAGGTAATAGAGGAATAGCAATATGCACTGGCCTCCCTGTTCTCAATACCACCTACTGTATGTGTTAATTTACAAGTGAAAATTTCAGCACAAGCTGAAAAAGTTCACCAACAATATCAATGTCATCTTCATTATAAGCTAGAATCTTTTCACCAGCAATATAAATTTTATCTTCATTATAAGGTGGAATCTTTTCACCAGCAATATCAATGTCAGAAGGCAATAACATATCTACCTCAACTTCATATAGGCAGTCAAGAAAATCCATAATACCAATGTATTTATCAGTATATTAGTTATCTCCAGTGCTATTCTTCTGATCACACACCTCATTGTCCTCAAATTCCTCAACATTTATACAATAAACTTGTTTCATTACCAGTATACCTTGAGTATACTCTAAATATTTATCATCTGAAAGTTTTTCCTTCACTTGGAAACAACTAAAAACATGAGGCTCCTTATTTCCATACAACTCTAGTAAAAAGAAACACTCAGTTCCATTCTCACTACTACAATCATTACCTCTAAACTCACAATCACTGGCCTATAACAAAATCTTAGTGACATGAGCATTACAATCAGGATTAGGAAATACAATGGGTGTCTCACAAAATCCTACATCATTTTTCCCCTCAAATTCCTCTGCAATTATCCAACTTTCTTGAAAAAAGCAAGCATTATCGTCATTTTGTCTAGATACCTTCTTAGTTGATTCTGCAATCTCTATCCACCTAATGACTTGGGCCAAATTAGCAAGTTTCAATTCTTCTGGTAAAGCACATAGCCTTGGCTCATAAAGTTCACAAAATAAATCAATGCATTCATAGTCATTAGGTCTATGATCTCTAGGGATTTGTATTAAGGCCTCTAAAAATCTCAAGAAAAAATCATATGGCAATTCCCTCTCCTACCTCTTCATGTCATACAATCCTAGGACAAGAGAATTTTGATCATCATCATTCAAACTGGACTGGCTTTCAACTTGGATTTTATTATCATCACACTGCAGTGGTGAAGATATTACAGTTTTTGAAACACCCTTATCACAATTAGTGTTTTGAGCAGCCAAATCGGACATTTTATTAGTATGAGCTAGGCTAGGGTAATCAATAATTGTAGCCAAATACCCTTTCATCATTGAGTATTTCATATTGTTTTCAATTTCCATAGCCATTTGATATGCTTGGTGTAGGGTTGTAGGCTCTTTATCTCTTAATAGGTAACCCATCCTCTTGTCAAAAGCACCAATATATACAACTAAGCATTCGGCCTCACTTGGTCTAACTTTTTTAGGGATTTCCCTTAAAACTCTTGAAAATATGAGATTAAAATATGGGACTAACTCTTCTTCTTTTATGTGGATTCCCATAAAATCTTTTCTTAATATGTTGGGATTGACCCTTTCACCAAATTGTTACATAAAAACTATTACCAGCTGATTCCATGAATTAACAGAATAGGTAGGGAAATAAGAAAACCAATCCCTGGCATCACCCCCTAAGGATTGCACACAAAGCTTCATAGCAACATCCTCATAACTAACTTCATAATCTCCCATTACATCTACAAAATATTGTAAATGCTTAGAGGTTGATTCTGCACTCTGCCACATATATTTTGGCAAATAATTCCTAATCTTTTTAGGAATTAGATTAGGGTAACCACTAACATCACTAAAAATAAAAGGCATATACCTTTGAGTTACAAAACACCCTGAAGGGCTTAATGCAACTTGTTTTCTTTGCATATTTATGTCTGACCTTACATATGGGAAATCACTTATACCCATTTAAAATTCATCAAAACAGTACATGTCTATCAAATATATCATTTACCATCTCAACAATGATTCCATCAGTGATTGAAGTTATTATTCCTTGTTTTCAGAGATATGGTGCAACATAAACATTGTTTCATAAATCTATTACATGTTGCATCATCATAAGTATGGAAAATCTAATCATTGTTCCCTTTCTTGATGCTAGACATCTAGTTTGGAACCATTTTCATCCTTAATTACAAACACCCATCACAATTAAGAATAGTGAACTATTTAGATTTGATGAAATCCCTTGTAATTTTGGCAGAAATTTTTAATCTTTTCCTTTGTATATCAATTGGTTCTTGAGACAGAGTCGCCACCTCTTCAATCAGAGGATTGGATTTCACAAGAAATATGAAATTCCTTTTCAAAATTTGTTAGATTTTGGGTCTTTGTCCACAATAGAGTCATACCTCAAACATTTTGACACCATGTCACTACCAATTTCTTTCAAAACCACAATCCGTCACCATCCAAACTTAACATTCATCTCCTCTAAAACAAATGATTCGAGATAGCCGCCTCTAACTACTGTAGTTTCTTTTTTCTCTTTTTTCTTTAAATTTCTTAGAAGTTCTCCCAGATAAACATAATTCAACTAAAACTCCTAAATCAATGGGACACCATAGATCATTGATAATTTCAAGTTTATTTCAATAACCCCTTCCTGATAGGGTTGAAAACACTCACTAATTAAATTCAGAATGGAAAATAATAATATGACTCTATGACCATCTGCAACTGGAGATTCAAAATTTTCCCCAACAGAGTCGCCATTCAGTTGGTGTTTTTAAAAAAAGGCAACCCAGCTAGGCTTTGCAATTCTCTAAGAGGTAGCCAGCCTCTATATTAAAGAACCACAAAGGCTAGTGGCCAACTGACAAGATTCAGTCAAACACTGATATCTCCTACACTTCTGGCTCTATAGGACCAAGGTGGGTAAACCTAAGTGTGTTCATAAGAATGTTCTATGATTGGTAAGAACACTTCTTCTTATAGATTAGAGTCCCAACACACACAATTATATAATAATTATTCTAGTATTGGTAGACCAAAGAATAATAAAACTTATCTTAAAGCAACAGGATTGAAGATTTCAATATAAGATTTGCATCTCCGAAGAGACAAGATGTTATGTATAAAATTTGTTCATATTTAAACCATTGTGCTTAGAACCCAGCACTGTATTCTCAAACAGGGACCCTAAAAAAATTATCGAGTGCCTCACCCATTGGGTAGGAGTCATATAAAACACAACCCAGATACTTTGAACATATCACCATAGTGATTTACACCATGAGATTTTTAGCTATCAAAACACTACTACTTAAGGAATCTTGAAGACGATATCACAAATCTACAACGCATTTTAAGAAATTTAATTAACTTATTAAGTTAAAGCATGAAAATGAGATACACATTCAAATATACCATTGAAGCTCAATGAATATATCTTTGATAAAGTCATTCACAATTTATGACATGAAACCAGGAGAACAACTGTTCTAATTAATTGTTCTTTATTGCTTCAGTATCTGTAATTACATGAGCATGGACTGCTTGTTATATAATATTCATCTCCTAAAGATAACACACTACCTAATATCATTAGCAAAACCTTCAATAAACAAACCTGTCTATACAAGAAACTAAGCCACCGGATACAAAAATCTGACGCTAAACAATGAGTTGTGAAATCTCCTTTATAAGATAGGAGAGCAACAAAGCACCAGGCTACATTATTCATTTCAAATGAATTTAATTCACATTCCTCATCATTAGAAAACAATGTGTATGATCTAAGGAATCAAAAAATGGTTACACAGTAACCAGTCAGAGAAGAAAGAAGAAGGAAAGTGCCACGCACGCACACGTCCACATCTACAAGACGAAACACCAGGAAAATCACCACCCACAAGTAGCACACCCAACACAAACAATTATTTGGTTGACACACGACCCTGGTATAGTCGAGTGCTTCTGGTTCTCACCTCAATTAGAGGTGGAACCACCTTCTTCTTTTCATCCACATCAGCACGTACTCCAGCAACTTGGCACGGTGCCATTGCAGTTTTTGGTACAACTGCAAGGGCCTCTTCGTTTACACCCATGACCTCAATCAAGGTCGCAAGATAACAGCGATAATCTGAGTCGGTCTTAGAACCACCACTGCCATAACTTGAAGAAAGAATAATAGGGGAATTACAATGCCCTGACCTCCTGCCCATACCCTGGGAACTTGCCTCAGGAACGTCCAGAGGACACCATTCCTTTAATTTTTGTGAACTCCCTACACCTATCCTTGCATTTCGGCATGGCTCAAACTTATCCATTGAAGAAATGTAACTTAGAGATTGCAAACAAGTACACAGCCTACCAACTCAAAAATTTCAATAATAATACAGAGCAATTCAGTCGTTACTTATAGAATAATTAGGTGCAGGGAGTATTAATTTCCCAAATGTTCACACGGGTATGCAAATGATTAGTCACTGATATTGCCACCACAAATTTATTTCAGGCGTACAATGCATCATTTTTTCTATCAGAAGGTTACTACTCGCATGCAAAGATATCGGGAGAGAATCCTCTAAAAAACTTGTGCCATTAGTAAAATAAGTTTCAGAGCGTAAAAGCTCATCACATGGAAGATCAGTAACTTCTTTTAAATTTCATCGTTGATGTAGAACAGACCTGGCAAGTCAGACGACTCAGATTGAGTCAACAATGGTTGAAAATCCACATCACCGCCTGGGTAAGAACACAACCAATCATAGCCCATGAAAACAGGAGGTTGCAATTGGACAGTAGGGCCCACATAGTGTTGTTGCTTCAAGAGTCAGGCTACGTGTCGCTTTCTCGCAAACCTCGCAGTACATTAGGAAAATTTACTTTTCTCAGGCAAGCCCTGTGAGGGATGGTCATTATTAATCCCTATCATTAAAATTCCACTGGTGAAATGACATCCATCTATCACTATTAACACCTCGGGGAAAAAATCCCACTCCTCTGTACATGCCATATGGTGGCATCTCACAGACCTCACACTACTTTAGTGACATCAGCAAGAAAACCTATGAGGTTTGCAAGGAATGGTCCCGATCGAAACCCGTGATCGGACGGTTAGCCAGACCGCCAATAGGACATGTAGAATATTTGTTAGAGTAATAATTTATTACACTTAATTAATTACATCATACTGGTTAATTAATTAAGTCACTTATTCCTCTAGTTGCTTAAGCTAAACTTAGGCACATTAATAATTTATTAATTATTAAGTGTGCACACTAGGGTTTCATTTAGGGTTTCCCTTTTAGGGTTTCTTGATCTCCTTCATAAGGATTGATCTCTTTGTAATAACCGAGATTCTAATAATGCATTTTACACTTTGAGGTTTACAGATCTTGTTTTGTTCTGAATGTCTTTTGCATGTAACAGGTTATTGCATGCAGGTGATCTTGGATTCTAACATGGTATCAGAGCTCCAGACCTGCCGCTGCCTGTTCGTGATCTGAAGATATGGCTTCTCAGTGAGTTTCAAGTGCAAGGGTTTCCACAGGCATCTTTTTTTTGCAAGATCTTGGGGTAGCCGAATTTTTAGGACACTATGGGCTAAAACGGACGTCGCCATCGCGTTCGCAACGCCCTAAAACCCTAGAAACGCCTGTCAAATCGTCCACTTTCGAGCAATTGGTTTCTGAGGCAAAAAAATTTTGACAGAGAAGCCGTACGGCCTCCCCAGCACGCTTCACGAGGCACAAACTTCGAAAAAAAATTTAAAAAATGGAGTTTTTGGGAATCGGGCCGGCGCTCCCAATTATAAGCGGATCCGCCACCGGGCGGCCACCCAGCAGCCACCCCCGCCGGTGGCTCCGCCACCCAGCTCCGCCGACCGCCCGCCAGCCCTTGAGGGCTCCTGTACTGCAGCCAGGGTCACATGGGGGACCAAGAGCTCCGAGCCCGGCCCCCGCCCAACTTCAGCCCCCTGAGCCCCCACCCGTGGTCATATGGCAACCAGGGGCCGAAAATTTTTCTATAGGGAGTGCTTTTTTGCCGCGACGACTTGCAGGCCGTCAAATTTATGCCCGTGAACCGATGACGTCAACGTCCGTACGGCCACTCCTTGCCCCTCCTAACCCTAGTTTGCCCTAAAAGAGCAGTTTTTTTGTTTTTGGCATAACTTGGGCATACGGTATCGAAATTGGGCAAACGAGATATCGCCGGAAAGCTAGTTCCGAGCACTATCCTGTGGTGCTGTTTATTTTACAGTATTTTCCTGTTTTACTGCATTTATTGCTGTTTGAAGTCAGATGTACTTTTTATGCTTCCGAGCTCATAACTCTTTGCCACGATCTCCGATTTTCGCTATCTTTGCGGCGTTGGAAAGGTATTGAGGAGCTTTATGTTGCTGTCCATGCACTTTTTTCTGTATCTGTCCCAGGTTTTTCGTTAATCCAGATTTGGCCCGATGGGTGTTTTGGAGATTACTTGGATTTTTTGACAGTTGGGAGAGTGCCACTTGCATCTTTGCACTTCATTTTCAGTGATACATCATTTAATAATCGACTGCTGCTTCATAGATTCCAGAGTTGTTCCCGTTTGGAGTTTTTGAGTGTTCCGTGGCATCGGGTCTGCTATTGCATCGTTATGATTCCGATATGGTTTCGTGTAGACAGAAGTATCTTTCCTTGCTTGCCAGATTGCGGTTCCAGTGTTACTCTACAGTGTTCTTCCAGTGCTTCTTTGCAGCATGTCATATCATTGTAGGGGGTTTTGTCCCACTGGTTTTTCCTCCTCTACCTCTTTCTTGCATTTGTAAATGGGTACTTGATCAGGCCTAGTTGCCGGGACCCATCTTTTCTTGCATGTATCTTATCTTCTAGTGTTTTAGCTCTTCCAAGTTCATCTTATAGTGTTAGAGTACTTACGCTTAATTAATTATATCATACCTAAGTAATTAATTAAGTCACTTATTCCTTAGTTGCTTATGTTAAATCCTAGGCACATTAATAATTATTTACTAATTATTATGTGCACACTAGGTTTCATTTAGGTTTCCTTTAGGTTTCTTGATCTCCTTCATAAGGATCGATCTCTTTGTAATAACTGAGATCCTGATAATGCATTTTTCACTTTGAGGTTTACAAATCTTGTTTTGTTCTGAATGTCTTTTGCATGTAACAGGTTATTGCATGCAGGTGATCTTGGATTCTAACACTTGCTTGATGGAGTCTTTTAGGTTGTTATCATCAATATTACGTTGGTGGTAATTACCCTTTCTATCATCGTTACTTTCAACCATATGATCATTATTGTCATCATTGTTTCCATCCCCAAAGAAATCTATAAGCATTTCATTCAATCCTTCTTCATGCACTACATTTTCACTACCATGATCATCATTAATTAAGGCTAGGTGGCATGTCATCAGTGTATGCAGATCTCATCAACTCTTCAAATTTCTTAGGTGGTAGTATTTTCTTTAATCTTGCTCTTTTCGCCTTGGTATTGTTTAAAGGATGGTTTGAATCATCCCGTCCAAATCTTAATAACCCAGTTGGGTCTTGGGTATTGGTATATGTTTCATCAACATCTTCTACCTATCAATAAATGCAAGCATTTTTTAATGTTTGGCAGCAATTGGATAAATCATAAATGTATCAATTCAAAGAAATATAATCAAAAATGGCTTAAAAATATAAATATAATTTTTATGAACATAATATATCAATTGAATAATGGAACATTATTTTATAGACTACCTTTTTTATACAATAATTTAAATAAAACACAGTTTTGACAGCATGGTTTATAAAACATCAATCCACACTCATTTATTATTCTTTGGTTTTTTTCCCGTATGAACATCCTTAGGGAGACCTTGTTCTTCCCTTTTCTTTCACATAGGAGTGAATTTTAAAAGGGGGTAATTAATCAATAACTCATCCCCAATGGTAAGGTCCATAATAGCCTCAACCATTATCAATCTATCAACCTCTCGTTCCATATCTCTGTAGACATGAAAATTGTACCGACACACTTGATCCTGATTACTAACATCATTTCATCCTAAATCACCTTCTCATCTCGTCATCACCTTTCATCCCTTAATTGAATAAATCATTGTTTATCTGATTAAGTCATTCTCCTTGTTGATTAAATTAATCAATTTAATTTAATTAACCCTATGTCGCTATTTAATAAAATAATTCATTTTATTTAATTAAAATCTCTAAAGTCATCCTATTAAATTGAATAAATTAAACCTTATTTAATTTAATCTAGCATCATCCCCTTTTAGTTAAATAAATCAAAATCTTTATTTAATTAAAGCCTAAACCATTTTCTTCTCAACTTTGATTTAAATAAAATCACAAAATCTAAATCAAATTTTTCACATCATCTAATCTCTCATTAAACTGATCAAATCTTGATTAATTTAATCCAAATCTCTTAATTTCTCTAGATTTTGCCACTTGCACATGAAAATACATTTAATTAATTTATTAAATCAACATTTTCTCTCAACATGGCATATTTAAGGAATATTCCTTCAAATTTGAAATCTCTCCAAATGGATTTGTACATCCAACAAAGCATTCATTCCTCTTACATGTCATTGTGCATTGAGCCAAGTGGCATTTATTTCATTCTTTTTTCCCTCTTACATATCATTTCACTATTTTCAAATTCCACCTAATAGCATTTATGGGCACATTCATCAAAATGAGCTCATTCCTCCTCCAATCACATGTGGACAAGTGGCCTCTTCTCATTGGTTGATTTTTTGTCTCAAATTCACCCAAATCCTTTAATCTTCCATTCTTCAAATCTATAAATAGAGGTCTCCTCTATTGAATTGATCATCCACAATTTGAGTAAACTCACTATACTCAATTTCATCTTCAAGCATATCTACTTTCATCCATTTTATCAAGATCTTAGCTAGGTTATACAATTTTTTCATCATGGAGGTCCATTGAATCTTTATCAAAGTGCATCACTCATCAACATTGCATCATAGGAGTTGGGAAATGGCCAATTTCTACACATAATTAGCACCAATTCCCCTATGGGATTGAGGATTTTCATGCTTAAATAGGATTTGATTGCTTTCTTGTCTTGTTCTTCATTTTCTTTCTATTTTGAGAATTGTACATGAATTTCATGGGGAATATTGAATCTCACTTGCATACGAATCTAACTATGTGTTTGTTTCTTGTTTTTGTGTAGGTCTAGGATTGGGGTTCACATTTTGGCGCTAGAAGGAGGGCAAATCTCAAGTTTTAATCATATTTTTTCTAGAAAATTTTGTGCTTTTTTTCAGGTTCCAGGAAACTCAGCCACTGACTGTCAAGCGGTGCTATATTGCACCGCTTGGATTTCTAAACTCCACTACTTCTGCTTTCCCGCCTAAAATTTTTAAATTTAAACCCGGTCATGGACTTTCCTAATTCCAAACTGCATCGTTGGTAAAACAAAGACATAATCACGGTCTTTGTTTCACTACAGAGCACCGCTCTCATAAATTAGCGGCACTATATTGCACCACTAGAGTTTCTAAACTCTATCGCACCCGCGAACTACATCATTGGGGTCGATTAAAAGGGTCAAAGTTGAATTTTTTTTGACATGTGTTTTTTTGTTGCTGACTTTTTGACTCCTTACCTGTTTTATTGTCTCTGTATTTCTTGGTTCTAATCAATTTTGTAGGTTGAGACAAGGGAGGAACAAAGAAGAATCTTTCACTATGACATTTATTGTCTTGTTGTATTAAGTTTTCTTAAACACTTTGGGAAGACTTATAATCCCTTCGTAAGGATTTGATTACCTTCATGCTTTTAGGACACTAAAATTCTTTTGGGCTCTTAAAATAACACTACAAAAGCTTTCATTTTTGCTACAAAAGGTTAAAAAAAACTTTAGACAAACTTACTATATTTTGTTTAAGGTTAACAATTAAACAAAAAAACTTTCATCTTTCTTTTTGGTGCTCTAAATAGAATCAAATCATTGCTTTGAGGACTTAAAATGAACATGTTCATCTTTGTCTTGTAATCACTTATCCAAAATAATATCACCAAAAATACGTATGCACTTCTCTCGTGCTTTATAGAGATCTTGAGAATCAAAAGTCCTTTTTGATGATCTTAAGTTATGTAAGTGATTTCCTCCACATTTCACTTGGGATTAAAATTGAACAAACCTTGCGAGTGTGAGTAGGGCATATTGTGAATGTTCTCCCCTTTTTTTTCAACAAAGGTTGATCAAACTGCAGGATATGCTTGCTTGCTTTTGTTTATCTTAGAGGGCCTATCTGGTGGGAAAAATTAATCACCCTAGGGAACGACCCAACCGGTAACACACTAAAGCCAAGCAACTTCCAGCTAGTATATAAGTGTGGGTTCTCGAGGAAAGTTTGAGAATCACAAGGATCATTTTGACAAGAAGGGCAGGAATGGTCTCTTATTGAATGGATGGTCCCCCACGAACGGAATGCCCACATTAAAACCCTTGTTTAGCAAAGGCCAAAATCCTTTCTATTTGTTGGTGCAAAAGGTCATGTCCTTTGAAGCCGCCCCACGCAACATGTAGTTTTGTTGTAGAGATGAAAATTATTCCATGGGAGATTCATGGTATTGTTGTTTTGCTGACCCGAGTTCAAGCGAGTGTACTGTAAGGGGGAACCTATGTGGTCAAGCATCTAATCATTCGCACTGAATATGCGCAGCTGGATTCATCCAAGTGGGAACCCAAAAAATATTGTCTTTTCATCCTTGGATTGTGCATGTTCTTGGAATCAAAAACACTTTACTTGGATCTAAAACATTGGAAAACAAAAATTCACAAAAAGCTTCAAAATTTTAAACCCTTTGGAGGAAACAAATATCTTTGACAAATCCAAGTGCTCTTGCTTGCCCTAGGGATTCTGTCCTTAGAGGTTTCTAATTATTTGGGTTTAATCATCATTTTTTTTCACTAAATTCAACATTAGGGAGCTATTGCCTTGATTTCCTTGATTTCCACATAATGGAACTTGTGGGATGAGAAGAAATTAAGACATAGACATTCAGTTTGAAAATTAATCAAGAATTGATTGTGGTAAAAAAGAACTCATTAAGAAAAATTAAAAGCAATTGAACCCCCCACATGTGCTTGGTATATTTTGGTCATATGGTTTTCCATGCAAACATTGGCCTTTTGGTTTGAAATACTCTTAGGAAAAATCATGTTCTTCACTACTTGTAAACAAAGTCCTCTTAGGTCCATTTAGGATCAAAATCAAACACTTCATCCATCCTAAAACATCAATCAAATCCCTTTTCACAAACAACTTTTGAACCATTGGAAAAATCATTCATTCTAGACTTTGGGTAAAATCCTTCAAATCAACATCAAATTCACCTTGTTTGGCTAAGTGTGTGTTGATGAATCCTTCCTCATACACCTAGTAAAATTATCAATCCTTGTGAATAGGTCTACCTCTTGATAACATCCAACATCTTGAGTTTTATAAGTTCATTATCCAAAATCCAAAAAGAAAATTGAATCCAAATCATCTTGTTTGATTAGATGTGTGTAGATGAATCCTTCTCCACATATTTAGTCAAATTATCAATCCTTATGAACAAGTCTACCTCTTGATAACATCCAACATCTTGGGGTCTATTTGTCCATTATCCAAATCCAAATCGAAGTCCAAAAAATCCCAAAGTCTAACATTGATCCAAAGTTCTCAAAATTTCTAGCACCCATGTCACTCACCCTTTCATCTTTCATCCCATAATTGGTCCTAAATCCCTTAGAGGTCAACAAGGTCAAAACACAAGAAAACATGGAATATAAGCTCGATTCAAACATCATGAATAATCCAAGTCAGCCAAACTATCAAAGCAAAAACTACCATTTATAAAATCCATACATAGGATCATTATCTACTACAAACCTCAATGGTACAACAAATGTGAGTATGTCCAATCTGAATTTTGGACCACCTTTCCCTATGGTAGATTTAAATCAAAGCCAAAACTTACAAATCTATCAACCAAACAATCAAGGCATGAGTCTTCCAAACAAAATTATACCATCCAATCCATACATACCAAACATGAATATACCAAGTGCAAACTTATCAAACATGAATGTATCAAATCCACACTTGGTGAACTTTGGGATAGATGCATTTGAAAATCAAACCAATATTGTTCAAAATCCCAGCAGTATATTGACAACTCCACGTATTGATCCAATTCAAGGTAACCCCATGCAAAATCAAAGTTACCTAAATCCAACCAATGTGTTTCCCAATCACCATAATGTTCAATATCAACCAATAATGTCAAATCTAAACATGCCAATTATGCTTGGTCAACAACCAAGTGAACAATATTGAGAATGGTAATGTCAAATCTTGTGAAATAAAATTACTACACTCAAAAAAATTATTGATTCATATCACCAAGAGACATCTCCACCCCAGAATCAATGCACTCTTCCATTGGTTGAACCATGTCATCAAAGCATTGAGTTGTCTCCACAACCATATCAAGAACAATATATCCAAGGCCAAGAGGTTGGATATCAAGATCAACAATAAACCCAATCACCCCATCTCAAAGATCAGTCATCAAAACTACCCATCAATAAACACCTTGAAGATGTTTCCACCTCATCCAAAGATCAAATCAACATACATCAATATTCACTTCTTGATCATGATAAATACCCTTCAACAATATCCAACAATGATCTATTTCAAGGAGTGTTAATAATCGGGGATCCTTCCACCAATGATCACTTTGACAATACCTCTACATCATCCAATGAGTTAGAGGAAATATCTCAAGAATTTATTCCAAATCATGATCAACATCTATCATCAAAGTCTAGCAATGGTCCTTTCCAAGACATATTGACATCCTTTGACATCATGGTTACATATATTGAAGAAATCCACAACTCAACACTTGATCCAAGTCCACTCAAAGATCCAGAGGATATTGAGCCACTTCCCATTCCTAATGAAGACATCCAAGAACTTTTTGTAAGCAATCAATCCTTTGAAACTGACCCATGTTAAGAGCTTGATCCAAATCATGTCGAAAGCAATTCTAAAATCATTCAAGATCAAGAATTTGTATCTCCAAGATACTACAATGATCTAATGGACACTCTCTTGTCTATACAAGATGTCACAAAAGATGATCATATCCATATGGCAAATACTCATCCATCTACCCATGAGATGCTTTCTTTGTATGGACACATAGATGATCTTCATTTAAAACAAGAGTCTCATACTCTTGACATCACTACCAAGGAAAAATATTTTCCTACTCTTAACATTTGTACACACAACCAAGATATAGAAAAATCTGGAGACATGTCAGAAATAGATCATGAAGAAGGCTTCTACAAAAGTTATAAATCAAAACATCATGTGAAAGCATATCAAGAATGGATCATGAGGAGAAATTTAATGTGGATGATGGATCATCAACACCTCTTGAAGAAGCATTAAAATCTGATATTTCACAAGATCAAGCCAAAGATATCAATCAAGAATTTATCCCACATATGGAGGATCCTATCACTTATAAACTTGGATCACTTACCTTTCTTAGGGAAAGCTATCTCATCAATAAAGAATTTGTCACCTTTGAAGATCCACCACAGAGCAGAGAAGGAGTAGCACCTTGTTTCCAATGTAAATCATATCCTATTGCAAATGAAATGTTTCAACAGATGAATTATCAAGGCAGATGATTAGGCCTACATGAACAGGGTATCTTAGAATCAGTGCAGATTATTGGCAATCCTAAGCATCAAGGTCTTTTTTATTTAGTACTGGGAGCAACTTCATCTTGAGCAAACATCAACATAGGGAGCATGAAGAATCCTTATGATGAAATCGATGCCGATACTACAACCAGCCATATCACGAATTTTCAGCCACCCATCACCCCATCCATGAATTGCGACCAACATCAAAACAAATATTTGAAGCAAAGAACAAAGAAAATTAAAACAAATGAAGCAGTCAAGCAAGAAGGACAAATGAAATACAAGTGGATACCAAAGAACACAAAGAATGATTATCCCTCTCAAACTCCATTAGTCAAAGAAGCTATGGGAAAAAATAAAAAAGGGAAAAGTATCCATCAAAGATGTCCACAAAGGAAAAATCAGGCTTCTCAAGCAATGTAAAAAGTCTATCAAGTAGTTGTTCCTAATTCCATGCCACTTTCGTATCCATCCATCATTGCTCATCTTCCCAAGTTTGGAGAGTCAAAGGTTCCAAACTGTCAACCAATCCATATTTTATTCCTAAACACACTTCATCCATGCCTCCATGCATGATATCCAATTCTCACATTGACCATGTGTTGCAATGATCCTTCATCATAAGGATTCAAAAGGCACTCTATTGTGATGTGCGCACAAAAACAAAGTTAACTCTAGTATCAACAAAGCAGATCAGGAATCTCAAAAGTTGCTTTCAAGTGCACATATCTTGGCAAAGAAACTTATTCAAGTGGGATATCAATGGAACATTATAAAAGAAGCATCTACATAGGCACCACCAGGTGATTAAACATGAGCTTAAATCTTTCAGCAAAAAATCCAAAAAAATCAAAAAAAGGATTGAAAACAGTAAAGAGAAAAATTGTCCTTTAGTGAAAACCACTTTGGTGGCACTTTGGACAGGTACCATGATGAAAACCTGGAAAATAGGTGTCATGTGTAGAATCGAGCATCTATGTGTGCCAGTTTAGTTGGAAGCATCTCATCCCATCCATAATAAATCCAACATTCCCTCTATCTTATCCATAATAAATCCATTCATCCATGAACCATTTATCAAACCATTTTCATCCATCTACATCCATCTTCCAGATTATCTTGATCTTGACAAATTTTGGTGCACACTTACACTTGCTTATGGTAGTCATCTTGACATGGGTCATTTTCATTGATCCTATCTGATCCAATGCTATCTAAGCCATGAAGCATTAT
Organism: Sequoiadendron giganteum; assembly: GCA_007115665.2. Lineage (NCBI taxonomy): Eukaryota > Viridiplantae > Streptophyta > Pinopsida > Cupressales > Cupressaceae > Sequoiadendron > Sequoiadendron giganteum. Next base: position 29,985,830 of record CM021100.1, on the reverse strand, counting down.
CCAAATGAGCATTCCTCTGTTCAAAAACCCTTATCTTATCTCAAGATAATCCTCGGCATCCTTTGCATGCTTACCATATCCATCCATCCATAGATCTATCCAAGAATTCACCCATGTCCTTTCAAATATTGCTAGACACTAGGGGAAAATATTTACCTCTTGCTTCGGGAATAAAGCTTGATCTATATCCTCCAACTTATGTGGTGATCAGAACATTGGCAAACGTTAAATCAAATTGGTCAAAACACTTGTGAGAAAAATTCTAAATCACTAGCCCATGGCATTTTTTTTACAAGAAGATGTTCTTTATCAAAGCTTTATCTTTCATCGAACATCAATCCAAAAAATCAATATCAGTTGCATCTAATGTGTACTTCAACGTCACATAAAATCATCAAAACAATTGTGTTCCAAATCAAGCTTTAAAATACTAATCAATCAAAATCCAATCAATTCATCATCATCTTGGGATATCCTTCTCAATCCTTGTGTTTCTTAACACTATCCTTGCATTGTTATGTATCCTCAACAATGTTATCATCATCAATCTTGAAATCCTTGTGTTGCTTAACACTATCCTAGCATTGTTGTGTATCCTCAACAATGTTATCACCATCAATCCATCAATCTGATCAATCAAACTTAGCTTGGTTTTCAACAAAATCCCAAACAGAGCATTGATATCATATCCATATCTAAATAGTCAAAATCATGTGAAAATCCAAAAACATATCAAAATCCAAAAACAGATCAAAAAGTCAGAAAACATCAAAAACATGATATATGAACTACATCATCTCTAAGCTTAAACATAGGAAAGGATAATATTTGATCGACCCCCAAGACACAAAATCCAAAAACATTTATAAAATCCCACAAAATCCAAAAAAGTTGAAAAATCTCAAAATCCCAAAAACAGCCTCAAAACATTCAAAAAACCACCAAAAACATCCAAATATCTAAAAACCCAAAATGGTGCATCTGTCTCATCTCACTTTCACCCATAATAATCATCATTCCTAATAAATCAATTGTCATCTTCATCCTTTGGTAAGTCAGTCAAAAGCAAGTCTAGCAGGTTCAAAAGTGAACGCCTAATCGTCAAAATCTCAAGTCTAGGTCAGTAAGTCAGCAAGTTAATCAACTCAGAGTATCAATAGCTTATCATCCAATCAATCACAACATGTCCTATGATTCTTCCTACAATGGACATCAACATCAGGCATCACCATAGTTTAGTCTTGGCTAGCGGTACGAAGAACATTAGCTTGTTTGTTTACTTTATCTTGGTCTTTTTTACTTATCTTATTTTGCGCTCATTCCAAGGACCTCTCAATGATGCCTAATCAAAATAGGTTTAGAGAGAAAGGGAATGGAGTAATGATCATTATCTTTTTGTCTTCTATGCTTATTGGATGTTCTTGTAAAATAACTTGGTTATGTGTGTTTTGTTTGGTTTGTAGGGAAGATGTTTTAGATGTCTTGTTGACCACATAGGAAGGCTTGTTTTTCTATCTTTTGGCCCGAGATTTTTAGAATATGTAAACTACATCCTGAATAAGGTTTTTTATGTCAAGTGTGAACAAGAATACTCCTATCTGATTATTGATTCAAAGTCCATCGCACTAGGTACAATGCCATCTTGACTCTTTATACCTTGATGCATCGTGCCTATGTGTATTATCAAACATAAAGTAATTGACCCTTTTAAAATCCCAACTCATGGTAGGAAAATCATCATCATCATCATCATTAATAATGTAGGCATGTTGGATCCTCTTGTCATCATTCTTTTCTTCTTATTCTTTTATCTTTACTAACATTCCTATCCAAAAATTGGTGTGTTGTATCAAAATTACACGAGGCTACTCATGGCTGATGACTGTCTATACATCATCAAAATTGTCTACGTCAAATATCTGATCTTTCTAAAGAATTATTTTTCATCCTTTGATCAATGGAACCACTTCTCTCGAATTTTATCGTGATCTCGATCGTAAAATCAAAAATTTCCACTTGATCTCTCAAGGGGGCAATATACCAGCATAATCCTTCTCATTGGGGCAGCAGTGGGGCATCTAAAAAATAAAGAAAATTTATGAACTTTGATCACAGCAGTTTATTCTTTGACCCAATGCAACAAGTGCATTGCCTCAAAGAGGGAAAAAATGTAGACACGAAAAATGTACCAACACACTTGATCTTGATTACTAACATCATTTCATCCTGAATCACCTTCTCAGCTTGTCATCACCTTTCATCCCTTAATTTAATAAATCATTGTTTATCTGATTAAGTCATTATCCTTGTTGATTAAATTAATCAATTTAATTTAATTAACCCTATGTCGCTATTTAATTAAATAATTCATCTTATTTAATTAAAATCTCTAAAGTCATCCTATTAAATTGAATAAATTAAACCTTATTTAATTTAATCTAACATCATCCCCTTTTAGTTAAATAAATCAAAATCTTTATTTAATTAAAGCCTAAACCATTTTCTTCTCAACTTTGATTTAAATAAAATCACAAAATCTAAATCAAATTTGTCACATCATCTAATCTCTCATTAAATTGATCAAATCTTGATTAATTTAATCCAAATCTCTTAATTTCTCTAGATTTTTCCACTTGCACATGAAAATATATTTAATTAATTTATTAAATCAGCGTTTTCTCTCAACATGGCATTTTAGGGAATAATCCTCCAAATTTAAAATCTCTCCAAGTGGATTTGTACATCCAACAAAGCATTCATTCCTCTTACATGTCCTTGTGCATTGATTCAAGTGGAATTTATTTCATTCTTTTTTCCCTCTTACATGTCATTTCACTATTTTCAAATTCCACCCAATAGCATTTATGGGCACATTCATCAAAATGAGCTCATTCCTCCTCCAATCACATGTGGACAAGTGGCCTCTTCTCATTGGTTGGTCTTTTGTCCCACATTCACCCAAATCCTTCAATCTTCCATTCTTCAAATCTATAAATAGAGGCCTCCTCTATTGAATTGATCATCCACAATTTGAGTAAACTCACTATACTCAATTTCATCTTCAAGCATATCTAGTTTCATCCATTTTATCAATATCTTATCTAGGTTATGCAGATTTTTCATCATGGAGTTCCATTGAATCTTCATCAAAGTGCATCACTCATCAACATTGCATCATAGGAGTTGGGAAAGGGCCAATTTCTACACATAATTGGCACCAATTCCCCCATGGGATTGAGGATTTGTATGCTTAAATAGGATTTGATTGCTTTCTTGTCTTGTTCTTTATTTTCTTTCTATTTTAAGAATAATATTTTTTTGAGGCATGCAGATCTATGTGTAGTAAATTTGTGTTCATATCTTTGTTCAACATGTAGATCTATGGGGACAAAAGCTTAAAAAGAACACAAAGGTGCAAAACATGGAGAGCCTATAAACCTTCTTCAGGGAGATAAAAAATCCTACAAAACTCCATGTGGGTTTTGACCAAAGCAAGCTTTTAACTTCGTGGGATTAGATGTGCCTCATTCTAATGAAATATGTCACATTAGAAGGTTGGTTTAAAGTCTTTTTTTCTATCATTTATCATTGCTAAATCACCTCCGCCATAGGATGCTTATTAGGTTTTCTTTCTTCTTGCTTTCATCCCTTAAAATATCGATTAAGGAAACCATTGAAATCACAACTAAGAACCTTGATAAACCACCCCTACTCCTGCAACAAGGTCTTATCCTCCATATTTATCATTTTTACCTTGCTCTATACCCTATGAATTCCATTTCGGCTATCAATATTGAGGATCCCAAGTCTTCTAATCCATCCCCTTCTAAACCCTCCCTCGTTGTCTCTATTGGTGCTAAAAGGAAGCTCCCTCCCACTACTGGCCAACCTCTCGAGGATTCTAAACCCAAGCAACCAGCTAAAGAGAAAAAAGGGTGGTGGGGGTCTGGCCCAATCTAAGGCCATTGTTGGGCTCTACAAACTACAAAATAACCCCACCAAGAAAGAGGGAAAATTCCCATCAAATCCAAGCCTAAACCAAAGAAGGGAGAAAAGGGCATTAAATTTTATGTTGAGGAATCTCCCACAGATATTGATGAGGATGACTTTGCATCCAAAGACTCTAAAGAGGATATTGTGGTGGCCATGAGTATTGAAAGGGGGTGGAATAGACTAGCATTGAGAGGTCCAATAGGTTGGATAAATATAAGTTGGAGGTTCTAGTTGATGACATCTCTAGAAGATCGAAGCAAAAAAGTTTGAGATGACAACAAAAATGACACGGTCAAGGAAATCGAGGAATACACAGAAGGACCTAGTATTTTCCCTAAGATGAATTAGATGATTCTAAAGGAGTCCACACTAGATTCCTCCAATAATCATAATTGGGTGGAGGAGACCAACAGGTCAAAAGCGGTGAAGGAAGAAGATCCCAATAACCTGATTGCTCAAGTTGACAAACTGGAAAGGAGGCTTATAAAATTGACCTGGTTCATATGCAAAGTCATTCATCACATGAATTTTACTCTTTCGGTGGTGCTAAAGGATGAGGTTAACAAGAAGGCTATTGATCCTAGCCCCAACAATAATCTAGACGGGGAAGATGTGTGGAAATTCCTCATCGAGGAATGGGAGGGTATTGCTAGGTGATGGGGAGTGTCCTGTCTATTTTTGGGTGGGCTACTATTTTGTTGTCATTTTGTTGTCTCTATGTCTGGACTTCATGTTGTAATTGGTTAATTTTGTCTTTTTGATATGAACTCTAGCCCTTTGGGCTTTTCATGTTAATGGTACTACACCCTATAAATGTATCTTATATTCTCAAAAATATGTAGATCTATATGCGGTGAGTAAATCTTGTTGGAAGCTAAATTACTCTGAGAGGGGGGAGGGGGGGTGAAATAGAGTAATGAACAAATTTAACTTTTGAAACTTGAAAAGCAGATATAAAAAATGACTTTGAAAACAACTAAGTGAAACTTTTGATTGCAAAATGAACTTTTAACAACACTAAAATTTTAAACAAAATGATTGTTTTGAGTGACTTTACAAACCATTTTCAAATCATAATATAAATTATTCATATAAAAGTGATTGAATAATTATCTGTATAATGCTTTAGATTCACAAGATTCTATGCATTTTATGACAGATTGAACATTATTTTATAACAGGTTGAACAACATACATTCATGATAGATTGAACTTTATACTTTGAACCCTTTCAGAATGAAACATTAAACAAGTATCAGAGCATTGTATGAAATTATTTTGACATAAGACATAATGAAAACTTAAATAGTTAAGCACATGAGCTGAAACACAAATGCACAAATTTAACCACATGACACATTATTTTGCTGAGTGGAAAAACCCTCATGGGGTATAAAAAACCACTCGTAAAATGTTCCTTTTATTCATTCAAAGAGAACCAAATTTGTATCAATGGTGGAGCACCGACTCAACACCAAAAAGAATGAAGCACCAAATTCAATAGGAGCACCAACTCCCAGTTTTTACAAGCTTAGGAATACCCATTCCAAGAAGCACTAACTTCTTTTAATGCACTACAATTATAGCATCCTATCAGAACCCTAGAAGTGTAGATTTTGCAACTCTAGAATTTCAATAGAAGACTATGTATAAATATTTCAATAAGCACATTGAAGAATGTTGTGAATCAACATATTCTTTTTCAAAGTATCTGAGATTTAATGATTTTCAATGTAAACCTAGTTTCTAGTCACTGCAAAGATAAATTCTGATGTTTCACAAAAGCATTTTCTCTTCTTCTTTGTTACAACAAATAAAAGCCTGGAATCATCTTTTTAAAGCCACTGTGAATGAGCAGTTTCAACAACTGTAAGCCATCTCGGGTTAGGGTTACCCGAGCTTTCAACTAACATTGTTCAATTTGAGCAAGAAATATAATCTCAAGTAATAAATTTACAAAGAATTTTGAGAAACCACATGAGGGTTTGCATAATACCCAATGACTGAAAAACCTCATTAAACACAAAACCCATAACTGTCAAATGATAAAATATAAAACAATTTCATTCTTTGTTTTTCATAAAATAATAATATAGGATTCTCTTGATATCATTAATCAACTGTTTTAGCACGAAAAACTCAAGGCAAAACTGAAAGTATGTGAAGGTTTTTCTTTTACCTGTTCACGGTGGGAGAAAATGAAACAAATACCATAAAACACTATTGAAGACCATCATAACTATCCAGCTGAAAGGTAGACCAACTTCCACAGTTGCAACACATACTAGCTCATAGCTAGCATACCAAACTCAAAGCCCATGGTGACAACAGTTAGGGTTTCAAATCACATGCTTATCACTTTGTCATTTCCTTTTTACCTTTTGTTCTCTAAGAATTTTGAGAACTTTTAAGTTTTACACAATGATTTGAAATCCACAAATGATGTTTAATCATTATTTTGAAATCTGTGACACAATGAAGCAAATGAAACACATAATCATTTTGAAATCCATGAGAACCGACAACATGCTGATACGACCAATTTCTATTGTCTACGTGAGCTAAGAAAACCTTTTGACTGTCGAACTCATCATCACATAAAATGTAGGTGTCGCTTCCAAAGATAAATTCAACCCGATACATCATAAGCCAGCTCTCCAATGCAAAGTGACTATCCAAGTTTAGTCAAGACCAACTTATAACTTAAGTTGAAGTCAATGAAACCTAATGAACAAACAAATAAGGTGTAGCCCGATGATTATGTGTGATTCAATACAATTTCATTTCCATGTTAAACATAAAAGGCCCGATGATAATTTAATATCATATGTAAAATGTGAAGGGCTTGATCAATAATAAAGACAAGTATTTGTGAAGATCAATGCTAAGCCAAAGTCCAAGTATTCACCTTTTTGTATCAACCAAGATGTATACGAATGTGTGCTAGAAGAATTCACACAAGGTGAAGCACATCTTTTTAAATACCTTGTGAATACAAACAGATCTCATAACTAAATGTTAGCATTACCTTCATCTATATATGCCTTATCAATGCCATGTAATCACTAAAATCTGATCATGCCAAACAACCTATATGAAAGAACTGCACAAGTAATTATGTAAATTGTTCCAATGTCAAATGAATATGCCAACTTGAAATATATAACCAAAGAATGTTAAATGCATAATGCTAAACTGTGAAATACCAAGGCACCAACCCAAGGCAATTTTGACATCAAGGACAAATGCCACAAAAGAAGCCAACAGATATTTGTTATGCAGTGAGTTAGATGTTTGCAACAAGTTAAATATTTGTTGTGAAAAAATATAGATTCCTATAGTGTGTTAAGAAAGCCACAAATTATAAAATAAACTAGTGATAGCCATTAAACTGTCAAAACTATTACAGCAATAGATTACACTATTCATTAGCCAAAAATTGAAATTGTTGAGGTTAGTATTTACCATAGGGTCTGTGCTAGAAAAAGAGGGGATAACCACAAAATATATTAGCCCCTTGTTCATATGGTGTTTTTGAAACTTAAATATTTCTTTTATTTTCTCTCCAGTTTTCCATCAATTTTTTATCAAAAATTGGTAAGTGTAATGTAGGCAACATAGGGAAAAATTAAAATTATCATAACTTTTGATTGGCAACTTGAAATTGAGTGACATTTTTTAAGTTGATAATTTTTTATCCTTGATATAATGAAAAAATTATCACACTGAAATTATAAATTTTGTTTTTTCCATTAGTATTTGTCTAAGCGCTAAGCATATAAAGTTCCAAAATATAAGAGGGATCAAATACTAAATCAAGGGTGTGTTGTGTGTTGTGTCTTAAACACTTCCTACTTTCCTTCCATTTCATTATTTAAAATTTTTCATTTCTACAACAATTCATTTTCTAGCATGGATTAAAATCAAATAATCATAAAATTAATACCATTTAACTATCATGATTAGAAACTAGAAGTATAACTTATGATAAAGAATAAAGGGTTGTAAGGGTAAAACAAGGCATTGAGAAAGAACATGTTGGGGAAGCTAAATAAAAATAGTTTAATAAGTGTTATCAAGCCTTTTGGATTTTTGTGTCTAAATGTATATCCCGAACTTCTCTTTCATGTAGAGACCTTGAAAACACCCAATACCTATTGGGTTACATAAGAAACACTTGTTGGGTTACATAAGAAACACTTGTTGGGAAGGTAGATGAAATGAAAGGTCATGAGTTGAAAAATGAGATCATAAGTTTGAGTCCAAGTTACTTTGGCACTCTCAAGGAATTCTTCAATAAGTTAAAATAATTAAGGTTATAGTTCAAATAACATGTAATAGAGAAAAAGGATGATCAACTTGTTATTTCTATACTCTCCAAACTAGGTTTTGACTGCTCTATGTTTGTATCTATGTTATACTCCACCAAAAGGGCTCTTGGAAATTATTGGACTATGCATCTCTAGATAAATTCATTGCCAACTTGACTAGGGAGAAGGACACATTAATATAGATGGGTGCATTGAAGTCTTAACAACATAAGTAATCTTTGTTGGGAATAGAAAACAACAAGCTTCAAAAAAGAAAGGGGAGAAGAAAATCACTCAAGGGGATAAGGAGACGAAGAAAGAAAAAAAATCAAAATCTTCCAAAACAAACACTAAAAATTCTTCTAACCAAGGGAACCTAAGAAAGAAAAAGTTAAGATTTCCTATGGCATGGAAATTGGGCATGATGACTTGGATAATTGACTCAAGTTCCTCACAACACATGTGATCATCGTAGGTTGATATTTATTCCTTACAAAATCGTAATATGCATGGTATCACTTTGGGTGATGATACTCCAATATCAGTTATGGGGAGAGGGTTAGTTGAAGTTTAAGGTGGAACATTCACAAATATTCTAGGTGTACCTTCTCTTTCAAATAATCTGCTATTAGTCTATAAAAATATAAATAGAGGGGTAGACAAAATTGTTGATTTCACACCTAATTTAGTGTTTATTAGAGACTTGTAAAGGAGATAAATTATTACCATTGGGATACTTGATCATACATATTGATTGTATTTCTTCTCATATTTTTCTCTAAGTGATCTTATAATACCATTGATTGGTCTACACTCATATACATGTAGAGTGGATCAAATACCTGAAGATAATTTTAGTCACTTGAATCTATGTGTATTTTGATCCACACCAGTTCATGTTGAACTTCCATCTCCTCCATCTACTATTGCATCTAAAGAGTTTAGTGTTGCTTCTTTGAGAGCTTCCATGGATTTAGTGCAGCAGATTATTCATAATCTTCAAGATACAAATACTTGGGGTGACTACTTTAAAAACATTATAGATTTTTTTAATGAGTCCTATCTTGCAAAATTGGTGTACAATATTGAGGATATTCATATTATCTTTCATTTTAGCTCCTATGGAGTTGCATATTCTTTTGTAGATGTTGTGAGGGTATATTTATACCTTCTTTTTCCTTCTCTACATAATTAATTGTCATAGTTTGGAATTGATGTGGATACCTTGCAATTTTCACATTAATACGACCACCGGAGGCGGGGACCCTCTTTTTCTTCTACATCTTTGTACCTTGGCTTTGTCAATTTTTGGTTTTTCTCTTCTTGGGGGTTATTTTGGGATTAAGTCTTGGATTTGATTTGATGGGGTGGTATTTTGAAGCATTTTGGGGCCTTGGATTTTAGAAATGGGGATTTTTGAAGTGAATTTTCAATGTGATGTGTAAATATTTTTTGCACCAATGGATAGAGGATGAAAAATTAGGCCAAGTTGCTTTTTGAACTTTTCAAAAATTCCTTCTAGAAAAAAAGTTATGAGGTTTAGGGGATTTTGACCTTGCTTGGAATTTCAGGATTATCCTCCCTGGGATTTTTCCGAAAATTCCTTAGGCCCTCAAAATCCAAAATTTCCTTTTGAGAAAAATCCTTCAAGCCCCCTCAAAATCCCGAAATTTTCCAAAAATTGATTTTGAACGTAATTTTTCTTCCCAAATGAATTTAAAATAAATAATATTTTTTTTTTGAAATGGAAAGCTTCCATAAAAAAATGTAAGGTTTTTTTTAAAGGGGCCAAAATTGTATTTAAATTTAATTTGGATAGGATTTTGAAGTGTGAGCTAGTAATGATGATATCTATTTTTCAGGATTAAATAAATAAAAAAAAGGGGGACTTGCATACGGATTCATGCTAAGAGGGAAATCTAGAAAAGTTCAACTCAAATATTAAAGTGGGGTCTGCATAAGAATCCGTGCCACCAACTGTATACCAATTGGAGAGGTGCATTTAACAAGGAAAGACATGTGAAGCTGTATTTATTCTCCAATGAGGATTTTCTCAAAATTAATGTCATTGGGCCATAATGCAACTGAATGCAATTGATTGGATGATGATGTACCATGAGCTCCCAAATTAAATGTAACAGTCGGATGCTTCTAGAAGTGTAATTTATGCCATTGGATGAATTAAATCCTGGCCATTGATTCAAAATGTAATTTTCTATAAAAGGCCAGTGCCTTCTCATTTGTAATGAGTTAGAAAAGGTTAGAGAATAGCTATCAGAGGCTAAAAAGCCAGAATTGGCTAATTTAGAAGTTAGATTCTGCAAGTCAGTAGTTGTAGGAGAGGAGAGAGACTGGAAATTGTTATGTAATGCTGGAGAAGATAATGCAAACGGGTTGTTGATTTGGCAAACATTGTGTTATGTTTCAAAAGTTTTATGGTTTCTTGTTCTTGATTCTCAGTGTTAGATGTTAGTTTTCAATTCTTTCATGATAATGGTGAAATGTTAATGATGTTGATCGATCTCCGGTCCATACTTTTAGTAATTTGTTGATTGTAAGTTGTTGTGTAAAGTTAGTCTGGGCCTTATTTTGTGCTAAGTTCAACTATGGATTCTTGTTTACATTATGTCATTTATTGAGTATGTGGATGAATATTCATAGTCTGAAAATCTTCAGTTTCCTCAAAAGATTGCACCATTTTTGTGGAGTTGTGGGCTTGTCCTTGATTAAGCAAAAATTGGTTTTCTTGGAGATTTGTCCATTTGCAGCATTCATCATTGTTGTGATTGATTTTAGGAGTAATTTTAATCTTAGATCTCTCTTAAACTCTTATCTTTTTCTATTTATTTTATTGTCTGGGTTAGTTTTAGGTTTTGAAGTATCAATATATTGCTAGATCTGATAAATTTGAGTCCAGTGTTTTCTTGTAGTAAGGTCCCCTTGTGATTACCAACATTTTCACATTATCTCTGAGTTGTTTCACTGCATTGTCAAGACCTAACATTAGAGACCTTGGGTTTATCTCTTTTCCCATAGAGATTTACCTTTCAAGAGAGATAGGATATCATATTTTGTCTGAGTTGTTGTTGTGCAGAAAAAACCATCAACATATTGGTGCTAGAAGGAGGGTCTGAATATGCAAGTTGGATCAATTTTCGTCTGCCATTTCTCTAGAGAGGTTTAGAAGAAGAACTGGATCTACTCCAGGAGAGGAAGAATTTCAAGAATTGCAAGCCCTTA